>CAUDMG010002820.1:530000-1007500 GCA_958450375.1 Homarus gammarus | reverse complement strand
ATATATATATATATGCAAGTAAATCACTGTAGGTGCGCGTGATCTAGGTATATGCTGATAACCACCAGGAAAGAAGAAAACACGAAGTTCCCAAGCGCTTTCGTGTAATTCACATCTTCAGGGGTGAGTACAGACTAGATAGAGTAATGCAGAACAAGATGAATATATACAGAGGAGGGTGAGACCAGGTCCACAATGGTCAGGTAATGACCCTACTAATCTTTAAATGGCACACAACGGTTGGTGGTTGGGTCAGATGGGACAGTGACCCGCCCTCTCACCTGATCACAAATCTTCTTAATTACAAAGTTGTCCAGCTTGTACATACCGTTACTCAAATTCATGTTGAATGCTTCGGTATGTTTAATAAGACTAGATTCTATGATGTTCCTACTATCAATTGAATTACATGGTAATATTGAGGAGGCATTATCCCAGTCAATGCAATGCTTGTTATCCCTCAAATGAACAAACAGAGCATTGGATTCCTGGCCTGTCCTGACACTGTATTTGTGTTGTTTAATTCTAGTTACAAGATCTTTACCTGTCTGGCCTAAGATGTGAATTACACGAAAGCGCTTGGGAACTTCGTGTTTTCTTCTTTCCTGGTGGTTATCAGCATATACCTAGATCACGCGCACCTACAGTGATTTACTTGCATAAATGGATTCCACGCGCCACTTCTTCATCTTCTCTACAAGCTGTCCTGGACTGTCTCCTTTCGTTACTGAATACTCCTCTTCGATGATCAAGGCCCACAAATTGAAAATACGTTTGAAATTTCTCCAGACATGCCTCAGTGAAAAAGTTATGCCAAGATCAATCCTCCCACAACGTGTCCTTAAGATGTCTGACCGCCCCTTTGATGAGTTCCAAGAAATCATCCTTAAGAAACATTTTGAAATAAAGAAAATTGAAGTGGATGAAGCCTTCCGTATTGTAAGACAAAAAAAGCGCGCTTTTATCATGACCATACCGAGTTATTGGAAAAAGTTCATGTTGGACTACTGTTTTGATAACCTGAGACGTATATATATGTACCTCGCGTTTCATACCAGCTGGATTCGGTAAAATGCTACTGACACCACATAAGAGGCACGGGCAGTTTCCCATTGAGGTTCATGGCGCCATCAGCTCGATGAACAGGCTTTGTGTGAAATATAACAGAGTCTAGAACTGCTTTTAGTGTCCTTGTGGCCTAGCCGGTAAGCGTTCCCTAGTCACACCCAGTAGGTCGAGGGTTCGATTCCTTGCTGGTGAGGTCGTTGATTATATGTTCAAAGTCCGCGTGTTAAATGGACTAAAAATGAAGTATATATATGTACCTCGCGTTTCATACCAGCTGGATTCGGTAAAATGCTACTGACACCACATAAGAGGCACGGGCAGTTTCCCATTGAGGTTCACGGCACCATCAGCTCGATGAACAGGCTTTGTGTGAAATATAACAGAGTCTAGAACTGCTTTTAGTGTCCTTGTGGCCTAGCCGGTAAGCGTTCCCTAGTCACACCCAGTAGGTCGAGGGTTCGATTCCTTGCTGGTGAGGTCGTTGATTATATATATATGTGTGTGTGTGTGTGTGTTGAAAAATTACACCCACAGTTATTTTACTTACATTTATTTCTAAACTTATTGAAGGAAAATTAAACAAGAGGGCCCAAGCTTACATATATTACAACAGTACTACTGGGATTTTTGGTTTTTATATGTATGTAATTACTGAGATCACGAACATGGAAATTGAATTCCATATTTATAATTTAACAAATTTATGCATACCTGTGTTATAATTCATGCTTGTTTAGCAATTAAATTGCACAATTTGATGTCTTTTACTTGGAGGTATAATCACGTGGTGAAGTAACATAATTATGTAATATACAACAGTGCACTTTCTGACATATATTGTTTGTGATATGGGTGTACTATAATTTAATTAGCATGAAATATAAGTCATAGCATTATTTAATTTAAATCTGGCATGTGTACATTATCATTCAAATAATTTCCTGTAGAACTGAAAACATGAGTATATTATTAAACCACATAACATACTGCTCAGTTACAATACAGCTGTATGTTAAGTGTCCTACTGTCCTTCATTATGTGATAATATATGAGGCCTATCATTTGATTAATTTTCTGTATCTGGGGGTATATGATGTTAAGCAACATAGCATAGAATTTTCTAAGTTCAAGTTTGTAATACGGCTACGATAATCATTTTTAATGAACACCATTGACGAGAATGCTGCTTCACAAACATAAGTGGTTCCAAATTGTACCAGAACCTGGATAGCTCGATTTTTTACAAATGAATGTTTCTTTCCTAAATTTATCCAAAACTTTCCTATGTCATTATACACATCAAAGCTCACCCTAGCCTCGTTGTCAGCTTGCAATTCTGCCATTTTAAGTGCAAGAAAACTACACTGATTTGCATCTGTTTTGAATGGAAATTGAACAAAATCAGAAGACTCATTCGGCAACTCTGGGAATCTGTCACTGAAATTCATTGTCTGATTTTGCAAATATTCTAGGAGATCCTGTTTCTCTTCCATGAGATCCAGTGTTTCGTCAAAATCCACATCCATCGTAGCTGTAAATTCCAAGTAGTGGTGAAAATGAGAGAAACTGTCGGCTTCAGCTTGTTCTCGTAATATCGTCAGCTTGCTGACAAAAGCCTTTACTGCACACTGAAGGTCAAACACCCATTCACCTTTCCCTTGAAGTTCAGTGTTGAGCTTATTAATGTGCTCAAAAACATCCGTCAGAAGTGCAAGGCGAGCAAGAAAGTGGGGATCACGAAAACAATAAACATTCCTATGACCCCGATCTTGCAGGAAGGTTGCCAGTTCACTGCGAAGGAGGAAAACCCTTTCCAAGGTTTTTCCCTGTGACAGCCACCTGACAGCAGTATGCATCAGCAGTGTGTGGTGATTACAATTTTCAGCAAAGCACAACTGTTTCAACATGCGGGAATTCAGGTCCTTAGCCTTCACGTAATTGACAGTTGCAATGACTACCTGCATCACATCAGAGAAGCTCTGAGACATGTCTTTTGATGCCAGACTCTGGCGATGGATGATGCAGTGGTTTGTTTTAATGTGAGGATGTTTTCTTGATAAAATTCCACGCAATCCAATGTTCTTGCCCATCATTGATGGGGCACCATCCATGCTGCATTCAGTTACCTTACTCCATTCCAAGTTGTTTTCAGTGAAAAACTTATCTATAGCACTAAAAATATCCTCGCCTTGTGTTGTAGTTTCAAGTGAAATACAACCAAGCAGTTCCTCAGCTACTGAGGATTCCTTAAGAAATCTTCCGAAGATCAGAAGCTGCGGCTGTGGTGTAATATCAGTTGACTCGTCCACTGCCAGGGCTGTCCATGGGGAATTTCTGAAGTCTTCCAAAATTTGCTCTTTCAGGACTGCTGCAAGACACTGGAGGCGTCTTGTCATTGTGTTATTACTCAGAGTAGCGTCATCAACAGCTTCAGTTATCTTTTTGGCAAATGGTTTACCCTCAAATACTTCGCAAAAGTTCCTAAAAGTTGGCTTTATGATAGCCTCACCCTCCGTGAAAGGACGTTTTTGCTGAGCAATGAGAAAAGCTGTCTTATATGAGAACATTTCTATCCTTTCCTTGTGAGATAGTGCTCTGTTTAAAATTGACTGAGACTTGGTTAGATTTTTATGACGATGATGAAAAATTCTTTTGCGAGCCTCTTCTGAAAGTACAGCAACATTTGTGTGAGTTTCCATGTGTCTCTGCAGTTTGTTCGTCTTCAAAGATTCCTCAGCAAGTCCTTTAGAACACATAACACAAATCCCTTTACCACTGACGTCAGCTACACCATACTTGTTGAGGAATGATGGATTGATAGAGCGTTTCCGTTTCTTGGTGGCTGGCTCCAATGATGTCTTCAAAAACCTATCCATAATGCCTGGAAAATATATTGCATATAGAGCTAAAAATATTTCAATTTTACAAACACTTAAGATAAAATACAGTGTACTTATAATAGGCAGATAATTGGTAATACGCATGCAAATTAAAATACACGACAAAGTGAGTGCGTACAAATTACCATGACAAAATTAAATTTGCTTAATAAATCAAGTAGCGCTGAGTTGACCTTCATCTGATATTGCAAATTTATTTTAGTGTCACAAAGCAGGCCGTGGCCGGTCAGTTTGTCAGACTCAGTGCAGGTCCACTGGCATAGCACTAACCTACTGATAGTAAGGATTGTCCTTACTAAGGATTTAACTGGTGAGACTGAAGATAATCCACAAGCGTCGGCAAGAGCAAAGGTTGGGACCTGTTTCCTGGCCAGGGTCGGTGACCGTATCAGACCAGGTACCTATAGGTCGCAACCTTTGATCTTGCGGCATCTTGCCGATGCTTGGCAAGTGTCGGCAAGATCAAATCATCATATGTTGCGACCTGTCACCTGGCCTGACAGTCACCGACCGGCCCCACCCTTTACTGGGGGTGGAGGTGGGCGGGGTACTGCACAGCTCAACTGCTCTTGGATAGTGGTGGAAGAGTGGGAGGGACTGGTCAGTTACTCCACCCATCCTCTCCCCCTCTCCCCATGTGACCTGAGCTGGCAGACCCAAAGGACCCCAGTGACCCCACCGACCCCATGACCTCTTTGCGACCCTACCTAATGAGCCTTCCGACCCCAGGTTTGGGAACCCCCGTTCTAAACCATGGATTAGTCTGGGAAACCATGTCATTCTTATTATAACACTTATTATGCTTACAACGGTAGCCTGCCACCACCCAGACTTTTATTAGAACTGTTAGGTAGCGTGCTAGCGAGCTTCTAGGCACGTGAGTTGCAATAATTTTTTTTTGAGAACCATTGGGTAGAAGAAATAGAGCGGTGATACTTTTAGTTTACCAATTCAATATTTATTAACATATGGAGTAAACAAGATGTTAATTAAGTACATTCAGACAAGACTGGACCACTTAGGTCTTACTTTACATACGGCAAAATAGATCTTAATTACTTATTACATCATTGCACAACTGTTATATTATTTCATTGTCAGTACAGATGATTATATAACACACTCGACAAGAACCAAAATTAAGATATTATTAAACACATCCTATTAGTTTGGAATGAACAACATGGCACTTTAACTAGACTCAGTGGTAGTACACCTTGTAATGATTGGATATCAGACCAAAGCATACAGCCCAGAATTACATCACATATAACAGCAAGTACACTACAGACCTCGTAGCACCACCACATACCAGGTTGACACACCCCAAGACAATAGGGACTTGACCTCGCTGGCTAATTACTTGAAATAGCGGGTGACCTGACCACACCTAAGACACACCTGGGCATGACCACACCTGAACACGCTGTCCAGATCTAACCAGTTGAGTCATAATTGGTTAGAGGCCAAAAACCGGCTGGGCCGACCCAATATAAAGGCCCTATAGTTCCGTCCATCCTCATTCTCATTCCTGTGTTTCTCATACGACTATCATTTAGAGAGGTTGGTCATTGAGAGGTCATTCTGGTCATTCGCACAGAGTCACGCTCGTCCCCCTCCCCCCCCCCCCCCCCCCGGTCGGGGGGGTGACTTCACGACGTCACCAGCTAAGCAGAGCATCACATAAGAACATAATAACATAAGAATGGAGGAAACTGCAGCGGGCCTATTGGCCCATACTGGGCAGTCCCGTTTACACCCAACCCCTATTGCTCATATGAGCATCCAACCTATGTTTGAAGCAATTCAGCGTATTCGAGTTAATGATGATATTTGGTAACTTGTTCCATTCATCCACTACTCTGTTTCCAAACCAGTGTTTACCTATTTCACGCCTAAATCTAAATTTGTCTAATGTAAAACCATTGTTACGAGTTCGCTCCTGGTTGGATAATTTGAGTACCTTTGTAATGTCCCCTTTGTTTAGCCCTGCCTTCCACTTATACACCTCTATCAGGTCGCCCCTCGCTCTACGTCTCTCAAGGGAGTGCAATTTAAGATGCTTTAACCTGTCTCTATACTCAAGGTTCCTAATGCCCGGGATTAGTCTTGTCATTCGCCTCTGAATTCTTTCCAAGGATTCTATATCCATTCTGTAATACGGTGACCAGAACTGAACTGCGTAATCCAGGTGTGGTCTCACAAGAGCAAGATACAGTTTTAGGATGACCTCGCTAGTCTTGTAATTAACACTCCTTTGTATGAACCCAAGTACTTTATTAGCCTTGTTACGAGCAAAAACACATTGTTTACGGGGGTGGAGGAGACTGCAGTGGGAGCGGGTAAACAAGGCGTAAGATTACAGGGAAATAGTGTTAGGAATGATGACATAACTAAATTAGACAGGGAGTTTAAAACTAAACGCGGTAAGGGAAGGACTCAGAACACGACTAACTTAAATGTATATTACGCGAACAGTAGAAGTATGAGAAACAAAATGGATGATATTAGGGCCTTGGTATGTACCGAAGAAATCGATATAACTGCATTCACTGAAACATGGATCAACCTAGACACACGTGAATTACCAGTCGAATACCAAATTGCGGGTTACAAAATGTTCCATACCGATAGGCAGACCAGGAAAGGAGGCGGAGTAGCAATCTATGTTAGGGATAATCTGAAGTGTGAAATAAATAAGGAAATAAAAACTGAGAGGAATACAGAAACAATTTGGATAGAATTAAGTGACGGTCGGGAAAAATTAATCACAGGAGTAATATATAGACCCCCCAATCTTGACAGAGTCAATGAGCGACTTATCTGGGATGAAATGCGCAGGGCTTCCATACACAACAAAGTCTGTATAGTAGGCGACTTTAACCTTGGCCAAATAGATTGGACCGACCTTACGGGAAACTCAGAATCAGAGGATTTTCTCGAGACGATCCAGGACTGTTTCCTAAGTCAACATATAACCGAACCCACACGGGGTAATAATATATTGGATTTAGTTTTGTCAAACAGAGAAAACCTCATTAGCAATGTCGAGGTAGGGAACGAACTTGCAAACAGCGATCACAAAGAAATTCGATTCCAGATAGATTTTCAGGGCAGACGTAAGGAAAATTCCACTAAAGTACCAGATTTCAGAAGGGCAAACTTTGACAGTTTAAAGAGGCAGCTGAGAGAGGGGGTGTCGCGCTTGGCCGTGAACCTGACAGATGACACCGACCTGATAACGAGATCTGAGATTGCCGAGTTCCACGACAATTTAAATAGTGAGTTACTTAATGCACAAAGGCAGAACATACCATACAAAAAACTCAGATCAAACAACAATGACCCTAAATGGATAAATAATTATTTAAAGAACATCATTGGCCAAAGGAAGGCTATAGGTAGAAGGATAAATCGTGGCGAATTCACCTCCGGGACTATTATAGGGTATTGGCGAGTAGGGTTAAAACCGAGATAAGGAAAGCAAAGAGGAATAATGAGGTAAGGATAGCAAGGGAGGCAAAGACAAACCCCAAAGGATTCTACCAAATGTACCAAACTAAAACACGAGAAAAGATTGGACCAATACGGTCAGACTCCGGCGAGCTCACTGATAACGACGGAGAAATGAGCAATAATTTGAATAAATATTTTTCAACAGTTTTCACCAGCGAAAATTTAAACATGATACCCGAGGCACCGACTCTATTCAGAGATAGTGAAGAAAACAAATTAAGTGAGATAGTAGTGACTAGTAACGATGTTAGTAAGCAAATAGACAAACTAAAGCCTAATAAGTCACCTGGTCCCGATGAGATATTTGCCAGAGTATTAAAGGAATGTAAGGAAGAGCTTAGTATGCCCTTGGCAAAGTTGTTTAACATGTCCTTAAAAACAGGTGTAGTACCAGAATCCTGGAGGATAGCGAATGTAATACCGATCTTCAAGAAGGGGGATAGATCACTATCCTCTAACTACCGCCCAATCAGTCTAACATCAATAGTAGGTAAATTACTGGAAGCAATCATTTCAAACTCTATTCGAAATCACCTGGAGAAGCACAGATTGATCAATGATTCCCAGCATGGCTTCACAAGCGGACGTTCTTGCCTAACTAATCTATTAACATTCTTTTCATCAGTTTTCGAATCAGTGGACGAGGGGCACAATTATGATGTGGTATATCTCGACTTTAGCAAAGCCTTCGACAGAGTACCCCACGAAAGACTAATTAGAAAGGTAGAAGCTCATGGCATCAAAGGTGACATCCTTAAATGGATTAGGGCGTGGTTACAGGACAGGAAACAGCGAGTGAGCATTAACGGCACTAAGTCCCATTGGAGCAACGTCACAAGTGGAGTTCCCCAAGGCTCAGTACTTGGACCATTATTGTTTATTATATACATAAGCGACATAGATATCGGCATAGACAGCAACATAAGCAAATTTGCTGATGATACTAAAATAGGACGTGTTATCAAATCTGACGAGGACTCGGCAAAACTACAGGAGGATCTAAACAAATTTTTCGAATGGTCTGAAAAATGGCAGATGAAATTCAACATTGACAAATGTAAAGTACTCAGTATAGGAAATGTAAACAGGGAAACCAGATACCAGATGAACAACGATGCCATAGAGAAATCCGACTGCGAGAGAGATTTAGGAGTAATGATAAGTAGGAACCTTAAGCCAAGTAAACAATGTGTTTTTGCTCGTAACAAGGCTAATAAAGTACTTGGGTTCATACAAAGGAGTGTTAGTTACAAGACTAGCGAGGTCATCCTAAAACTGTATCTTGCTCTTGTGAGACCACACCTGGATTACGCAGTCCAGTTCTGGTCACCGTATTACAGAATGGATATAGAATCCTTGGAAAGAATTCAGAGGAGAATGACAAGACTAATCCCGGGTATCAGGAACCTTGAGTATAGAGACAGGTTAAAGCATCTTAATTTGCACTCCCTTGAGAGACGTAGAGCGAGGGGCGACCTGATGGAGGTGTATAAATGGAAGGCAGGGCTAAACAAAGGGGACATTACAAAGGTACTCAAATTATCCAACCAGGAGCGAACTCGTAACAATGGTTTTAAATTGGACAAATTTAGATTTAGGCGTGAAATAGGTAAACACTGGTTTGGAAACAGAGTAGTGGATGAATGGAACAAGTTACCAAATATCATCATTAACTCGAATTCGCTGAATTGCTTCAAACATAGGTTGGATGCTCATATGAGCAATAGGGGTTGGGTGTAAACGGGACTGCCCAGTATGGGCCAATAGGCCCGCTGCAGTTTCCTCCATTCTTATGTTCTTATGTACTCCTAAATCTCTCTCGCAGTCGGATTTCTCTATGGCATCGTTGTTCATCTGGTACGAGAGCCCAGCCAAGCACCCACTGGGCATACGTCAGGGTACACGTGAGTCATTGTCAGAACGATTCCTAGGGTGAGTTACCTACTGTGGGAAGTGTATTCATTCATGTTGTGTCCGAGAAGTCAGTGTCGAGTAACGTAAGACCAAACGTGTTAGTACCCCGATATAATAGTGATATTAATGTGTCCATGTCATTGAGTGAATTAATAAATAGTTGTGCCGAAGAGGTGTTTAACAAGTTGTCCCTTTAAGAACGTAATATATGTGTATTGACATACGAGATAAGATAAGCGTATTGACGCTGAGTAAATAATATGCCGGCCACGCTACCCAAGTTCCCTATCTTTACATTCCTGCTCTCTATACTTCCTACTTATATGTAATCCTCTTCTCTTGTGAGTTTGTCTCATTATAACCTGGTTGGTGGACTCAAGTCCTATAACTAGTAACACCAACATTCATGGGTTGAATACTCAACCTGGGATAACTATATTTCTGCTGATTATCCCCAATCATAGATACCAATAATGTTAATTACATAAAACCAAGGTCAATGGACCGGACAAGACTGAGTCCACTGGTCGCCGTGACACAAACAGCCGAAGCTCGTTCGCCAGTCGTGCCCTGGGGTAAGCTCGTTGCAATATCTTCACAGTGTTCCCTGGGTAGTCCTGTTCTCGGATTCTAATCTCGCCATATTAAAGACATCCTTCAAGGACCAATTTGCCCTTAGGCGGCTACCGAACCTCGGTAATGGTGCCAACACAGACAGTGCCTGGAGATGCGTTGAGGAAGAGTCACGAGCATGTACATGTCTAACTCAAATACTCATAACTATACGTCTGGCAGCAATACAGACGACACTTACTTTACTCGAATTACTTGGCACATGATTATTTCACCATGTTAAAACGTGAACACTGATATTCACAATATCGACAAAGTTAAACTGACTTATCATGGGGGTGGAAAACAATCGTTCACATACCTGGAGATGTGTCGAGGAAGAGTCACGAGCATGTGAGTCTTCCTTGTGCATTCGTATATATGTGAGCCTGGGGCAGTTCCAGCCTATGCATACATACCAGAAAGGCTAATCTCACCAACGACAGAAATTCTATTCAACTCGGTCTCTGTACACTCAGCTATGAAAATCAGTGTCTACTTTTATAATCTAATCAGAGATTGAGTTTGTCAGGAAAAAGTGAAAAGGACGTTAAACATGCACTAACAACTCTACTTACCGTAAAACCACAAACCACAGCCAAGGAATTCTTCCTGGGGAGCCGTTAAGTCTTGGAGAGTTTGAGTTTGACAGAATCGTTCAGGAGAGTAATGTCTTTCTTACATAGAGAACTGACCAGTGGCGGCTCGTGCATAGGGCTGCAGAGCTGCAGTCCCCCCAGACACTCACTGCCAGGCGTATGATTCCTTTAGAGAGACAGCTGAATAATACACTACCAACAAATATATCATTTTATATGTTATTTAATTATTTTCAATACGTTGCTAAGTGAATTTTCATTAAAATCAGACCAAAATTTAAGTTACTTTCATAGTTGCTGTCAATGCTGTACAATTCATGTCTGTTATTAATTGGCGCCGCCGCCGCACCACTTCTGGAGACAATGAGCTGCACTTGAAGCAGCTCAGTCTCGTACAACGTGTGTACATTGCGTGTGGACAGTGTGGTTAAATCGTGATTTGTGTAAATCAGAAAGTCTCATAGACTTGTTGGAGATGATGAATGACAATAATCTACAGTCAACATTTTCAGACACTGTCTAGTTGCTGAAAATTTTAATAACAACTCCAATGAAAACTTTTTTGCACAGTACCATGGTGAATGACAGACTGTCTGCTTTAGCAGTGATATCCATTGAAAATAAAATGATAACAGAAATAAAGGATTTTAATGAAATAGTAATAAACAATTTTGCTACATCGAAGAGCAGACACGCGGACTTTATTTTCAATTAATACTGGTCCATCACCACCTCGGCCATCCCTTCTACCACCAACACTACTACCATGCCCTGGGAATTCGTGGACATCAACTACAACTCATACCTGAGGTAGGTCAAATTTGTGTATCCTACTGTTGTGTGAGGCTTGCAGTCCCTCCATTTTATTTTTCACGAGCCGCCACTGGAACTGACACTAACTAAACTACAATCATCAGATTCTCTGATGTTTGGGCATCAAAATAATCTAACTTCAGTAGCACTTGGAAACTCGTGACTATCCCCAAGGACGATATAAGTATATGCCATTCGTACTGACAGACTTGACAAGTTTTACCAACAATAAGATAGTTGTGTAAGGGCTGTGGTTCTACCACTGAACCACCGAGGCCACCATTAAGGGCCGGGATTTACCGACAAGGAGCCTTGGTGTAAAAGGCGTTTCTTCCTAGGGACAACTAACCAGTTATCCACATGTTTTGCGGGTGTGAAGTATAATAAGAATCAAGAGCTTACAAACAGACCAACAGTCAATGTAACCATGACAAAGCTCCCCCTTTACCCAAGATTCTTATTATGCCCGAGTGTTCGCTAAACATGTACAGTAGTTACACAGATTCTTTAAGTAACTGTTACCTTTTGTCATGGTTTCACACTACATACGCTCATAACAACACATCAGGACTATTACAGGCATCTGGCACAAAAAGGCATACAAAACAAGAACACAATGGTTACATACATGGGATAAAGCGTAGTTTAAAAAAACCAATCTATTACCACTGACAACATTGAATAGGGCAACAAAACACAGGTAAATACACATACATAGGAGAATAATGTACTGATATAGAAAAAGCATACAAATGGGGTTACATACATAACATAAAATATTGTTACACATTACACACTCTGGAGATACAGCTTCTCATATCAAGAAAGTTTTCATTGAGGAGATTGATCAAATGCTTACTGGACATCACTGAGATTTAACTTAGACTTCTCAAGCTAGGACATAGATAAACGGACCCCATCGAGCGGAAGGAATGATTTGTTTGACTTTATTCCAAAAAGTCATGTCACACTCACGAGTCGTAGCACCATCAACGGATCCCGAACGAGCGGAGATATTCCCAAGAATCCAATGCAAAACGAAAAGGTCCTTATGGGAGCACAACCAAACCAAAAAACTGTCTGTTCTTATGGCATTTGCCATGTAGCGGAAATCGGTGCCATGCATCCATGCCCGACCCCACTTAAAAGTCACGAACACTACTCCTATACACAACAACAAGCCTAGCTAGGACTTAACACACAAAACTTGAGAACTCACAACTCGTATCTTTACTCAAACTAGTAACAGATACCCATCAGATGATTGCATAACCGCCAATCCATTTTCCAATCTGGGGGTGCTGGTGGTAGAGTGGTACCGCGCTTGCCTTCGCAAGAGAGATGTCACGGGTTCGATTCCCGGGCCGGTGGAAGTTGTTTGGACATACTTCCAAGCCCCCATTAGTCCCTGTTCACCTAGCATTAAAGTAGGTACCTGGTGTAAATCGAAAGTTGCGAATTCGTATTCAGGGACAAGTTATTGGAGCTTCCAATAACTTGATGACATAAACCATTGACTCTTCAGGCTTCTATGCCCTTGACTCTTCAGGCTTCTACGCCCTTAACTCATGAGACATAAAGGCAAGCATGAACTTAGCATGCTTCCCTGTTGGGCACTGTAAACGCTTCTGCGCTTCACCTTACACAAGGATGTAGGGGGGTGCCCAATAAAAAAAAAAGAAAAAAAAATTTCCAATCTCTATGTCTTTACTGCAAATTGACAATCCGTCTCCGGAAAAAAAATGAAGAAAATAAAATTCACAAACACCTACATACTCACAAACATTCCCATTGCACCACATTCCACAACTCACTTAGGCAAACAACATACTCACTTTCCATAACTTACTGATGCAAGGCAACAACACATTCTCTCACTTACCAGTTGTACTTCTAAATTGCAACACAAATATGCAAAGCATCACGCTTCACCATGCGCATCAACAACCAATGCATTCCAGTTTAAAGGTCTACAACCCCTTAAAGATATCTCGGCAACACTGATGCCAGTGTCTCAGATAACGAGCAAGAGAGGCATTCCTTATTCTTCTTCCCTTCTACACCTCCCTGTCTATCAGGCCATTCACCTGATGGTGAGACCTGGGTGTCATTCCTGTGAATGAACATGTCTCCACCCACATACTTCTCAAATCTACACATCATCTTATCGGACACAGGTTCCGGAGCTGGGTGCCCTGAACTATCCCCTTGTGACGGCCATCATGCCTTGAGGTCACAACAACTCACTGTAACTACACAACATGGGCACAGTGCACACCTTCAAATAATAACGGATTACTGCCTAACTGACCTTCTAATACACAAAAACACTTGAAATACTGCTCAAATTATTACTCACTCCCACAGTGATAATACTGGATATGTGAACTTTTACTTTAGGTTTTCACTGATAAATACACGAGGAAAACATCACTGTACTCTTTTGTCACTTTTCAAGACACACTTACTGTGCATACTCAAGGCAAGGTACTATCTATTGACAATCTCTGTATGGTGCAACACTGTATGAACTCTTCCCGAACTACACTGTACTTAAGAAAATCAACCAACTTTAAAGAGAACCATAGACATTTCCATTACTGAGAGTCATGCTCACAAAAATAATTCATACGGTAATACTTTACGAGACTGTCCCCTCGGTACTCAACAAGTATTCACTGTCTTTTCAGTTGCAATGATTTTACACTGTTATCACTTCATAATGTACTCTGTTGTACTCACAGTTGGGGTCCTTACATGTATTTTCAAAAATCCATTTTCAAAGATTACGTTCTTTTATAGATGCCCATATCACCACAGAGTCCTCAACCCATCAAAGCAATTGCTGAAATTATACATGTATTAGATCTCAAAAAAATCATAAAACACACTTACTGACCATGCCTGTAAGTCTACACTGCTAGAAACTAATGCCCTTTGCACTAAAATTATAAGCTAATAGAAACAACACAAAAATGCAATATACTCGGAAATATAACACTAAATCGTGTTATACCAATAAATTCACTTGTCAAAACTGACGTCAACTGAAAACTAAAACACTTCCAATTGAAACCACAACAAATACAACCAATATGTCACAATTTCAAATAACACTAATTTACATAACCTTAGTACAATTATGGCCTTCTGGTGACACTCAGAAATGAACACTGCCCCCAGATTTTTTTTTTACACGGGTATTACTCCACCCGGACACAGGTCACCGACCCACATCAGGGCCCGGGGGCCGAAAACGTAATAACAATAATAATAATAATAATAATAATAATTCAGATAAGTAAAATTTATAATAAAAATTACAAAAATAAAAATAAAATAATAATGATAACAATAATAATACTGAAAACACTGCAATAATAATAATAATAATAATAATAATAATAATAATAATAAGGAACCATACAGAAATTAAAAACAAATCATTAGTGAGAAACGATATATGTATGTTGTGTTGTCAATAGCAAGAGAAACAATTAAGACCCCGCAATTGTGTGTAAATGAGGCAGAAAGTCTGACCAGCAACCTGGGACTTGGTCACAATTTTTGCTCATTGTCTGTAAATATCAAAGTATTAACTCGAGTGTTCACAACAGTTGCTATGGTATCAGTGTAGGAAGGCACCCAAAAATACTACCTTGGTATACAACAAACACTTTTCTGAGATTTCACAAAAAGAATAAAAAAAAATATAAGTTAGGTAGATGACCTTTGTTTTTCAGACACTTCAATACTCTGAACATTTCATGTTTCCACACTTTACTGTACACTTTACTTTATAAAATATTTCTAATTTCCTTGAGGCAATTGTTCTAACCTAACTTCAAGTAAAGTATTTACCTTGAATTGTTATTTCAACTTCTCCGTAAAATCACAAAATTTTTTTGCACATTTCCTTGACTCTGTACCTGTACAGAGAAATGGTTATTACGAATCACCCTTAAAAAAAATAAAATACCCACAGTATCGCATTCATTTGTCCCAACCTGATACCATGTAAATTACAATCCACCGCTGCTAACCATTGTAAAGGCGGGGATTCTACCACTGAACCACCGAGGCCACCATTAAGGGCGGGGATTTACGGACAAGGAGCCTTGGTGTAAAACGCATTTCTTCCTAGGGATAACTAACCAGATATCCACATGTTTTGTGGGCGTGAAGCATAATAAGAATCAACAGCTTACAAACAGACCAACAGTCATTGTGACCATGACAGTTGAAGCTTTCAACATCACTCACAATGGATCTTGAATGTTCCAACTGTAATCAGACATATCTAAGTTGCCTCAACATATACCACCACAGTTGCAATTTCAAATTCTATATCGTTATACCAAGGAATAACGAAGTCTCGGGTGTACGCTATCATTGAGGGAAACTGAGGATTTAGACATCCTGAAGTGATGAGAAAACAGACGCCTCAGATGGGGGACTCAAATAAAGAAAGCATACCTACATGTTTTGGGGGCTATTGAGCGTAATATGAATCGTCTGATTTTACGTTAACTGACACATACGACCGTGGTATTACAATAAAGTAGATCCCCTCACCGAGAATTTTTTATTCGACCTCCTGACAACGATCACTCAGGAGTTTCCGGTACTCAGTTGGACATAACAGGAATGGTAACATTACCACTACGTTTTTCTAGATGTGGTATCCTATATCTTTTTCTGCAGATTTTTATGTAGTCCCAGATTTTAATTTACCATCTGACGGTTTAATAGGCCTTCTAACTCCTGAAACTAATTTGATAGATGTTCAGCCAAGCAAACATGCTATCACTGTTAATGGTATTTCCTACATTGTCATGCACACATCTGTACCATTGCTCTCCGCAAGGGTGAATTTGTTGTCCAACGTTCCTACTACGAGGACGATGGATTCTGAGTCAAAGCGAGTCCAAGACCCCACAGATTCACTTCCCCAGCGTGATTATAGCAGCAATAGTTGGTCGATCCTACCTGCAGTTTTAACGGGTACTCTCCATTTTCAGAATGAGGAAATCACCAGAGCCACTGTTATTTTACCTGACGTAAACACGGGGACGGATGTAGTCTGTCTTACTGAAACATGCAAGGTGAAAGGCTTATCGTGCGAATCTAGATTGAACACGATTCGTCCTGGTGGTATAACAGACGTTCTAGTTCTCAACAGAACAGGTGCGTTACGAATATTGAAAGAAGGATGTTATTTGTGTGATTTTCTAGTTTATCATCACCAAATTGCCCAACAGCCTACGCAATTCCCAATTGGTAGTGTTTCACCATCAATTAAACAAACCAGACAGGAGAGGAGAGATCAAATAACACCACATGTTTAGGTGATTGATCACCCTCGAGGCAAGACTAGGCTCCGAGAATTGCTTGCCGACTACCGAAACATTATAGTTTTACCTGGGGAACAGCTAGGTCACACAAATTTAACCTCACATCACGTATCCCTAAAACAAGGCACAAACCCAATTTACATACCAGCTTACCGACTACCACATAGCCAGCGCGCTGTAGTCCAGGACATGGTTCAGGATATGTTGGATCAAGAGGTTATCACACATTCAAAATCCCCTTTCAATAGTCCACTATTATTAGTCCCTAAGAAGGATGGAGGTTTGCGTCCAGTAATTGATTTTAGGCGCGTCATTGAAAATACTATCCCAGAGAGGTACCCAATGCCTGTCTTGAGTGATGTTTTACAATCCTTAGGCAAGGATAATGCTGTATTTAGCAACCTTGATTTGCTTAGTGGTTATTGGCAAATACCTCTGGATGAAAAATCTCGAGAGATTACTGCTTTAGTATTCCTTTGCGGATGCCTTTCGGTCTCAGAAATGCCCCACTGACTTTCAAAGGATGATCAACACCTTGTTTGCAGGGTTGATAGGGACTACAGTATGTGCCTACTTAGATGATCTCATCGTAGTCAGTAAGCATGTAGATATGCATATTGCTAAACTCCGTGAAGTTTTCCAAAAGCTTTCCACAGCAGGACTCCAAGTCAAACTTTCTAAATGTGGATTTTTAAAATACAGAATCCAATTCCTTGGTCATGTAGGTGACGGTGACAGCATTCATACAGTTGAGGCTGTTGCCCAGTTCCCACGTCCTATAACTGTTGATAAAGTACGTAGTTTTCTTGGTTTATGTGGATATTATCGTTCTTTTATTAAAGGTTATGCGACATTAGCTTCACCCTTGACTAAGCTACATAGGAAGGATGCAACTTTTGTATGGAATGCTGAGCAGAAGATAGTTTTAGTTTATTGAAGACAGCACTTACTAATGCCCATGTTTTAGCATTTCCTGACTACTCTCAAGAATTTACTCTGTGTACCAACTCCTCAATACAGGGAATCGGGGCTGTACTTATGCAGCTGGACGCATGAGGAAAATATAGAGTGATTGCTTTTGCAAGTTGTAAACTTTATGATGCCGAAGCACGTTATTCAGTAACGCATCTAGAAACTTTTGCTGTTGTTTGGGCACTGAAGAAGTTTAAAGATTTTATTTTGGGTTATAAAATAGCCGTCTATACAGGTCACGTGGCTGTGACAGAGCTGTTTCACGGTAAAAATCTTTCAGGTAGACTAGTACGCTGGTATCTGACCATTGAAGAGTTTGAACCCGAGTTCAAGTATTTACAGGGACAAGCGAATGTGGTCGCAGACGCATTGTCAAGTTGTAAGGGGGCTCGTTCCTACTCCACATTTATTCTATTTATTTTTCAATACTTATATACTTGCTTCATATCTATTGTAACCGCCAATCAGACGGTAAAGGATTTAGTGAAACTTGTGACGTTGGACTCAAACATTATAATTTGGTCAAACCTGTTGGATACAATTCCTTTTAGTATTTCACATAAAACATACATAAGCAATCACATAAATGTCTAATCCAATATATATTTACATAACAATCATAGCTATGTAATCAGTCTAATCTTAACACTTATAATGAGTACTTAAGTTTCCATATTTTTATGTCATCACAATGATAAACGAAGCAATGGACACAGTCTACCTGTGTACACAATAAGTACCAGTTAAACTTACTTGTTGAAAGTCTCAAGAGAAACCAGGTTAGGTGTTGCCTCTGTGGTCTGAATAGTTACAGTGCCCATACCCTGCCGCCTCACCAACCCTCTCTCCATGGGTGAGGGCTGCTGAGTCAGGTGATTATACACAAACAAGCTCCCTTACTACCACCCAACACCTCACCTCCTCTGGGTCTCTCATCTTCAACCATCTCAACACTCTACATACTGCATACGTGCAGGCACACCCAATAAACATGACATGACTTACAGCCTAACATAATGTTTGTTTATGTGTCATCCTACTCATTACTGCTTGCGGTAACATCTATATTATCTATTAATCTTTTCTTGTGTATATATTAATAATTTTATTTTGTAAGTCTTTCTGTCTATAAGTATATATCTTATAATTATTTGTTTATATTTTCTAACTTAATATTCTTTTCTATTCTTTTTTCTTCTGTCATATATATTATATTTTTTTAATTTTTGTATCCTTTCTTTCTCACAATTTATCATCCTGCTTAAGTTATATTCTATACCATGGATTAGTCTGGGTAAACCATGTCATTCTTACCATATCACTTTTTATATTTACAACGGTAGCCTGCCACCACCCAGACTTTTATTAGAATATAACATATCTCATTGAACTGTTTGGTAGCATGCTAGAAAGCTTCTAGGCACGTGAGTTACCATGGTTATTTTCTGAGAACCATCGGGTAGAAGGAATAGAGCGGTGATACTCGTAGTTTACTAATTCATTATTTATTAACATAAAGAGTGAACAAGATGTTAATTAAGTACATTCAGACAAGACTGGACCACTTGGGTCTTACTTTACAAGTAGCAAAATAGATCTTCAAATTTTTGGTTACAACAATAAACAATGATTATATTACTTAATTGTCAATACAGATGCTTATATAACACGCTTGACAATATTCCAAATTAACATATTATGTATAATATCATGCTATTTTGGAATGAACAACATGGCACTTTTCCCTCAGTTGGTAGTTCATATGGATAAAGTACTCACAACCCACATAACACGTTATTACTGGTACTATCAATATTTATAGGGTCACTACTCACAACACAATAATACTTTGGCCCATATAACTGTAAGGAGTGCCCCAGGGTGTCACACTGGTGTCACAACAACAAACAAAGAGCGCTGTTAGGGATGGTTGCAGTCTGACACACTGTGAGGGAGTTCAGGCCTAGTTCCCAGGGTGTGGACTGGCACAATTTAATCATGCCGAATTAACGGCATCCTGCAAGACAGCCAGCTGGTATGCATCTACCCGTCCCCCGGTGACTGTCGGGTATTCAGCTAACACACACACTGTGCCTGAGATATGATGGAACAGCGTCAAAATGTGACAAAAATAACTCAATCACAAATAATCTTTCGTCTGGCAACAACAGGTGATATTTACGTTACATTAATTCTTTAACTGGGTAAATGATAATTTCACTGTTACAACATAAACACTGATTTCCACAAAATTCACTGAGTTAAACTGACTTAATATGGCGGGCGTGAGAACATACACATACCTGAGATATGATGGAACAGCATCAGAGATGTGACGCTGCTCCTCGTACACAAGTTTATATATGGCTAACTGGCAGCTCAGGCCTATGCCCTACACATGCCAGAAAGGCTAATGACTCAATAACAGAAATTCCATTCAACTCAGCCCCTGTACATTTACCTATGGAAATCAATGCCAGGGGTCAGGTAAATTTCTTACCTCTATTTTTATAATCTAATCAGAGATTGAGCTTGCCAAGAAAAAGTGAAATGGACGTCAAATACACACACTAACAATACCATTTTCACAAACTCAGCAAAACTACAAACAAGGACCTATTCATGGGAATACGTTAAATTTTGGAGATTATACAGTTTGACAGAATCGCTCAGGAGATTAATGTCTTTCTTAAATAGACAACTGATACTAAATAAACTACAAACATTAGATTCTCTGATGTTTGGGCATCAAAATGACCTATTTTCAGTTGTACTTAGAAACTCATGGCTACCCCAAGGGCGATATAAGGACGTGCCACTCGTACTGGCAGACTTGACACTCAATTCCTTGACAAGTACCACTAACAATAAAGACAGTTGAAGCTTTCAACATCACTCACAAGGGATCTTGAATGTTCCAACTGTATTAAGACATAACTAAGTTGCCTTAACAGATGCGGCTAGAGTTGCAATGACAAATTTTGTGTTGTTATACTAAGGAATAAGGAGTTTCGGGTGCACTCTAAGATTGAGAGAAAACGGAGGACTCAGACGTCCTGAAGCGATGAGAAAATGGACGTCTCAGATGCGGGACTCAATAAAGAAGGTATAGCTACATGTTTTATGGGCTATTGAGCGTAATATGAATCGTCTGATTTAAAGTTAACTAACATGTACGACCGTGGTCATTAAACAGAAACATAACACCAGTGATGCCTCTATGATCGCTCTCCCATCGCTTTTAAGGGATGAACAACGACTCGATCCATTGTGGTCTACAGTCATTTTCGCTCTAGAGTTGGGGGAGGAGGCTAATCTTCCAAAGTCACCTCTTCCGTTTAATCATTTTGAACTACGACGAGACATACTCCTTCACTCCAAGCAGACAACTGAAGGTAATGTTACACAAATTGTCGTGAAACGATACGAACGTTGTATCACGATGCTCCCCAAGCAGGTCACCCCGGACGTGACAAATGTCTGGCGGAGGACAGGAAAAAAGTATTTTCGGAATACTATGGAGAAAGACATAGAATTGCATATTGCTAAGTGTTTGTCATATGCTCAGCATAAGGGTACTACAAGGGCACCGAGTGTGAGCTCTTTCAAGAGAAGACTTGACCAACACTGGAGCGGGTTCAGGTACATTCAGGAGCCGGTGCATGCCCAGTATTTGCCAACAGTGCGTGACAGAGACGTGACCGATCGCCCGGGCGGCTAGCGAGCCGACCTTTTGGTAAAGAATATAAAGGAAAAGAGACGTGACCGATCGCCCAAGCGGCTAACAAGCCGATCAGTGGCGAAGAGGATAAAAGTAAAAGAACGTCCGTTTGACACAATCGCGATCGAGTTGTTACAACTTTCGAGGAGTCATCAAGGATCCTCGTACCTCCTAGTGTGTGTGGATCATTTTTGTAGATTTGTGATTTTAGTCCCACTGAAGGGTAAAACAGCCGAATCTGTGACTTATACCTTAGTTATTCACCTCATATGTCCTTTTACTACGCCCAAGGTTCTTCTCTCCGACAACGGATTAGAGTTCAAGAACCAACTTGTAGCGCAAATATGTCGACAATACGACATCCAACACAGTTTTATCGCAGCCTATTATCCACAGGATAATGGCCTTGTTGAAAGAACCAAAAGGAAAATCCTAGAGATTCTTTGTCCAATAGCCAGTCAAATGCGAGTCGCCGCATCTATTAATGGGTCGATCAACAGCTCTACAGGCAAATCATCCTACTATATTGTTTACAGCATAGACAAACGTGTACCGTATGACGTACTTACAGACAAGCCATGCCCAGTCTATAATGTGGACGATTTTCCTTGCAGGCAAATCAACGTATTCACGGATATTCATGTGCTGAAATGATATACAAGCAACATAAACAAGTCATGCTGGAAATAGGCGATGCTGTTATGGTGCAAGAACCTGAACGAAAGCCCAAGCTTTCACCCAAGTTTGACGGACCATTCCTCATTATTGCTAAAGAAGCGTGCAACAATTTTAAATTTTTGAAGCCAAACTCACAAACTTCAGATGTTGTGCATGCAGAGAGACTTAAAAAGGTCCATTCAGATTCATTCCCCAGGAATGATAATGATATCCCAGACGTCGATGTCCCAGACACAACTGTTCAAACAGCAAACACGTTAAATACACCCAGTGTATCTCATGATTATTGTTTAAAACTACCTTCTGCGAAACGTATATAATAATGTTCCTAACATCTTTACAATGATATTAACGCAAAAAACTTTCTGAGTCTAATCATTTATTTAAATTTTTATAATTTCATGAATTCAGTGCCTACACTGGAATGATTCATTTCTTTTTTCAATCATTTTGCATGCTACAAAAACTTCAACTCAAGTTATATCAATTAACAAAAACGAACTAATTGCAAGTATGGTTGATGCAGGGTTAGGTCGAGTGGATGCACAGCATGTGTATGTGAAAATTCTTCTTGAAGCCTTACAAACAGCCAAGACGATTTATCTGTTAACCCCAATTTTCGCAGACGAAGAGGTAGAACAGTGTTAGGTTCTGAATAATAAGTTCTATATACAGGAGAGAACACAAACACCTGTATAGTTTTGTAGGTTCGGTTTACTGGATAAGAGTATGTACACAGAGGAGAGCAGCGGTCTCCCTTGGCTAGGCTCCTTGTCAACTGCTATAGGCGACGTATGGCAAGTGATACATTAGCAGCTTCCATACGTCGCCAGGCACATTAATTAAGCGTGTGGGATATGGTAATAACATTGCCACACGCTGCTAGCTAGGCTGAATAAATAATACATAAATGGAGCACATACATAATATACATACATGATATATAATCC
Source organism: Homarus gammarus (assembly GCA_958450375.1). Taxonomy (NCBI): domain Eukaryota; kingdom Metazoa; phylum Arthropoda; class Malacostraca; order Decapoda; family Nephropidae; genus Homarus; species Homarus gammarus. The sequence goes on along the minus strand of CAUDMG010002820.1, from coordinate 984,403 downwards.
AGCATACATAATATACATACAAACAGCATATCCTTCTGTTAGAGTCAACTCTCACGCACTATGCTATCCTCATCCACGTAACTATGCTCGTGCAAAGCAAATTAATGCATGGGATGTAGAACCTTTCCCATTATACTCTGATGACACACTGTTTACTCTGGATATACCAACCGATCTTTTACTAATAGATGAAGACTACTATTTGTTAGAAATGGATGATTTTAGGGCATTATCACAGTGTAAGTCGTCATGTATATAATTTACACATATGCCCAGCGTATGTGTGCACTTTCATTCTGCTGCAGACGGAATATGCGAATTGGCGATCATACAAACTAACGTTCGCACAGCGCTGAAACAATGTAACTATGCACCGATTTTCTAGGAAAACTGTGTTTCATGCGCATCTACATAATGTTCAGTATATATATATATATATATATATATATATATATATATTTCATTAGCCCATAAAGCGCTCGGACTTTTACATATAATCAACAACCTCACCTCACCAGGACTCGAACCCACGATCTTATGTGTGTGACCGGGTAACGTTACCTCTAGACCACTAGGACACTAAAAAGCAGTCCTAGACTTTGTTATATTTCACACAAAGCCTGTTGATCGAGCTTATGGCGCCGTGAATCTCCAATAGGGGACTACCCATGCCTCGTAAGTGATCAGAGTAACGTTTTACCAAATCCGGCTTCGAAACACATGTCATTCTGAAATTTAGTTAAATAAAAAAATATGGAATTAGTTAAATAAATTGTTGTGAACTTAAAATTTTATTGGTGAAATTATCAAGCATGAGTCAGAAGAAATCTCGAAAGGCGATTTCATTTCAAGTGAAACAAGAAATTATTAAGAAACTAGCAGAATCGCTAGGCCACGGTAGGACGCCACCCTCCGGGAGGCTCCACATTGTCTCACTGTAGTGCATTAAGGTAGACCACATTTTTGGTTTTGCCATTAACAGCAAGTATGTATAGATTTTTGCCAGTTCCCACTCTGGAGCATCCAACATAGAACTGTCCATGAGAGAAGCAAGGAACACCAGGTTTAGGTCAACCATCTTTAGGGACTGTCCCTGGCTTTTGTAGATGGTCATGGCAAAGCTCACTTTAACCGGGAACTGAAGTCGCTTGAACTCAAATGGCAGGTCAGTGGTGATGAAAGGTATCCTTGGTATAAAAACGTCCTCTCCTTTAGCTTTTCCTGTCAGTATTGTAGCTTCCAGTACATGTGGCATCATGTTCTTCACCACCAATCTTGTGCCATTGCAGAAGATTGGTGGTTCAAGATTTCTTAAGAGCATTATTGGAGTTCCAATCTTGAGAGGGAGGTGGTGAGGAGGCATTCCAGCTGGCTCCAAAGAATTAAGGAATTCTGCTGGGTACTGGACTGCTTGGTCCTGGTCGATTACTGTATCAACAGATTTGAATGAAGTCTCACTGCCTGGAAGCTGTCTGAGTAGAGTCATGTTGATTTCAGCCACTGTTTCATTCTTTGGTGCCAGAATTGCGCGTTCACGCAGCCACTTGTGATCCTTGTAGTGGTGGATAATGTTTGGGTAGACCATGTTAGTGAGCTCAGTTGAGGACTTTACAACATTTCCACATCCTTGAGGAATGATTATTTGTCCTTCTGAATCAACAAGGAAAATTCCATTCCCAATCTGTAGTTGAAGGTTAGCAAACCGTCCAGCATCCTGATCTCTTTGTAGATGTACTCTCATAGGGTGGATAGGGTGAGTGTCTGAACACTTCTCCAAAGGTATGATGCCTTGAGGCACGCATTCAGTTCATCAGCTGGAGTGCTTCAAGGAATGACAAGAAGGGTCTGGCGAAAGTCTCTAGCAATGACCATTGTAATGCCACCCATGAGCTGGTCATTTTCTCGTATGTCTTGCAAGGTCCTGTCCAATGCTTCAAACGCTAACTTGTGAGACATAGTGCATTCATCCCAGACTATGAGGCTGCATCTTTCTAAGAGTTTTGCCTTTGCCGATCCTTTTTTGATGTTGCACACTGGATTCTCGTTGTGAGCGAGGTTGAGAGGCAGTTTAAAAGTTGAGTGTGCAGTACGTCCTCCTTCTAGTAGTGTTGCAGCAATGCCTGAGGATGCCACAGGAAGAGCAATTTCCCCTGATGACGTACTTTAGCCAACAACTGAGTAGTCTGTCTCTCTGAGCAACTCCCTGTTTGCAACTACTGTTCAGTCCCCAAAACTTCTTCTTCCATCAATAGTTCATTAACGGTGTATGTAATTTCCACTACAATGGTACAGCAAAGTATACTTTTTTAGCATTAAACTGTTATTATTTTATTGTCTAATCATTACTGCATATAACATCATCGATCATCACTACATTTAACACCACCAATCATCACTACATATAACACCACCCATCGTCACTAAATAAAACACCATCCATCATCACTACATATAACACCACCCATCATCACTATATATATATATATATATATATATATATATATAATATATATAATATATATATATATATATAATATATATATATATATATATATATATATATATATAATATATATATATATATATATATATGCTCATAACCACAAGGAAAGAAGAAAACACGAAGTTCCCAAGCGCTTTCGTGTAATTCACATCTTCAGGGGTGAGTACAGACTAGAGAGAGTAATACAAATCTTTAAATAGCACACAACGGTTGGTGGTCAGGTCAGATGGTCAAGTGACCCGGCCTTCTCACCTGGTCACAAATCTTCTTAATTACAAAATTGTCCAGCTTGTACATGCCGTTACTCAAATTCATGTTGAATGCTTCGGTATGTTTAATAAGACTAGATTCTATGATGTTCCTACTATCAATTGAATTATATGGTAATATTGAGGAGGCATTATCCCAGTCAATGCAATGCTTGTTATCCCTCAAATGAACAAACAGAGCATTGGATTCCTGTCCTGTCCTAACACTGTATTTGTGTTGTTTAATTCTAGTTGCAAGATCTTTACCTGTCTGGCCGAAGTAAAACATATTTCATTCCTTGCAAGGAACTTTATAAATGCAACCAATTGTGTTGTTGGGGGAGTTCTTGATTAACATTTGTTTAACAGTGCATGAGTTTTTAAATGCCACATTGACGTTCCAGGTTTTTAGTTGTGAAGGAATGTGTGAGAAATATTTGTGAAATGGTAATATTAAGATATTCTTATGGTCATGGGTGGGCTTGGGATCAGTTCTATAAAAAGTTTTCTTAGTAATGTTTAGGCATTTGTCTATGAAAGATCTAGGGTATTTAAGGTTTGAGCCATTATTATTAACAAATGTTAATCAAGAACTCCCCCAACAACACAATTGGTTGCATTTATAAAGTTCCTTGCAAGGAATGTAATATGTTTTACTTAGGCCAGACAGGTAAAGATCTTGCAATTAGAATTAAACAACACAAATACAGTGTTAGGACAGGACAGGAATCCAATGCTCTGTTTATTCATTTGAGGGATAACAAGCATTGCATTGACTGGGATAATGCCTCCTCAATATTACCATGTAATTCAGTTGATAATAGGATCATCATAGAATCTAGTCTTATTAAACATACCGAAGCATTCAACATGAATTTGAGTAACGGCTTGTACAAGCTGGACAATTTTCTAATTAAGAAGATTTGTGACCAGGTGAGAAGGCCGGGTCACTTGACCATCTGACCTGACCACCAACCGTTGTGTGCTATTTAAATATTAGTAGGGTCATTACCTAATACCTGACCATTGTGGACCTGGTCTCACCCTCCTCTGTATATATACACGTTGATTTGTATTACTCTTTCTAGTCTGTACTCACCCCTGAAGATGTGAATTACACGAAAGCGCTTGGGAACTTCGTGTTTTCTTCTTTCCTTGTGGTTATCAGCCTATACCTAGATCACGCGCACCTACAGTGATTTACTTGCACATATATATATATATATATATATATTATATATATATATATATATATATATATATATATATATATATATATATATATATATATATATATAAATATATATATTTCATGTAAATCCACAATGAAAACGTGGATAAGATAAGTCTTGATAAAATCACACGGGAAAATGGAAACAACGGAGTACCTTAGCTTTCGTCTTTATTCAAGACATCTTCAGATGTCTTGAATATGTCTTGAATAAAGACGAAAGAGAGAGAGATACGAAGAAGGCATTAGAACAAATGCACTCTGTAAAGGATATGGCATCTCGTCATCGACTGTGCCTACAATGAGCTGTTTGCATTGCCGCCATGTAAGCAAAGCCGCCGGAATTCTACATACACCTCAGAATAAGTGTTTTTTTTATTTATTATTGTACAGTATTGTATTTTGTTTATATATAATGTTTTGTTAACTCTTTCTGTCTTATATATATATATATATATATATATATATATATATATATATATATATATATATATATATATATATATATATATATATATATATATATAATATATAATCAACACCTCACCCCGCCAGGATTCGAACCCATGAGATATGGGTAGTCCCCATTAGAGGTTCACGGCGCCATAAGCTCGTTGAACAGGCTTTGTGTGAAATATAACAAAGTCTAGAAGTGCTTTTAGTATCCTGGTGGTCTAGAGGTAGCGTACCCCAGTCACAGTCGTGGGCCGTGGGTTCGAATCCTGGCAGGGTGAGGTGTTGATTATATGTAGAAGTCTGTGTGCTTTATGGGCTATATATATATATATATATATATATATATATATATATATATATATATATATATATATATATATGCTGATAACCACCAGGAAAGAAGAAAACACGAAGTTCCCAAGCGCTTTCGTGTAATTCACATCTTCAGGGGTGAGTACAGACTAGAGAGAGTAATGCAAAACAAGATGAATATATACAGAGGAGGGTGAGACCAGGTCCACAATGGTCAGGTAATTAGGTAATGACCCTACTAATCTTTAAATGGCACACAACGGTTGGTGGTTGGGTCAGATGGGACAGTGACCCGCCCTCTCACCTGATCACAAATCTTCTTAATTACAAAGTTGTCCAGCTTGTACATGCCGTTACTCAAATTCATGTTGAATGCTTCGGTATGTTTAATAAGACTAGATTCTATGATGTTCCTACTATCAATTGAATTACATGGTAATATTGAGGAGGCATTATCCCAGTCAATGCAATGCTTGTTATCCCTCAAATGAACAAACAGAGCATTGGATTCCTGGCCTGTCCTAACACTGTATTTGTGTTGTTTAATTCTAGTTACAAGATCTTTACCTGTCTGGCCTAAGTAAAACATATTACATTCCTTGCAAGGAACTTTATAAATGCAACCAATTGTGTTGTTGGGGGAGTTCTTGATTAACATTTGTTTAACAGTGCATGAGTTTTTGATAGTAGGAACATCATAGAATCTAGTCTTACTAAACATACCGAAGCATTCAACATGAATTTGAGTAACGGCATGTACAAGCTGGACAACTTTGTAATTAAGAAGATTTGTGATCAGGTGAGAAGGCGGGTCACTGTCCCATCTGACCCAACCACCAACCGTTGTGTGCCATTTAAAGATTAGTAGGGTCATTACCTAATTACCTGACCATTGTGGACCTGGTCTCACCCTCCTCTGTATATATTCATCTTGTTTTGCATTACTCTCTCTAGTCTGTACTCACCCCTGAAGATGTGAATTACACGAAAGTGCTTGGGAACTTCGTGTTTTCTTCTTTCCTTGTGGTTATCAGCATATACCTAGATCACGCGCACCTACAGTGATTTACTTGCATATATATATATATATATATATATACATATATATAATATTTATATATATATTTATATATATATATATAATATTTATATATATATATATATATATATATATATATATATATATATATATATATATATATATATATTTATATATATATATATATATATATATATATATATATATATATATATATATATATATATATATATATATATATATATATATATTTCATGTAAATTTCATGTAAATATTATATATATATATATATAATATTTGGAAATTTTTTTACGAAAAATCCTGGTGATAGAGAAACATAAGTTGGTCTGTATCCAGAGTACTAAATGATTTTTGTCCCTCGTGGCGTCAGCTGTCTCGGCTGCGTGGCAGACCTACAAAGTCATTGTCAGAGGTCTCATGCACGCTGAACGGTGGAAACTGGAACTAAATGATCAGCTGGACCCAATGAGAGAACCAGCATATTTTCTCAAATTAATTCATACACCGGTGGCAAAGTTACAATATAGTTATAATATTGTTACGACCCCCCTTCTTTTACTGCTCACCCAGTTTTCACAGTGGGGTTATGTGATGTTTGGTTCACACTCAGGATGGGATGGAGAAAGGAAACTCACAATGTGCAGTCTGTATGCATGTTGTATTGGATGTACAATGCAGCCTGGTGCTGGGAAGTGGCAGCGTGGTTACAAGCATGATGTAGAGAGAGCTGGTTGGTGAGGGTGCTCAGAGAAGGACCAGCTTGTGGGTCGCCATGCTCGCCGGCGGGAACGAGGACCGCCAGGCAGCGGCGGAGGAGGTGGTGTTGCTTGCTGCGGCGGTAGCTAGAAGACGAGGAAGGTCACCACGAGGTCAGGTCTTAAATAGTGGAGGTAGGCGTGGCTTAGTAGTTGACCTCCGTCATGTAAGGCGGCGCTGGTTGACCTAGACTACGAGGCATACACTGGGGAATTCGCGGGGTCGGCTACTCAGCGACAAACAGCGTTTGTAGGGGAGAAATCCACTACAGTACTCCCCCCTTCCCTCCAGGCGGTGTAGGAGACTTGTTGTCTGCAGGGTTGCATGGCACATGTGAGGCAGAACAGGCGGTGCATGGCACATGTGAGTGATAACGGCGAGGGCATGGATGAGCCGGCCACTAGAGGAGACAACTGTCTAGATACACATTATCTGTGGGAGTAGAGAGGGAGAAAAAGGGTGTGTGGAGGCAATGAATGTTGTGCTTCCCTCACGGCCGGTACAAAGTCGTCAGATGTGCCTGCTGGGGTGTGTGGGCCTGGGTGAGGAGCAGGGGCTGCTTCAACAGAAGCGGATGAGGGCTCGTGACAGCAGCTGGGTCCACGACAGCAGCAGGGTGCAGGACAGTAGCAGGGAGTACCTGAGGGAGAAAAGAGGGGTGTGTGGTGTATATGTTCTGGGTATCAAGTTCTATCTACAGGAGCGAATACAAACACCTGTAAAGTTTCGTAGGTTCTCTTTCCTGGATAAACAGAGATACACAAGCGAGGTGGCGCTCCTTACTCTGTCTGGGGGTCAACTAGCCTTTTAGGCGACATGTGGCAAGTGATACATTAGCAGCTTCCATATGTCGCCAGGCACATTAATTAAGCGTGTGGGACATGGTAAATACATTGCCACACTTTGCTAGCTAGGCTGAATAAATAATGTATATAAATGGAGCACATACATAATATACATACATAATATACATACAGCATACATAATATACATACAGCATACATAATATACATACAGCATACATAATATACATACATGTGGGTCCGCACTCAGGCGAATGGGACGCGTCGGGAGCAGGGGCTGCATCAAGAGGAGCGGCAAGGGGTACTGCTGGGCCGGGGGCGGCGTCTGAGGCAGGACGGGTGTGTTGGGGTCGGTAGGACGTGGTGCTTGGGGCAGGAAGAGGAGCTGGTGTCTGCTTAGAGAAGCAGTGCTGCTCTAGGGTGTCTAACCTGTGGTGTAGAGACAGTAGCTGTAGAGCCGATGAGAGCTGCTTCTGGGTGGATAAGCCAGTCTTCCATGTTGCTTGAAGACTGGAAGAGTGATCGGTTTCTCCTCCATCCTGGGTGAGTGCGAATCTCCGGGGGTCACCATTTGTGGGGAACAGGCTGTTTGGTAAAAACTCAGAATGGGATGGAGAAAGGAAACTCACAATGTGCTCTCTGTATACATGTTGTATTGGATGTACAATGCAGCTTGGTGCTGGGAAGTGGCAGCGTGGTTACAAGCGTGATGTAGAGAGAGCTGGTTGGTGAGGGTGCTCAGAGGAGGACCAGCTTGTGGGTCGCCATGCTCGCCGGCGGGAGCGAGCCAGGCAGCGGTGGAGGAGGTGGTGTTGCTTGCTGCGGCGGTAGCTAGAAGAAGAGGAAGGTTACCACGAGGTCAGGTCTTAAATAGCGGAGGTAGGCGTGGCTTAGTAGTTGACCTCCGTCATGTAAGGTGGCGCTGGTTGACCTAGACTACAAGTCATACACTGGGGAATTCGCGGGGTCGGCTACTCAGCGACAAACAGCGTTTGTAGGGGAGAAATCCACTACAGTACTCCCCCCTTCCCTCCAGGCGGTGTAGGTAGAAAAGAGTGGTCACCACGAGGTCAGGTCTTAGATAGCGGAGGTAGGCGTGGCTTAATAGTTGACCTCTGTCATGTAAGGCGGCGCTGGTTGACCTAGACTACGAGGCATACACTGGGGAATTCGCGGAGTCGGATACTCAGTGACAAACAGCGTTTGTAGGGGAGAAATCCACTACACCACCACTGGTTACCAGCGGTCAGGGTCATATGTACGGTTTACAGTGAATTCGTCCCTTAGTGAGTTCGGCCCAGTGAAATCGGCCTATTTTTGGTAAGTTCAGCCCACCTACATGGGCCGATCTTACCAATATGCATATAGGCCAGTATCAGTAAAGAGTAAAAGATATATATTGGAATTGCATAATTAAAATTGTTTTCTTTGCACATTTAATACAAAATCCTTGTTAAAAACGCAATAAAACTTGCAAAGCCTATTGCAATATTACGGTAAATTTTGTAGTATTCATATATTAGCTAGTCATAGCAAAACTAAATAAAATAATAGTAGGAGCTTATACCCGTATATAGTTACTATGCACCCTAAGTGGTAGGACTGTATACACAGGAGCATGCTCTTAAAAGTTGTATGGCACTAGTGCATCCCCTTTCAAAGTGTTCCCATTGTTTCTGTAGTTAACACTGTAGTTTCTAGTAAGTTTTTCTTTCTATTTTGCTTAATTTTTTTTTCCGGCAACCAAGGTGACCTGAAGTGACAAAAATTTTGACTCATGAAAAGTAAGGTTAATAAGCAGGTATAGGGCAAGGTCAGGTTTACCACGGGTGTTAACTCGTCGGTGCCAACCCTCAACATCGTTGTAGTGCACACATTTTCCTTATTTGCGGACCACACTGAAGGTTGCCACATGTTACCAATTATCCAAGTTTCCCGGATATATTTAACCAATTCGTGGAGAGGTGCAGTGACAGCAATTTCTTCTAATTCTTCAAATACTGGAGTGATGTGGGCTGTGGGTAGACAGTGCAAACACATAAGCTTACGGAAGTATTTGTACGTGTCACTGCGTTCATGTAAGCTGTCTGTAGTCCAAGTGCCTGGATCTTCTTCCATATAGCTTCCGTCTAATGGAAAGCACATCCCTTAATGGAAATATCAGGGAAGACATGACACAGTGCTTTTCAAAGTGCGGACTCGTAGTCCATAACAGCTCGCCTAACCTTGAGATCAGGTGGAAAAAGCTCCTTAATGGCTTTTAAAACTTTCCTGTAGTCGCGCTTTCTTTTTCCAGACATTAGACAAAAAACTAATGTCAGTTGTTGTTTACATTCTTCTTGCCGAACAAATCCATGGATGGTGAAGAGTTGGGTGAAAGGTTTTCTTACCAGTTTAAAGTTTCCATCCATATACCATATTTTCTTCCTAGTTTGAATCTTGAGTTGCTCGTTGGATGAAAAAATAAGATGTCGGCGATCGTCTACCCATACATCACACTGAAGGAAACCCTCAGGAACATGATCAAAGTGCAAGTCAAAATTAAGATCTTCTGGGTTATGGGGGCGATCTTTCTGGCGCGTATAATTTGCATTCCTAGCAAGATACTCAAATTAAGGTAGCGCTGGGCAAGGGGTATGGAATTCATATTCCTTAAGTACTTGTTCAGTTACAGATGCAGCTGACTGAAAGGAATTTTTTTTTGCTGTTACCTTCATGTTTTTTATTACTTTGGCAATAGTAAAACTGCCCAGCTGGGGAGCATGAATATTGTTGCACAGTTGCAGGGCATGAAATAGACTTGTTTCGTATACTGCAGTGCCAAGTTGATTTTACTCCATTCCGTCGCTTCAGAGTGTGTGAATACCCAAGAGAATCGAAGAGTTTGTCCCTCTCTCGTTTTGTGGACTCTGAAATCACCTCATAAGTTGCAATTGGTTCCTCGACTGAGTGTGCGTTACTTGGCTCTGTGTCCATTATAGAAGACTCACCGAACCCCCCAGCACTGTAGTTTCATGTTCTTCATTTTCCTCTGTTGTATCTTGTTCTTCACTGTTCTCGAATGTACCTTTTAGTCCTCCACTGTCCTCTTCTGTAACTTGTTCTTCATTGTTTATTCTCTGCCAGCATTCACTGCAGTGCCAGGAAAATGTCTCCAGCTTGCACAGCTCCCTGTAAGTTTTTTGTGACAGTGTTGCATATTCGGTGTTGCCTTCGTAAACACCCATCACAGAACAGGGCATTCTTTCTTGGATGGACGATTAGGCCGCAGTATAAGCACTGATCTTCGTATTCCACATTGTTGGAGTCGCTCTAACTTAGTGGCTTCCTGTCGGCAATTCATCACTTTTTCGGAGTACCCCGGAGCCTTTAGTTGTACAGAGGTGAGTGTTACTCACCCTGTGGAGACTTCACACAAAAATGATTTTATTGAAATATTGCAATATGACAATGACGATTCTACGGAAAACTCAAACCATGCCCCCCCCCCCCCCCTTTAAAATAGTCTTTAATTAATTCGGCCCGGACTATCGTGGGCCGAATTTACTGGTCCGAACTCACCGAGGGACGAAATCACCGGATACCGTATGTAAAGAAGCAGCAGATATCTCACAAGTGTCGTCGAATTACCACTGGCTGTCTGGCCAGTCTCCGGTAATTTCTCGACGATCAGTATCAGTGTACAGACAAACAACAAGCATGTAGATTTCCACCAGGTCACAGAAACACACTTGTGCACTGTAGTCCTCTTTAATAGTTACTAATCAATTCTTCACAATACTGTTCACAGGGTAATGTATTCACAGTCAGAACACTACCAGTGTACAATTCCTTAGTTTTCTCACTTTATATTAATCACAACAGTTCCACAATACTTGCACAGCAATTATATTCAGTTGTCCTACTATAAGTCTGGTAATTTACATTTTGAGCAGAAACGGTCGACTGACTGAGTTGGTTGGTTGGTGATATGGAGAGAAGAGAGCATTAGCTCTGAGAGTACAAGAAGGGTACAGTACAAGGTAAAGTTCAGAAGTGGGAAATATAGGAGGAGGTTGACAGTAGGTGGGCTATCCACCTTGCGGAGACGAGGGTTTGTCTTCCGTCAACAGTGCTGCATTAGAGGATTCTTGCGGCAAGGGAAGGCCAGTCTCAGCTAAGCTAAGCTAAGTTGTTCTATTTAATGTTTGCTGGGGGCATACTATGTTGAGGGGTGGTCCCTCCAGGTCCTTGTGGCACTGGAGGGATGATCCCCATCTTTTCGTTTCTAGTTTTTATTGTGGGTGTCTGTGATATTTTTCTATGTCTTTGTTTGTTTGTGGGATCCCTCCAGGTCCTTGTGTGACTGGAGAGTTGTTCCCATCTTTTGGTTCTCTTTTATTGTGTATATAGAAGCTCTGGTACTTCATTATCGGTTTTTCTGCTTCTAGGCCACCATCTGTGCGATGTGTTGTTGTTTTCCTCGTTTAGTTGGTTTAGTATGGGATTCTGTTCTTGATGGATTTTTTCCCATATTGCATTTGCTTGGGTATGTATTCTGTGGGTATGTCTTGTACTGTTTGTGTGTATGGTGGTCTGTGTTTTGCCGCTCTTCTGAGGGCTAATTTTGCACTGCTTGAAATTTAAGTTTGTTCTTGTGATTGTGTTCAGAGGTATCGGAGGGTATTCTAAGTGTGGTCTGATCAGTGCTTTGTATAGGTGCAGTTGTGAGTTGGCGTTTAATTGGCGGAATCTTCTGAGCTTTGTTAGATGTGATTTTGCTATTGCTATTCATTCATTGATGTGGGGGATTATTCCGTTTGAGTCCTAATATTTTTCCGTTGGCAGCATATGGTATTTGTTGGTCATTGACAATAATGGGGTAGGGATTTGTTTTTGCGATGTGAATTATTTTGAGTTTTTGGGCATTGGTTTTTATCTTCCATTTTCTTTCATAGTTATTTATTTTCTCTATTTCTCTGCTTGTTCTGATGCCCATCATTTGTTTGGATTTTTCCGGGTACCTGACTATCTGTGTAACATCATCTGCGTATGCTCTACTGTATATTCTGATTGTCGTGATTTTGGCATGTCTGCTGTGTATATAGTGTATAATGTCGGCGATATATTACTGCCTTGGGGAACTCCACTGTGAAGGTTGAAAGTTTGTCCTAGATGGTTGTCGATGATTAATCTGGTCTTTCTATTGTCTAACAAATTGCATAATAGTGTGGTGATATTGGAAGGCATGTGCAGTTTGATTATTTTCAACTTCAGTCCTTCATGCCAGACTATATTAAATGATTTTGATACATCTCTTAAAATTATATTACATTGGTCTCTGTTGCTTGCAGCATTTGTAATTGATTCGTATATTAGTGCTATTGCTGTGTTGGTTCCTCGATTTTTCCGAAAGCCGTGCAGTCTCAGGTTATATTTGTTTTCTAGGTCTAGATAAATTCTGAGTCTGTGGTCGACTACTTTTTCCAATATTTTACCAGGTGTTTCGAGTAGTGAGATAGGTCTGTAGTTCTCTGCTTGGGTATAGTTCTTGCCTGATTTCGGGATGAGTCTGATTTTGGCTATTTTAAATTTGGTAGGGAAGAAGCCAGTTGCAAGTAGGTCATAATTGAGCCAGCACACAGAGAAATAGAAGCCCACTAGAAAAATCTAGCTTAATTCATTAAATAATAATAACCCACTAACAGCTCCATTAACCAAAAATGATATTGAAAAAAAAAAACAAAAGCAAGCTTTAGGAACAAAGCACCTGGCATAAGCCATATTAATAAAATCTCGATCATTGGCTCAGGTATATTTTGCAGTACGATTTTATTAATATGGCTTATGCCAGGTGCTTTGTTCCTAAAGCTTGCTATTGTTTTTTTTTTCAATATCATTTTTGTTTAATGGAGCTGTTAGTGGGTTATTATTATTTAATGAATTAAGCTTGATTTTTCTAGTGGGTTTCTATTTCTCTGTGTGCTGGCTCAATTATGACCTATTTGCCTGTTCTGTTTCTTGGCAGAAGCTTCTATTGTCTTCGTCATTGATTCTGAATATGTCTTTCCAGTATTCTCTAAATATTAGTTCTTTATCGTGTGGTTTTGTTGCCTTTCTTCCGTTTTTGTCATATTTGTAGCTATTTTCTTCCGAGTTAGTTCCCATTAGGTTTTTTATTTTTTTCCAGAATGCTTTTGGGTTTCTGTAGTCTGCTTGTGTGTCATTGATCAGTTTGTTCCAGTTTTCATTGTGTTCTCTTGTCATTGCTCCACCCGTGTGTTTTGGTGTATTCGTATAGATTGGTGAATCTGGTTTGGGTAATTTTCTCTTCATGTGTTAATTGTGCATATGGTAATGTACGGTATGTTGTTTTAGGGATGTTGTTTTTCATTGTTGATTGAGTCAGCTGCACACTGCCGCTAATATACTTCATCATCAGATGATCCCAGACCACCCTAGCACAACCCAGAGACGCCTGGAAGGTTCTGGAACGTTATACTCTGATCGAGACTTACAGTAAGAAGTAAAAAAAATGATGCCATACATTCTAGGTAATATATAAATATGTACACGAAAATCTCCTTAAACTTGCCCAAATAACTGCTGCTTGGGACAGAAAATAATCAAAGCACCTAGTTTACAAACATTATACCAATTTATGCCTCGGCATAACAATATTAACAGAAATGACCTGGAATAAATTGTCATCGAGAAAATACGACTTTGGGGCTGTGATAAATAATTCAGATATGAACAGCATGTCGTCATGCGCTGTCATGAATAATTAAAATATTTCTGGCAAGCCGTGGGGGGATGTCTGTGTCCTGATTTAAAGACGGGGATAAATATTAAAATAGTGCTAGTCGTTCCCTAAAAGAAATAAAGGACCATCAGTGGAGAATTTGAGATCTAACCAGAAAGATCTGAAGTAGCTCCTGGGGGTTAATGTGAGGCTGGGCGTTAGGGGGCAGGGAAAAAACACTTTTATTTGAGTTGCAGGCTGCACTTTTCAGGCATCGTTTGAATGGCTGTAACAAACACCTGTGCAAAATTTCATGCCATTTCATGCATACTTACCCTGCCGCATCGCGAACGACTTTTTGTCAACTTTTAGTGTATACCAAAAATTAGGTGTAATTTAATGTTTTCCAGGATAATGATAAATTTTACATGGGTGACATCGATTTAATTCACATGTTATTTTACAGGTACACCGTATAGAAAATCATTACAAGTTCATATTGAAATTCTTTTTTGTGCGGAACCTTGGCATCATTTTCCTAGACAATAATCTTTGCCTAATATATCCATCTCTCGATTCGTATCCCGTCACTTCAGTGCAAGCTTCAGTCATCACTTTTATGCCTCTCTCGACCGCCTGAGTGCTGTTTGGCCACTTGGGCACCACTAATGGTGTCTCAAGAATGTCATTAACCTGTAGATTTGACAGAGAAGCAATGTAAGGAGATCAGTCTTGAGTTCATTCCTCCAGTTAATCATGGAATGATAGTTTTTTGCTTGCCACTTTAGTTTCGGAGTCACCACCTTTCTCATGTTGACTACAGGAGGCACATCCTCATTCCCATCTCCATCTTTACCCTCCTCATCAGTATAGTTTAACAAATTCTCGTCAACAGCAGCATCAGAATCTTCCTCCTCCTCTTCAGATCTGCCAGTGCATTCTTCCTTTTGCTGATTCTCCTCTCTAATT
The DNA here is from genome assembly GCA_958450375.1 of Homarus gammarus. Lineage (NCBI taxonomy): Eukaryota > Metazoa > Arthropoda > Malacostraca > Decapoda > Nephropidae > Homarus > Homarus gammarus. The sequence continues at coordinate 969,341 of CAUDMG010002820.1, read as the reverse complement.
TTTCTTATCATTGAGACAGCTTTTTCTCTAACAGTCATGTCCTCATCTGCACACATACCAAGAAGAAGTTCATCTGTGTGGGCGAAGTATGCATTTCTCTGGACAGCCTTCTTCACTATCGTCTCCTCCTCACTATTCAGGTGTTTCATATATAGCAGGGACTGGAATACGTTCCTTGAGCCGTGTGTTACGTAAGGGTGTATCTTGATGTAAAACCACATTGGAGCACTGAACTTTATTATTGTAATGACAATTCTTTTCAACTCATGGCTGGGTCTTGATGTTGCTACATACAGCCTGAGGATTCTACTCCATAAGGTGTTCCACCTTGACACACAGGGAGGACCTGGCTCAATAGCAGCCAAGTCATCTTCAGCAACACCTGTGATAACTCCTTTACAAATCCTATACAGGTATTTCTGATCCCAGGACAGATCTTTCTCCACTTCATCAATAAACACAGGGAAAACAGGGAAACTGACTGGCTGGAAGGCGACAACTGGAAGCTCAGACAAAGACTCCTTGATCTGTTTTCCAATGGGACCACGCCAATGCTCAGGACCACTTGGTTTCCATCATAGTGATAAAAAACTGCGCGGAAAGGCAGCTCATTTCCGTGAAGCTGACATATGAAATAATGGAGCGGGTGACCAAGTAACATTTCAAGATGATGAATGACTCCATTTTCTGATCCTACATTTACATTGGTTCCATCACAACCAACACACACAATGGGCTGCTGGGTTAGATTTCTCTCCACCAGAAACTCGTGAATAGTTTTGGCAATCTGCTTTCCGTGTCCAGTCTTGGGAGTCACATGTGTGAGATATTCATTGCCAGGCTCAACCATGATGACATAATGATCTTTCACCATCATCCTCGAACTCCATTTCTCGGTCTTCTCATTCTTTATCATCACACGAGTGGCGGTCTTCCCTACATTACAGTACAGTAACACAACATTGAGAAATGAAGTGAGAAAAGGCTGATAATCAATATAGACATAGCACCATACTCATCTGCAACAAGACAACTTAAATGAAATAAGAGATATGAAAAAAAAGTTGATAAACACTGAACAGAACATTGCACCGCCACAGCGGCTGTTTGGCTAGTACTGTAGGTAAATTTAAAAATTTCAGTAGAAAATGCGGCAGACTAAACCTCGACATATCAGCTTCAAATTTGGCATGGAGTCTTAGATATGTATAAGGAACAATGCCTGAAGAGTGCAGCTTTGATCAAAATTTCACTGCCCCCTACTGGGCGTGGTATGGAGGCAAAGGGCCTCACTCTCTCTCGTCAGTGGCGTGAGGACGTGCCTAGTCCTTGCCCCAGGACAAAAGCTCCACGTGCTCACAACTCTTGTGAGCGACATCGACAATACTCACAAGTAGCTCAGTTCAATTACGTACAGTGATTATATATGGATGGGGAGAGGGTATGCACAGTCGTTAATGGGTGGCAAGGGCGGATCCAGGGGTTTCTGGGGTCCGGACCCCCCTGTTCATCAGAAAATTCTAATGCTTTTCCTTAATGCAGTATTAATATTGACCTCAGAATATTTCCTAATATCAAGTGCACATGGCTTCAAAATGGCCTGCAAATGTCCATGATATTGTCAGATTTATTTATTATATTGTTACGAGTTGGGGATTTAGAATATAGTTATACGTCTACCCAGATCCCAACGGGTAACAACAAAAAAAAAACAAAAGACAATCGGACTAAAAAAAGGGTAGACAAAGGATGCGAGTTTTCGTTGTATATAATAAAGTACCATAAATTCCTTAACAAAATATTCAGCTTATACGCTATCCTTAACCAAACTTAACCTAAACACGAACAGTATATACATAGTAATAAAACATAAAACAATAGTGAAGCAATGTGGAGGGGGGAGAGGCAATACAAGATTACAAATACTTAAGTGAGGAGCTGAGATGGCTGACGAGCAAGGCTGAGTATGGTAGAAGACGGTAAATAGTCACTGTGCCGTAGGTTTCCAGGATAGGTGATCCTGTGGTCGCTTCCCAGAGTGAAGTCTCCTCTCCTCGAATTGGAGCTGACAAAGTAGACCGAGGCGGAAGTGACGCAACAACCAGGATATGGAGAAGGGAAACCCGGGAGTGGTAACTAAGACGAGCCACACTCGTGTTTCGTCCCTAGATGGCGTTGCTCGTGGTGCTGGGTAGGTAGATGAAGACAATCGGTGGAGGGGTTCGTAACACACCCCCCCTCCAAAGACCTTCGTAGCGTGGGCGCGAAGGAGGTGATCACCTGGTGCGTCTGGAGAGTAGCTGCTACATTTCCACTGGAGCTCGGGATAAGGAGTCTGCAATCAGGTTTTCCACCCCCTTTATGTGCCGGACTTGTAGATTATAGGGCTGGGTGAGGAGAGCCCAGCGGAGGATTCGCTGGTTGGAGGTCTTGTTGGTTTGGATGAACGTGAGTGGGTTATGGTCGGTGAAGACCAGGGTTGTTTGTGGGCAAGACTGGAGGTAACACTCAAACTTCTTTATTGCCAACACCAGAGCCAGGGCCTCCTTCTCTATGGTCGAGTAGTTGGTCTGATGTTTTTTCAACTTGGCGGAGTAATATGCCACAGGGTGAAGGACATCAGTGGTTGGGTCGGGTTGTAGGAGCACAGCCCCCACTCCGACACCACTAGCGTCGATTTGCAGATGGAAGGGCAAGGTGTAGTCAGGGGGGTGGACTACAGGCTTAGAGGCAAGGAAGGCTTTGAGGCGGTGGAAAGACTGGTCGCACTTCTGGTTCCAGATGTAAGGGACCGCAGAACTGGTAAGGTCTGTGAGGGGTCCGGCCACGCTGGAGAAGTTACTGCAGAACCGACGGTAGTAGCCGCACATCCCCAGGAAGCGCATGAGTTCCTTCCTCGTCCTTGGAGTGGGGAAGGACAAGATGGCTTCAACGTTTGCGTCCTTGGGTCTCACCATACCATGCCCAACGATATGTCCCAGGTAAGTCACCGAGGCCCGGCCAAAAGCAGATTTAGCCAGGTTTATGGCGAATCCAGTCTCTTGCAGTCGTGCAAACAGTATCTCCAAACGCACCAGATGTTCGTCCCAGCTGTCCGACACCACCACCAGGTCATCCAGGTAGGCGAACGTCCCACCTAGGTCCTGAATAAGGTAGTTGATGGCCCTCTGGAATGTGGCCGGAGCATTAGAAAAGCCAAACGCCATAACCAAATATTGAAAAAGACCAAATGGAGTTATAAATGCCGAGATTATTTTTGCCCTATCCGTGAGTCCTACTTGATAATATCCTTTCAACAGGTCTATGGTACTGATAAATTGGGCACAGCCTATGCTGTCTATTATATCTTCAATCAAAGGTAAAGGGTAGGAGTCTGAGACAGTGACCTGGTTCACTTTACGATAATCTGTACAGAAACGAAAGGTGCCATCGGGTTTTGGAATGAGAAGGCAAGGTGAAGCCCAGGGGGAGGTACTAGGCTCAGCTAAGTTATGCTTTAACAAAAAATCTACCTCCTTTTTCATAATCGATTTTTTTTGTGGACTTAGACGATATGCTGATTGCCTAATGGGTTGTACATCATCTGAGATTAGTTTAATATCATGTTTAAGTATATTGCAAAACCCTGGGAGGTCTGACGTGACTTTAGGAAATGTTGATAATAACTTAGTGAGATCTTTTGCTTGAGATGGATTCAGAACAGAAAAATACTCATCCAAATTGTTGAGTATGTGACTGTTAGCAGGGTTCTCTTTAGGTAGAGGGAAGTCTAAATTCTCCAATAGGTCCATGTCATCTGTCTCCGGCTCCTGCCCTGACAAAACCGTATGCAATACAGGTAGGCTTACAGCCTCGGGGATGTCTTCCTCTGACTGCCTGGAATGGTAAAGTTTCATGAGATTAATGTGAACAAGTTGTGAATCTTCTCGGCGATCAGGAGTATGGACTATATAGTTGAGGGGAGATAGTTTATTAGCATTGATTTGAAAGTTTTGATGGAACCGTTCCAAGCAACCTTGGGACGGTGGGTGGTAAGCCGAAGATGTACAATGGTCCACACTGAGGTCTTTCATCACATGTTTGAACACAGATGGATCAGATTGTTGGGCTTTAACGAGCTCATCCTTACTAATGGTCTTATTGTACAGATCTTCTGTGGGTAGGAAGATATTGGAGGTGGTTTTAGATGAAGAGGGCCCATTTCGCACACTCTGTGACCGGGTGACAGCACAAGATAGGAAAAGGTGAGGAATAGTTTCTTTAAGGTCAGTGGTGGAGTTGACAGGTAAGGGAGAGTCGACTGTCTTTATGTTAGGAACCACTAGATCTCCTACCAAGTCATTACCCAATAATAAATGAATGCCACACACAGGCATTGGGTCTTTCCTTATGGCTATTTGCACTTCCCCAGTAATCAAGGGACATTGGAGGTGCACTTTAGCTAAAGGATAGGAAGAATGGGACGAGAGATCTGAAATTAGAACACTCATTTGTAAATGCGGTAGATATATCAGGAATGACGTTAAACAGGAGGATAGATTGTGCTGCGCCCGTATCACGTAGTATACGAATAGGGAAAGAACGAGACCCCTCTATGATTGAAATTTTTCCCTCATAGGTGAATGAAGAGAAGACATCCTGATGGGGCCTTTCCACATTGGCATTTGCTATTGGTTTGGATTTGGGATCCAGGGAACTACTTTTAGCAATTCGACACTTTGGGTGTTTACAATTCTGGATCGTATGGCCTGGGTTTTTACAGTAAGAACAAGTAAGCTTGGTTGTATCGGGGGGAGTAGGTGTGGGACCTTTCGACCTACCACTCACGCCCCCAAGGTTATCATCAGAGGAAGACCTAACATGTCGGGAAGTACCACGTTCTCTTCTGCCCAGTGACTCCACCAACAAAGCATACGCATCAGCCAGCTCAGCAGCACGCCCTAAATTAACCTCTCAACGCTCCTCCACATGCTTCAAGATGTGAAATGGAATCTTGCTTTTCCACTCCTCCAGGACTACCAAATTTAACAAATCCCGAAATGTGGAGGTCTCTGTAGCCTCTAACCACTTCTTAAAAAACCTAAGCTTTTCTTGAGCAAACTCAACAAATGTGTGTGAAAATGGTTTGGTTAGTTTACGAAACTTCTGCCGGTATCCATCTGGCGTGATAGCATAAGAGGTGAGGATATTCTTTTTTACGTTATCATAGTCATCAGTCTGGTCTAAACAGTTATAAACTCTACGAGCCTTACCATATAATTTAGGAACTAACACGGACACCCACTGGTCCTTTGGCCACTCATTCTTCGCGGCTATTTTCTCAAAAGTCCTAAATGACCCGTCCATATCGGATTCATCAAACCCGGGAACAAGGGAAGAAGCAGTAGCAGGGTTAAAAGCAGCGAGTTTCTCTCTTAATGCCACTTCTTTTGATTTAAACTCCGATGTTAAAGTGACTTCTGTCTCTCTCACCTGTAGTTCTTTCAGTTTAACCGCCTGCACCAACTTGGCCTGTTCCATCCTTTCCTCATGCTCCAACTTGGCCTGTTCCAACCTTCCCTCATGCTCCAACTTGGCCTGTTCCAACTTGGCCTGTTCCATCCTTTCTTCATGGTCCAACTTGGCCTGTTCCATCCTTTCTTCAGGGTCCAACTTGGCCTCCTGCTCCAACTTGGCCTGTTCCAACTCGAGTTCTTTCATTTTGATTTGGAACTCGAACCTAGCTCGTTCTAGTTCTAAGGCGCCTATTCGTTGTGTTTCTTCTTGAGGGCTAGCCAGACCTGAGGCAACTTCTGAGTGAGGAGGGGTGGTGGATAGTGGTTGAAGTTTCTTGGACATGGGCGTTAATCTGTCAACAGCGGATTCTTTTAAAACTTCTTGTTGAACCAACACTTCAATCACATGATTTTTTAACATTTCCTTAGTCAGTTGCTGTGAAAATGGGATATTGTAATAGTTGGCTATTTCTTTCCATTCTTTCTTCAGGATATTAACACGTAATTTAGCTACGGAAGGATTTTCAATAAAATCCTGAAGATCAAAACCTGAGGTGGCCATTGTTAAGAAAAATAGGATAAATTAACTAATGGTCAAAAGCTAAGATAAGTGGATAACCCTAGAAAATATCACGGCAGTGGATAACCAGAAAGTCCCGGAAACTAACCAAGTTATACCTAGGGAAATTACACTTATGATTATTGTTCTTCCGAGAAGATCCTTAGATAAGGACAAGAGACTTGAAAGAGGTAGGGCGTATTACGGCATTAATATAAAGTTCCGGATTAACAACCCTGATATACTTGAAAGAGGTAGGGCGTATTACGGCATTAATATAAAGATCCGGATTAACAACCCTGATATACTTGAAAGAGGTAGGGCGTATTACGGCATTTATATAAAGATCCGGATTAACAGCCCTGAATGAGATAATGAGAAGAACAATAATTGAGGCTTTATAATTATGGGGTCCTGGTAGAGAGGGGCGTCCCAAGATATCACTTCACTCTAAACTAGTAACTATGGAACAGCCTACTCTGGAGTGAGGGTACGGCATTAAACAGATCCGGATTCTTCCCTACACTCGATAAGACTTACCACACGACTGCCACGTGTAATAACAGGTAAGCCTTATGACACTTGGAACCTAATATCCTACGTCTGTCACTCTTACTGTACGATAATACCAATATATGCACACACATATGAAGGAAACTTTAAACCACCGTAAAGCAATTGTAAACAGAAGTGACTGGGAGGGGTAATTAACACTGAGTAACAAGGGAGGAAGGAATATGGTACTTAAGGTCGTGTCCTGTCACGGTCGCCATTTGTTACGAGTTGGGGATTTAGAATATAGTTATACGTCTACCCAGATCCCAACGGGTAACAACAAAAAAAAAAAAAAAGACAATCGGACTAAAAAAAGGGTAGACAAAGGATGCGAGTTTTCGTTGTATATAATAAAGTACCATAAATTCCTTAACAAAATATTCAGCTTATACGCTATCCTTAACCAAACTTAACCTAAACACGAACAGTATATACATAGTAATAAAACATAAAACAATAGTGAAGCAATGTGGAGGGGAGAGAGGCAATACAAGATTACAAATACTTAAGTGAGGAGCTGAGATGGCTGACGAGCAAGGCTGAGTATGGTAGAAGACGGTAAATAGTCACTGTGCCGTAGGTTTCCAGGATAGGTGATCCTGTGGTCGCTTCCCAGAGTGAAGTCTCCTCTCCTCGAATTGGAGCTGACAAAGTAGACCGAGGCGGAAGTGACGCAACAACCAGGATATGGAGAAGGGAAACCAGGGAGTGGTAACTAAGACGAGCCATACTCGTGTTTCGTCCCTAGATGGCGTTGCTCGTGGTGCTGGGTAGGTAGATGAAGACAATCGGTGGAGGGGTTCGTAACAATATATATAATCAACGACCTCACCAGCAAGGAATCGAACCCTCGACCTACTGGGTGGCCCTAGGGAACGCTTACCGGCTAGCCCACAAGGACACTAAAAGCAGTTCTAGACTCTGTTATATTTCACACAAAGCCTGTTCATCGAGGGTTCGATTCCTTGCTGGTGAGGTCGTTGATTATATGTTCAAAGTCCGCGTGTTAAATGGACTAAAAATGAAGTATATATATGTACCTCGCGTTTCATACCAGCTGGATTCGGTAAAATGCTACTGACACCACATACGAGGCACGGGCAGTTTCCCAATGAGGTTCACGGCGCCATCAGCTCGATGAACAGGCTTTGTGTGAAATATAACAGTCTAGAACTGCTTTTAGTGTCCTTGTGGGCTAGCCGGTAAGCGTTCCCTAGGGCCACCCAGTAGGTCGAGGGTTCGATTCCTTGCTGGTGAGGTCGTTGATTATATGTTCAAAGTCCGCGTGTTAAATGGACTAAAAATGAAGTATATATATATATATATATATATATATATATATATATATATGCTGATAACCACAAGGAAAGAAGAAAACACGAAGTTTCCAAGCGCTTTCGTGTAATTCTCATTTTCGGGGTTGAGTAAAGACTAAAGAGAAGTACAAAACAAGGTGTATATATACAGAGGAGTGTGAGACCAGGTCCACAATGGTCAAGTATTAGGTAATGACCCTACTAATCTTTAAATAGCACCGCAACGGTCTGTAGTCAGGTCAGTGGGTAAGGTGACCCTACCTTCTCACCTGGTTACAAATCTTCTTGATTACAAAATTGTCCAGTTTGTACATGCCATTACTCAAATTCATGTTGAATTTGAGTAATGGCATTTACAAACTGGACAATTTTGTTAGTGCAGTCTGTACTCACCCCTGAAGATGTGAATTACACGAAAGCGCTCAGGAACTTCGTGTTTTCTTCTTTCCTTGTGGTTATCAGCATATACCTGGATCACGCGCAACTACAGTGATTTACTTGGGGAAAGTGAAAACCACGTGAAGTGAGCAACAGAACATATGGGATTAATTCCAATAGAGACTGGCCCGACCCCCAAACTCCACTTTTTCCGACACAATACCTATGTTGTAGTAAAAATAACATCTAAATTTTATGATGGTATGCTCACACAATTAATATTTAAGAGAAATACAGTCGCCAGGTTAATGTCCATTCAAATAATGAACTCAAATCCCACCCCCCCCCCCCCCTCTTCCCAGTTCACTGGCCCCTACCTCTCTGAGAAATGATTGGGTGAAACACTAGATTTTAACGTTTAGTAATAAATAATACCTCAGACTAAAGTTAGGATAATATAATTGACATTCCTGGATTCCTTGCAGGTCAGGGAATATTTTGAATGTAAACTTCATATATTTTGCACAAAAGATAAAATACTTGCTTTGTGTAAACCAAATTATTACATTAGATCTAAAATTTGTATGTCTAATGCAAAATCCATGATGTTTATATTCAAAATGATCATCATATTGTAAGAATTCCAGCAATGTAAATTATATTCTGGTCCAGTAATTTGTATGAATTTTATGAGCTAAAACAAATATCTTCAGTTAATAAAAAAAAAATATATATTCGTCAAGACACTATCTGTCAATCAAAGTACCCCAACTTGCCTCCCCCCCTCTTCCAACTGCGCCAGATGGTCGGTCGGTCCCAACCCTCCCCCCCACCCCCAACCGTCCCTCCCTACCAGAGAAATGTTGGGTGAAAGAACTAGATTTTAACTTTTAGTAATAAATAATACCTCAGACTAAAGTTAGGATAATATAATTGACATTTCTGGATTCCTTGCAGGTCAGGGAATATTTTGAATGTAAACTTCATATATTTTGCACAAAAGATAAAATACTTGCTTTGTGTAAACCAAATTATTACATTAGATCTAAAATTTGTATGTCTAATGCAAAATCCATGATGTTTATATTCAAAATGATCATCATATTGTAAGAATTCCAGCAATGTAAATTATATTCTGGCCGGGTAATTTGTATGAATTTTATGAGCTAAATAAATAAAATATTATACTTCACCCATATATGAGTAGATGCACCGCGGAAAGTGAAACCGTGTAAAGCGTAAAGCAGGGTAATACTGTATGTATGTATATATATATATATATATATATATATATATATATATATATATATATATATATATATATAGTAAAAGTCCAAAAATCCGGATGCCAGAAATCCGGACTTTTCGAAAACTCACAATTTTTTTTTTCTTTTTAGCGGGCTTTTGTGTGTATGTGCGCATGCGTGAGCGCCACAGCTGCACAGAGACAAGTGACCACGTGGTCGCCACTTTAAAACGAGCAATCAAACTGTGACAACATGTAATTTTGAGTCCTACTCTTTCCATTTACAGAGTACTGTACAAGCCCATAATAATGGCTCCTATAGTAGATAAACTTCGTTGTGTGAAGAGAAAGAAGAACAGGTTGAAATTGAGTGACAAACTTGAAATAATTAAGAAACTAGAACGTGGTGTGAGCAATACTGTTCTAATGGAAACATACGACATTGGAAAGTCTACAATTTATGATATAAAAAAGGCAAAGAATAAAATTCTAGCATTCACAACTTTTTCTTTAAAACTGCTCGTTTTGATAAATGAAGCATGCTATATTTGCGCATGAATAAACTATCAATATGTACCTGTTCATCTCTTCTTTATTCCCCCTTAAATTTGAATTTTAAAAGTACTGCCTGGGAATCCGGAAAATCCGAAAATTCGGAGACCCAATCCCCAAGCAGTCCGGATTTTTGGACTTCTACTGTATATATATATATATATATATATATATATATATATATATATATATATATATATATATATATATATATATATATACTGTATATATATATAGATATTTTTTTTTGGGGGGGGGGGGGGGCTTATAACCCTCCCTTACCCCCTCCACCCCTCCCCTTCCCCGGGATGGGTAGGCTCGCTGTGCTCACCATGTTTCCCCACCCAATACTTCTTGGACCTCTCTTTTGATATTTCTGGATCCGCCCCTGGGTAGATTATTCCAGGTTTTTGTGAAGTTAACTTGGCGGGTAATGGCCGGCGACTGACGGATGGCGGTTGCTTGTGGTTTTATTGGTAGCAGCGGGAAAATCATGACCGGTGTGGATGATTGACCCGCTGATTTAGCCTGATTTCCCATGTTTGTTGTGCAGGCGCATAGTCAACGAAACCGCTGCCTAGCCCACACTGGCTGGAAGTTCCCGGCGCAGTCTGCGCACCCACGCTTCAAAAAAGCTAAGGAGTGTAACTACAGTATGTGTGGGGACTGTAGGGGTTCAAACTGGATAACCTTAATTATATGTAGCAAAATGGCTGGGAAGAGGTAACTTGATTGAACTCATCCACTTCTGGCTGGAGTCATGTACCACTGGGTTGTACAGTGACCTGACGCACTGCAGCAGGATTACCTTTGCCGATCTTACTCTCAAGTAATGTTAACATAAGAACATAAGAACATAAGGAGTCTGCAATAGGTCGGTTGGCCTGTGCATGGCAGCTCCTGTCGAGAGTTACTACCACTCTCTATCATCCATGAATCTATCCAGCCTCCCTTTGAAACTTTCCAGCATTCCAGCACTTCCTACAAAGTTGCTAAGCTTGTTCCACTCGTCCACCACCATATTTGTAAACCAGTTCCTTCCTATCTCCCTCCTAAACCTAAACTTATCCAACTTGAATCCGTTGTTCCGCGTCCTATCCTGCTCGGATATTATAAGAACTTTGTCTATATCACCTTTATTGATTCCTTTCACCTACTTGAATACTTCTATCATATCTCCCCGCACTCTTCGTCTTTCTAGGGAATGCAAGTTTAGTTTCTTTAACCTATCCTGATATGGAAGGTTTCTAAGTCCCGGAATCATTTTCGTCATTCTTCGCTGCACCGACTCTAGTCAATTGATATCCATTCTATAATAAGGACACCAGAACTGAACCGCATAATCGAGGTGCGGCAAGACTAGCGCAAGATCTAGTTGCAATAAGACCTCTGCACTCTTATTACGTACACTTCTAGATATAAAACCCAATACTCTGTTTGCCTTATTTCGAACATTAACGCACTGTTTTCTAGGCCGTAGGTCCGGGCTTACAAGTACCCCTAGGTCTCTTTCACAAGTCCACTTCTCTAGGTTGATGTTGTTAAGGCTGTATACATTGACAGTATTTGTTCTTCCATTATTAAGTACGCTGCACTTGCTGGTGTTGAATTTCATTTGCCATTTTTCAGACCACCCCTGCAGTATATTTAGATCCTCCTGTAATGCATTTGCATCCGGCCCTGAATTAATCTGCCTCCCTATTTTGGTGTCATCCGCAAACTTGCTTATGTCACTGCTGATCCCAGTATCTAGATCGTTTATGTAGATTATGAACAAGAGTGGGCCTAGTACTGACCCCTGGGGAACCCCACTGGTTACACGACCCCACTCAGATTTAACACCATCTACGCTGACCCTCTGCGTTCTATCGGTGAGCCATGATTTTATCCAATTTAAAACTTTCCCCTCGATACCATGAGCCTTAATTTTTCTCAGAAGCTTTTGATGCTGTGTTCTGTCAAATGCTTTGCTAAAGTCTAAGTAAAAAATATTGTAATTTTCGTCATTATCTACTACCTAAAAGACTTTCCTAAAAAATGTCAGCAGATTTGTTAGACAAGATTTTCCCTTTGTAAACCCATGTTGAGAGTCGTAGATTAATTTGCTTTTCTCTAAATGCGATCGGATGTTATCTGCTATAATTGATTCAAGAAATTTCCCCACTACTGACGTCAAAGTGATCGGCCGGTAATTTGACGCTGATGCTCTGTCTCCCTTTTTGAATATGGGTACTACATTTGCCTGTTTCCACAAGTCTGGCAAAACTCCGGTGTCTAATGATTTTGTAAATAAATTTACGAGGGGTCCGCTAATCTGTTCCCTACACTCTTTCAAAACTCGAGGGAAAATTTCATCCGGCCCTGGGGATTTTGTCTTCTTTAGTTTATTTATCTTCTTAAGAACATCCTCTTTTCTGATAGTGATATTCTTTAATTTCTCTTCTTCCTTTCCCTTAAATATCAGTTCCACCTCTGGAATTTCATTGCGAATTTCCTCTGTGAAAACTGATAAGAAGTAGTTGTTCAATGCTTTGCTTATTTCTTCACTGCCATTTATCACTTCTCCCCTCCCTGACTTTAAAGGCCCATCTTTGTCCTTGACCTTTTTTCTATATACCTGGAAAAATCCCTTGGGATTCGCCTTGGAATCTCTTGCTATTTTGATTTCATAGTCTCTCTTTGCTTTCCTTACATTTTTCTTAACATTCCTAGATAGTTCATTATACCTATTTCTGAGCTGCTCCTCCCCTCCCTTTAATTTTTTATTTATTCCTTTCTTTATTCCTATGTCATGTTTAAGTTTTCTGGTCATCCACCTTGGCTCATTCTTATTTGACCTAATTTTTCTGTATGGTATATTTTGTTCTTGTGCTTTATGTAGTATACTAGTGAATATATTATAGTCATGATCAATTGTTGTGTCATCTATGACTTCACCCCTTCCTACTGGGGACTGACATGACTGTTCCCAGGTGACCTCACCTAGGTACCTTCTTAACCCTTGATAATCCGCCAACCGAAAGTTTGGGACTCTGACCATATTGTCATTGTTTTTCGTTTCCCAATTTAGGGTGAACCTGATTTCTCTGTAATCACTGTTACTTAGTGCTTCCCCTACTGTGATATCTCTGATAATATTTTCTTTATTTGTTAATACTAGGTCTAATATATTGTCACCTCTAGTAGGTTCTGTAATTAGTTGTTTCGAAAAATTGTCCTGTACTGCGTCTAGGAAGTCTTCAGATTCATAGTCACCTACAATGTTGTCGCAGTCAATATTTCTGAAGTTGAAATCCCCCATAATGCACAGGTTGTTATATTTTGCTGCCCTACCCATTTCCTGCCATATGGGCTGAGCTGCTTTCTTCCCAAGACTTGGGGGCCTGTAAATCACTCCCATAATTAGTTTTTCTCTTCCTTCCATGATTTCTACCCATGCAGACTCAGTTCCTATTTCACCCTTTATTGAATTATTAATACAACATTTTAATGTATCCTTGACGAAGAGTGCGACCCCTCCCCCCCTTCCTACCTTCCCTGTCCTTGTGAAAAAGGTTGTACCCTTCTATGTGGTACTCTAATAAAAAAAATTTTGCTCGCCAGATTCATCCAAGTTTCGGTGATTGCTATGACGTCTACATTCTCGGTACATACAACCGCTCTCAGGAAGTCTATTTTATTTCTAACGCTCCTACTGTTTGTATAGTGTACATTTAAACCTACCCTTCCCTGGTCCTGTTTTACCCCTTGTCCTGAGTAACCAATTTTACTTCCCAGGACCTGCTTGTTTTTTGACTCCCACTTACTCCGACCTCTCTCTACTGGCGAAACCTCCCCCTTTGGAGTAACAATTTCATGTTCCAGGGATGCAGACAACGTCTTTACCCCCGCACGAGACAAGTGTACTCCGTCACGACTGTACAGGTAGTCCTTGCCATAGAATCGTTGCCAGTTATCAATGAATGCCCAACTCTTATAGGGTGTGGTGTAAACCTGCCGGCTTATGGGAGACTGCACTCTCACGGTACTAGTGAGTAGAGTAACTATTGGCTTCTAAGAATGGCTATGCTGATTTTCGATTACAACTTCTCTCGATTAACCCTTTCGCTGCTTTTCCCGCACTTGCCATTTTATTCTGGCTACCGCCAGACGATTTTATTCAGCTTAGGGTAACCTCCCGCAGCCAAAGGGTTAAGTAACTCCCATTTCCCTGAACTGTTGGCTTATGTGGGTTGCATGGTGTAGGGTCAACAGCCCATCGCGGTTGATCCTACACTCTGAACGCAGGGGTGCTAAGGGAATAGATGGTGCTATGCATGTGGTGTATTGACCTTAATGTTGTTGATGTAAGGTGTTCACATCTGGGCTAGTGGTGCTGTACAAGGTTATGGGTATGGTGGAGGAAGCTCCCATGACTTATGAATACAGGAGCAAATTACATAAAATCAGCTAGCGAACCGCCCCCTGCCAAGTCATGCGTGACTCCCCATGGTCCGCAACACTAGTCCGCATATAATTTCATGTTTCATATATGTGCATGCTAATTGGGGTTTGGTGATAGCACGCCATAATATTTTATGATTATATTATTGGGTATCAAGCCATATAATATTTCATGAATAATTGAATATGTTGTTGAGTGGATGCTGAGGTCAGAAGTTGTTTTTTAAAGGGAGGAGAGCGGGATATGACTCTGGGAGGTGCGACCCCTGACCTCAGCATTGGTGAGATCATTATCATCCATTGTATTAAGACGCACGGTGTGTGTAATAGGACGCACACTGGTCTTTGATAATTGTTGGGTCGTGTGAGCTCACATTGAAGCCAATATAACTATTTTCCTGTGCAGATAAAGCCTTTTCTAGCGTTGTAAGGATGTTGCTGAGGAGGTAATACAAATATCATACCATTTCTTGTTGCGTCTCTTTAACCCCAACCTCAGGAAAACCAGTCCAGGTCACGGTAAATATTTAAGTAAATATCTGAAGTTTGTTTTTGCTGATTCGGTATTATGAGGGTCCCCTCCACTGCGTTACCATCCATAAATCACCCCAATAAGAATTTCGATCGGTTACATTATTATTATTATTATTATTATATATATATATATATATATATATATATATATATATATATATATATATATATATATATATATATATATATATATATATATGCAAGTAAATCACTGTAGGTGCGCGTGATCTAGGTATATGCTGATAACCACCAGGAAAGAAGAAAACACGAAGTTCCCAAGCGCTTTCGTGTAATTCACATCTTCAGGGGTGAGTACAGAATAGATAGAGTAATGCAAAACAAGATGAATATATACAGAGGAGGGTGAGACCAGGTCCACAATGGTCAGGTAATTAGGTAATGACCCTACTAATCTTTAAATGGTACACAACGGTTGGTGGTTGGGTCAGATGGGACAGTGACCCGCCCTCTCACCTGATCACAAATCTTCTTAATTACAAAGCTGGACAACTTTGTAATTAAGAAGATTTGTGATCAGGTGAGAGGGCGGGTCACTGTCCCATCTGACCCAACCACCAACCGTTGTGTACCATTTAAAGATTAGTAGGGTCATTACCTAAATCCTGACCATTGTGGACCTGGTCTCACCCTCCTCTGTATATATTCATCTTGTTTTGCATTACTCTATCTAGTCTGTACTCACCCCTGAAGATGTGAATTACACGAAAGCGCTTGGGAACTTCGTGTTTTCTTCTTTCCTTGTGGTTATCAGCATATATATATATATATATATATATATATATAATCAACGACCTCACCAGCAAGGAATCGAACCCTCGACCTACTGGGTGTGACTAGGGAACGCTTACCGGCTAGGCCACAAGGACACTAAAAGCAGTTCTAGACTCTGTTATATTTCACACAAAGCCTGTTCATCGAGCTGATGGCGCCGTGAACCTCATTGGGAAACTGCCCGTGCCTCGTATGTGGTGTCAGTAGCATTTTACCAAATCCAGCTGGTATGAAACGCGAGGTACATATATATACTTCATTTTTAGTCCATTTAACACGCGGACTTTGAACATACAATCAACGACCTCACCAGCAAGGAATCGAACCCTCGACCTACTGGGTGTGACTAGGGAACGCTTACCGGCTAGGCCACAAGGACACTAAAAGCAGTTCTAGACTCTGTTATATTTCACACAAAGCCTGTTCATCGAGCTGATGGCGCCGTGAACCTCATTGGGAAACTGCCCGTGCCTCGTATGTGGTGTCAGTAGCATTTTACCGAATCCAGCTGGTATGAAACGCGAGGTACATATATATACTTCATTTTTAGTCCATTTAACACGCGGACTTTGAACATACAATCAACGACCTCATCAGCAAGGAATCGAACCCTCGACCTACTGGGTGTGACTAGGGAACGCTTACCGGCTAGGCCACAAGGACACTAAAAGCAGTTCTAGACTCTGTTATATTTCACACAAAGCCTGTTCATCGAGCTGATGGCGCCGTGAACCTCATTGGGAAACTGCCCGTGCCTCGTATGTGGTGTCAGTAGCATTTTACCGAATCCAGCTGGTATGAAACGCGAGGTACATATATATACTTCATTTTTAGTCCATTTAACACGCGGACTTTGAACATACAATCAACGACCTCACCAGCAAGGAATCGAACCCTCGACCTACTGGGTGTGACTAGGGAACGCTTACCGGCTAGGCCACAAGGACACTAAAAGCAGTTCTAGACTCTGTTATATTTCACACAAAGCCTGTTCATCGAGCTGATGGCGCCGTGAACCTCGAGGGTTCGATTCCTTGCTGGTGAGGTCGTTGATTGTATGTTCAAAGTCCGCGTGTTAAATGGACTAAAAATGAAGTATATATATGTACCTCGCGTTTCATACCAGCTGGATTCGGTAAAATGCTACTGACACCACATACGAGGCACGGGCAGTTTCCCAATGAGGTTCACGGCGCCATCAGCTCGATGAACAGGCTTTGTGTGAAATATAACAGAGTCTAGAACTGCTTTTAGTGTCCTTGTGGCCTAGCCGGTAAGCGTTCCCTAGTCACACCCAGTAGGTCGAGGGTTCGATTCCTTGCTGGTGAGGTCGTTGATTGTATGTTCAAAGTCCGCGTGTTAAATGGACTAAAAATGAAGTATGTATATGTACCTCGCGTTTCATACCAGCTGGATTCGGTAAAATGCTACTGACACCACATACGAGGCACGGGCAGTTTCCCAATGAGGTTCACGGCGCCATCAGCTCGATGAACAGGCTTTGTGTGAAATATAACAGAGTCTAGAACTGCTTTTAGTGTCCTTGTGGCCTAGCCGGTAAGCGTTCCCTAGTCACACCCAGTAGGTCGAGGGTTCGATTCCTTGCTGGTGAGGTCGTTGATTGTATGTTCAAAGTCCGCGTGTTAAATGGACTAAAAATGAAGTATATATATGTACCTCGCGTTTCATACCAGCTGGATTCGGTAAAATGCTACTGACACCACATACGAGGCACGGGCAGTTTCCCAATGAGGTTCACGGCGCCATCAGCTCGATGAACAGGCTTTGTGTGAAATATAACAGAGTCTAGAACTGCTTTTAGTGTCCTTGTGGCCTAGCCGGTAAGCGTTCCCTAGTCACACCCAGTAGGTCGAGGGTTCGATTCCTTGCTGGTGAGGTCGTTGATTGTATGTTCAAAGTCCGCGTGTTAAATGGACTAAAAATGAAGTATATATATATATATATATATAAGATTAATTAAATGAAGTTACCTGTTGAGGCATGTTTAACTACTCTCCCCATATTTGATATCTAAGAATCACTGACTACAGTATTACTTCTCTGATTCTTAAATTTACTGGCAACACTACGTTGTTGACAAGAGGAATTTCTAGTTAACATATTACACATTACTTAAGTATTCTTTGGAAGTTCTTATTAACCTTAAACTGTTGACTGGAAGTTTATAATACATCATAACTTATACCAAGCTAAGAAGGGCGGGAAGAGAGTTCCAGAGTTGGAGTGCAAGCGAGGCACAAGCACACGAAAAAGTTTCTATCGTTCCGCAAAATCAAATTGAAGGACACGTGCGGGTTGTTTCAGATCTGAGGCTTAAAGATGGTAGCTAGGTAGACTCAGACCTGGACAAGGTAGAAGTGTTAAATTATGATTTTTTTTCTCGGTATTTATAGCACATGATGCAAACAATCCATTGTAACTGTTGTTTGAGGAAAAACAATTCAATACAACACTCAGAGGGTGTATCAACACTCAGAGGGTGTATCAAGTTCTCAGAAGAATGTATTAGACCTTTGATATTTTTCGCACGTGAGAGCTGATGCGATTAGTCCACAACAGTTGAAATTATTTTGCTGCCTATTGCCCTGTTCGCCTTTAGTGGTAAGTCCATGCTGTTGAAACGTGCATCACCCCCCCACCATCTCCTCCTGGCCCTCTGGTGATCACCTCTACAGCACTCAGGTCCGCCACCATGCCACCTCTCGCACCTGTTGCTGTCATGTGCTGTTTTTTTATAGATTCACCTAAAATATCAATAATTTTCATTGACTTTATCATAATAATTATTGTTTTACTGAATGTATATTATACTGCAGGATAACAAATTGAGTACAGGAATTTCCACGCAAACACTGCATTAATGTGTATTTACAAGTTACTGACATAAATAATTCATTGTTATGATCTAGTTTTCGTGGTGCGAGAAAGTAACGTTTGTGATATCTTGTCAATGTTTTATTTTTATGTTTATGATGGTGGAACAACGTGTATCTCTCACAACTGTGTCCTGGATCTGGGTTCTTCTTTGCCTAAGACACACCTGGGAAGGGTGTTATCCAGTGTGACCCCCACTATCAAGCATAAGCTTTATACCGGTACTCTACCTTCCTCCTGTCCTAACACTGGAAAAATAAACTTCATAACAAAGAACAGACCAACAGTAAGGATATAACTAGCGAAATGTTAAATTAAGTGAAATACACGTTACTGATTTACTAAAGCAATGGAAAAAATACAATTATTTTGTAAATTGTGTACAATTCATTGAATTGTCAAACATTCAGTTAACTTACAGTAAACAACAACTTCTTTTCACACATATTACTGTTAAAACCAGAAATGTGTCAAAACCAGCCTGTCAAGCCACCCAAGTCATCCATGCTACCCCTGCCACCCGAACCACTCCTAACATCCAAGCCACCTTTGCCACCCCTGCCACCTAAGCCACCCCAGCCACCCAAGGTACACCAGCCACCCCTGCCAAAGAAGCTACCACTGTCACCCAAGCCACCCCTGCCAACCCCATGCTAGCCTTGTCACCCATCACCCATGCTAGCCCTGCCACCCATGCTAGCCCTGCCACCCCTGCCACCCAAGCCATCCCTTCCACCCATGCTAGCCCGGCTACCCATACTAGTCCTGCTACCCTTGTCACCCACGCTAGTCCTGCCACCCCCATGCTAGCCCTGCCACCCCCCATGCTAGCCCTGCCACCCCCCATGCTACCCCTGCCAACCCCCATGCTATCCCTGCCACCCATGCTATCCCTGTCACCCATGTTAGCCCTGCCACCCATGTTAGCCCTGCCACCACCGTCACCACTGATAGCCCTGCCACCCATGTTAGTTCTGCCACCCATGTTAGCCCTGCCACCCATGCTAGCTCTGTCACCCATGTTAGCCCTGTTTGGGCTGTGGTTTGATATCGAACTATCTCACTTGTTAACACTTGCCTGAATGAGTGTAGGGTAGTCGCTGGTAACTTTGATGAAGCTGGGTGAGATATTAGGTAATCTCACGGCGTGTCACCTTTGATACAGTCGTAGATTGGTTGATAGTTGAAATCGTCACAGCCGCCCTGGGTTGCACTTGTAATTATCTTAGCTTGTAAGTTACACAAGTGCACACAGGTTCTGTTATCTTCACTTGTTGTTCCTTGGTTTAATGTAAACACACGTGGTGATTTTCTAGTTATATTGGATAGTTTAGTCTTACAAGGTTGGGTGTGGACAGACTGATGAGCATTAGCTATTAGCTTGTAATTAGCTGAAAAATGAAAGAGAGGTACAGCCTGGGGAGCTAGGCTCACAACAGGTCTCTTTGGTATCGTGTCTGGCTGTGAACTGGGGAGAACTGTGGGAAACTGTGTGAACTGGCTGACCTCTCTGAGTCTGGTTGTTGGAGAGTAATCTATACGTCAACACAGACATAAAATCTAAACAGGCCTACTCACATACCGAAGTATGTGTGAAACAACAAACTGTCCACCCTGGGAGGGGGGGGAGACAGAACATCTGCTTAATGTAGCTGTATGCTCAATAGTCTGGGTGATAGAATGTATATAATGAATATATGTCTTTCGCCCATATTTATATTATATTAATTGATAGAGGCTAAGCCATCGCTCGGCTACCACCCACCGAGTTCCATGCTGTGTAATATCCACGCAGATAAGCCCTATGTGTACCTAACCTTGTTATAATGGTGTGTGTGCTTCAGCTGAGCTGAGATCTTCAACCTTTATGTAAGTGGTGGTTGAGATTCAATGAAACTTGGCAACAGTGCCTTTCTAAAATGTTTCTGCACAAACCAAAAATATTCGTACACTGAATAACACAAATGGTAAAGGTTGGCATCACAAGGCTTGATTTTACAAATCTTAAGATAATAAAAATGAATAATAATTGCTAAGTATACAAAACTATGTTTCACTTAAATAAGAAATTTCTTTTTAATAATTTTTATTTTTATTAGAACTTATGAGTTTACAGAACATTGACTATTGGTTTTATGTATTTATAAAATCATAAATTCAATTTCACGTAGGAAGGTTCATGGGTTGGCAACGTTTTTTAGGGAAATGGCTAGCAACTTTTTAATTGTCTGGCCTCATCTAGTAACCCTTAACTTGCTCTTATCCTGACACAGCAAAATTAATCTGCTCTGTGTAGGAAAAATTAAAATACAAAAAATACAGATCATTATGAAGGTGTGCATGGACACAGGTCTAGTACTAGGTGTGAAGATATTGATGAATGTGTATGCTGAGTATAATAGTATATGCTAGTGTCAATATGACGACTAACAGTGTATCAGAATTTCCTGATCATCTGCAGCTACTAAGATTAGTCATTCACTACTAGAAGAAGTTCAGTTTGTTTAATCAATGTCAGAATTGTCAGTTTATTTTATTAGGAATAGTCCCATATATCATACATTAAACTTAGAAGTAGAAAACAATAGGATATATATATATATACAAGAATAACATCATAGATAGGGGTTAATTACAGATCTCTCTTGGCTATCTGCAAAGCGCCAAGGAGATTAATAACAGCTTGTGTTATATAACATTCACACTACTTAGCCTGTAGTATACAGACGTGCATCTATCTACGCTTTATCTGTACGTGCAGAACGTAGTTTCATGCGATATTCATTGGATACAGCTTGTGTATTTGTAGTGTCTACGACCTGCGTAGGTACGTCTTGGACGTTTTGGTATTCATTTTGTGCAGACGTAGATTCTACTGCTTGTGTAAGAACGTCGTGTACAATGGTGGGAAGCAAGTCAGGGCTCACCTTTTTTAATCTGTCCTCGTGTACTACGTCGGTAATTTGAGTATTGGTTTAAGTATTTTGAATTTGTTACCGTGCTCTTTGGCAATTATCAGGAAGGGTCCTGAAAATGTCGGCGAAAGTTTAGAGATCCTTTCAGGTTCTCTTATCATGACAGCGTCGCCTATTTGTAGCTTGATAGGCTTCGCCCGTTTGTGTTGATTGTAAATCATTTCAGTGCGCGATGCTGCTAATTGTTTACGCACTTTTCCATGGATGTCAGTGAAGACATTGATTTGCTTCTTTGCATAATCATCCATGTTATAAACAGGTTGTGTAGTGCCTGTAAGTATGTCATAGGGTAACCTTTTATCGGTCCCATATATGATATAGTAAGCTATTTATTGACCCATTTATTGACACTGATACTTGAGGTAACCAATCCTCCCATGCTACCTGCATTCGATTCACTATATGTCTGAGAATCTCTAGGATTTTGCGATTGGTCCACTCAACTAGGCCATTCGATTGTGGGTGATAAGCTGCTTTGAAGCTTTGTTGAATGCCGTATTGTTGGCATATGGTTGCAAGAAGTTGATTCTTAAATTCTGATCCGTTGTCAGATAGAATAATCTTTGGTGTAGTGAACGGACATATGAGATGCCTCACTAAAGCGTGTGCTACGGTCTCCGTGGATTTATCCTGCAAGGGGACTAGAATCACGAATCTGGAGTAGTGATCAACACACGCAAGTATGTAGGTGGAGCCTTGATGGCTTTTTGGCAGTTGCAATAAGTCGATTGCGACTGTGTCGAATGGGCGTTCAGGCGTTGGGTATTCGAGAATTGGAGCAGGGTGCATCGTAGTTCCCTTGTGTTGAGCACAAGATAAACAATTAGCAATGTGTCGCTCGATGTCCCTTTTCTTTGTACCCCAATTGTAAGATTTTCTTATTTCTGCAAGGCATTTGTCACGCCCTGGATGGCCTGCTTGAGGTGTATTGTGGTACAGAGTGAGTACCGTGTCTCGTAGGTTGCCAGGTACAACAATTTGTGTGACAATATCTTGCACTGTTTTTGTTGTACGGTGCAGTATGTGTTGTCGTAGTTCAAACTGTTTGAACGGAAGAGGTAACTTTGGTAAATTACTTTAGACCACATTGGGTCTTGCTGTTGTTCCTCTCTTAATTTTTGTGGAGTGAACAAGGGTATTGGTAAAACTGGGAGCTATGTGTCTAGACAGTGCATCGGCAACCACATTCGCATGTCCCAGTAAGTGTTTAAAGGAGGGTTCGAATTCTTGAATGGTCAAGTACCAACGTGCAAGTCTGCCAGAGAGGTTCTTTCCATGGAATAACTTCGATACTGCTGCATGATCCGTATAGACTGTTATTTGATAACCAAATATCACATCTCTGAATTTCTTTAATGACCAGACAACAGCTAACGCCTCTAGATGAGTTACTGAATAGCGTTTTTCTGCATCATTAAGTTTACAGCTTGCATAAGCAATTACTCTATTTTTCCCTCTAGTGTCTAGCTGCATGAAAACAGCTCCTAGCCCTTGTCCGAAGGCGTAGGTGCACAGGGTGTAATAGCCCCTGTTTCATCAACAGAAAGATTATATAAATGGGTCAATTACATTTGATTTATATACTGATTAACCCCCTTTAACTTTCCACTGGCTATGAGGTGACATGTTCAGAGCACGTGATAAGGCGTGCCCATGGGAAACCGCGTCATATTATGCTGAGTTAAGGCATTACTTGCCGGCCTTTCTGGCCACCTAAAGCGGGCATTACTACTCAACTCCTCACACAAGAAGGGCGTGATTAAACGGTCTATTTACATAGCCTCCGTCCTTCTCTTAACACTCATAGCTACAGTGATTAAGTTACGGTTGATTTACACTCTGGAATTGTATCAACAGCAGTTACTCAATAAAAGGAGAAGCAGACAATTGGGTTTCGCTACTCTAACCCAATATAATATATATGGTCAGTCCTATATACATTAAGACTAGGTCAAGGGTGAAAGGTTGAGTATAATCAGGGAATGCCAATACTGGTGCATTGGTCAATGCTTCCTTTAATGCATTAAAGCTGTTTTCCTGTTCATTGTTCCAAACAAATGTTGCATTTTTTTTTTTTAGTAATTTTGTCAGCGAGGCGGCTAACTTAGCATACCCGTGAATGAATGAGCGATAGTAGCCGGAAAGTTAGGGGGGAAACTACGCACTTTGTCTACATTTGTAGGACAGGGAAATCGTTCAACTGCTTTAACCTTGCAGTCCATAGTATGGATGCCGTTCCCATCAACTACGTGTCCAAGGAATTGAACTTTAGATTTGAGAAATTCGCATTTAGAGAGATTAATTTTCAAACCTGCTTTATGAAGTTTTTTAAACACTTCACTTAATTTGACAAGATGACTGTTTACATCTTTGCTTACAATAATCAAATCATCTAGATAGGCATAAACTGTATTGCCAATCATTCCTGCAAACAATGTATTAATCATTCGTTGAAATGTTAATGCCGCATTTCGTAGTCCGAATGGCATTCTTAAAAATTCAAAATGTCCCAAGGGGGTGCTGAATGCAGTCACCTCGCGGGATTTCTCGTTAAGAGGAATTTGCCAATATCCGATAAGAAGAACGAGGTTACTAAAAACTGCGTTGTCTTTTCCCAAGGATTGCAACAAATCACTCAGAACAGGCATCGGGTACCTATCCGGTATAGTTGCTTCATTGACTCGTCGAAAGTTAATAACAGGTCGCCATCCTCCACCTTTCTCTGGAACTAGAAAAAGAGGAGAATTCCAAGGAGATGACGAATGTTTGATTACTTTTTGTTCCATCATATCTTTAACCATGTCCTCAACTATGAGCCGTTGGCTATGAGGTAATCTATAAGCTGGTATGTAGACAGGGATAGTGTCTGGTTTTAAAGATATGTGGTGTGAAGTTAATTTTGTTTGACCTAGCGGTTCCTCAGGTAATGCTACTATGTCACGATAGTCAGCTAGTAACTCTAGGAGTTCACTTTTACCTTGGAGATGGTCAATCGCCTTGACCTATGGAGCTATTTGATCCAACTTCTCCTGTCTGGTATGTTCTTGCGTTGGTGCAACGTTACAAATTGGCAACTGAGTAGGCTGTGCAACAACATTAGTATGGTACTCCAGGAAATCACAAAGACAACATCCCTTTTTCAAGATTTTGGGGCCGCCAGTTCTATTAAAAATAAGGATATCTGATAAACCACCTGGTCTAATTGTGCTCAAGGTAGACTCAAATGACAGACCTTTAATCTTGGCGCTTTCGCTAAGACAGACTACGTCAGTACCAGTGTGAACATCTGGCAACCGGACAGTAGATCTGGTTATTTCCTCATTCTGAAAATGTTGAGTACCTGTTAGGACTGTAGGTACTATGATCTAATCTTTAGCAAGTTTGGGCTCGTGGACAACCTTCCTCGTATCTGTTGAGTTAGTTATTACTTTCACATTTGTGCTGAGCATTGGATGTGAATTTTTCATAGCATGGTATGTAGTGCTATTAAATGTTATAGTATGTCGACTAGGTTGGACAACTATATTATTTTGTTTTAGTGTTTGAAGACCTAATAATCCGTCAGCTGATAGAGAAAAATCTTTTACTATATATAACTCTGCTAGAAAGGTTTCACTGGAATCACAAAAACCTATAGGTAATGTAATGACTCCCATAATATCTAAATGTTGGCCTGATATTCCAGAGAGATCGACATCAGTAGGTCTTATTTGCTATTTATTGTCAGGAGAATGTCGATTCAATTCAGTAAATGACGTTAACGAGACAACATTAGCGCACTCTCCCGTATCTTTGTCTAAGGAGAGCTTGGTGTTACGTACACTGACTGGTATTGTCAATACTTCCACTTTATTTAGTGCAGCGATCAATGAAGCTGACGCAGTGGATTGCGCTCTTGATAATCCTGCCTGTATTGACGCAGAGTTACACAATCCTCTGAACTGTGTGATCTAGATTGATGTAGTACACACCACTGGTCACTTTTGGGTTCTGCAGCATTGTTTGTCCTGCTTACTGCACTTGGATTTAACTTTTGATTTTGATTTTTGAAGTTGCTTTTTTTGTCTTTGTTAAGCTGATAGGGATTACCATCTTATTTTGCATAGTAAGTCTTCGGTCGTATGATTCTGTTTCTTGCAAATTTTACAAACCGTTTTTTGCTTAGGCTTGGTACCTGTTTCTTTTTGGACCTTAATTGGTGCTGTTGCCACCGGTACAATGGTTCTAGCACGAGGTGTGTATGGGGTTCTCTGTTTTATCTTTTCTGCTTAATCTGTGAGTTAGTCTGACTGGGGGTAATTTTCCTTTTGAGCTTGCTTAAACTCTACTTCTTGAAGAAGAAATATATATTGGATATAATCGATAAGACGATGCACGTGTTCCTCACTCATTTTACGGTTCTTGTCAAACCAATCAGAACCGGAGAAGTGTGCTTTCGCGTCATCATAAGCCTCCCCCACCATCCACTGTGCAATGAAGATAGACTGTGTTTGGATTCGCTTTAATGTTCTGTTTACCATTCTAAAAACCCATGTAAGATGACTGTCACCTCCTCCCTGATCAAAAAACTTATCAAATTTCTTTTGAACTCATCATATTTTGATCGAGTAAAAGCCGATGCATTCATCAGGTTACTTGCTCGACACGCCGGTTTAATGTGACTACGGACCAATGCTTTACGATCCTCGTCATCTCGAACATTATTATGTCTCCTCACATGCTTGGAGATATGCTTATACATTATAATTAGGATCATCCCCTGTGAAGTCTCGGATTCGATCATGCCATGGTAGTATTTTCCACACATTAGTTGCTTGCGTCAGTGGGTTAGTCATGTTAGTGGTTAGAGGTTTACTCGTTAATTGAAATGCTGGTAAATTACTAGTGCATGGATCAGAAGATGTCAATACACTGTCAGAGGTGTAGTGTTGTAAGAACGTCCTGACCTAAGTTGTGTAAATAATAATTCGTTATTTGTTTTATCTATGACTGCTTCACTAACTTCTATTGAAGTGTTTACTGTTAGTTCAGGTTCAATGACTTGTAATTCATGTGCACCTTCGAGTTCACATGTGTCAGTGTTAACAGTGTCATGAGGTACAGTGTCACTTGAATCACTATCTAAGTTTTCATTAGGGTTAACCACTTGTTGATCGTTTAAAATATATAAATGATCCATAAATGTTTAATAACTTTTCCAATCCATTTACAATAAGGTAACGTGACTTGTAATTTTAGTGATAATTAATTGTATAAATTATTTGTCCATTAATTGTTACAAGGCACTTGATAATTAATAATCTATCACGATGTCTACCTTGTGAAGATATGTTTTAAATTATATATACGATGTGTACATATAACTAATGATTGTTTGTGAAATACCTAATACCGTAGAGTTGATTGTAGTTTCTCGGAGAAGTCCTCTTGTTTACATCTGGTCAGCTGGGCTGAGTGGATGACTTAGTAGTCCAGATGGCGCCGGTCTAGATGACGTCACTGTTGGGACTCCATACCACACACCTCTGCTCTGGTCGAGGTCGATGAGGGTTAGGTCGATAGGTCGATGAGTCGACAGGTCGATGAGGGTTAGCTCGATACGTGATACCCTGAGAAAATACCACTGGGTCTCTGCTAATCGCCGCTTGTCAAGGTGACTAATGGCTCTTGTAAACCACACACATCTGCTCTGTATTGAGGGTTTTCTGTTGGGTAAGTGTTCGTCCTTATGTTACCACTTAAGAGTTGGTGTTACCACTTACAAGCTGTTGTTACCACTTGTACTGGTACACAGTTAAGGTAACTTGTTATTTCTTACTTGTAGTAGTCACTGTTATTTGTTGTATTATAAGTATTTTTGGGTGTTTATAAAGTTTCACTCTCTAATTCACTAGAAATCACTGTATTTTTTTTTATAACTGGGACTTTGAAGCACTAATTAAGTTGATTGTAGGTTCGATCTCCAATGCTGCCACCATTGTTTGGGCTGTGGTTTGATATCGAACTATCTCACTTGTTAACACTTGCCTGAATGAGTCACTGGTAACTTTGATGAAGCTGGGTGAGATATTAGGTAATCTCACGGCGTGTCACCTTTGGTACAGTCGTAGATTGGTTGATAGTTGAAATCGTCACAGCCGCCCTGGGTTGCACTTGTAATTATCTTAGCTTGTAAGTTAGACAAGTGCACACCGGTTCTGTTATCTTCACTTGTTGTTCTTTGGTTTAATGTAAACACACGTGGTGATTTTCTAGTCATATTGGATAGCCTAGTCTTACAAGGTTGGTTGTGGACAGACTGATGAGCATTAGCTATTAGCTTGTAATTAGCTGATATAATGAAAGAGAGGTACAGCCTGGGGAGCTAGGCTCACAACACGTCTCTTTGGTATCGTGTCTGGCTGTGAACTGGGGAGAACTGTGGGAAACTGTGTGAACTGGCTGACTTCTCTGTGTCTGGTTGTTGGAGAGTAATCTATACGTCAACACAGACATAAAATCTGAACAAGCCTACTCACACACGGAGGGCTGAGAAGTAGATTTATGGGTTGTAACCCGAGAATGTGTGAAACAACCAACTGTCCACCCTAGGAGGGGGGAGACAGAACAAATGCTTATATAGCTGTATGCTCAATAGTCTGGGTGATAGAATGTATATAATTAATATACTGTATGTCCTTAACCCATATTTATATAATATTAATTGATAGAGGCTAATACAGCCCTGCCACCACCGTCACCCCTGCTACCCCTGCCACCCCTGTTAACCCTGCCACCACCGTCACCCCTGCTAGCCCTGCCACCACCGTCACCCCTGCTAGCCCTGTCACCCATGTTAGTCCTACCATCACTGTCACCCCTGTTAGCCCTGCCACCACCGTCACCCCTGTTAGCCCTGCCACCACCGTCACCCCTGTTAGCCCTGCCACCACCGTCACCCTTGCTAGTCCTGTCACCCCTGTCACCCATGTTAGTCCTGCCACCACCGTCACCCCTGCTAGCCCTGCCACCCATGTTAGGCCCTGCCACCACCGTCACCCCTGTTAGCCCTGCCACCACCGTCACCCCTGCTAGTCCTGTCACCCCTGTCACCCATGTTAGCCCTGCCACCACCGTCACCCCTGCTAGCCCTGTCACCCATGTTAGTCCTACCTCCTCTGTCACCCCTGTTAGCCCTGCCACCACCGCCACCCCTGTTAGCCCTGCCACCACCGTCACCCCTGTTAGCCCTGCCACCACCGTCACCCCTGCTAGTCCTGTCACCCCTGTCACCCATGTTAGCCCTGCCACCACCGTCACCCCGGATACCCCTGCCACCCCTCTTAACCCTGCCACCACCGTCACCCCTGCTAGCCCTGCCACCACCGTCACCCCTGCTAGTCCTGTCACCCATGTTAGTCCTACCACCACTGTCACCCCTGTTAGCCCTGCCACTACCGTCACCCATGTTAGCCCTGCCACCACCGTCACCCCCTGCTAGCCCTGCCACCACCGTCACCCATGTTAGCCCTGCCACCACCGTCACCCCTGCTAGTCCTGTCACCCCTGTCACCCATGTTAGTCCTGCCACCACCGTCACCCCTGCTAGCCCTGCCACCCATGTTGGCCCTGCCACCACCGTCACTCCTGTTAGCCCTGCCACCACCGTCACCCATGTTAGCCCTGTCACCACCGTCACCCCGTGCTAGCCCTGCCACCACCGGCACCCATGTTAGCCCTGTCACCCATGTTAGCCCTGCCACCACCGTCACCCATGTTAGCCCTGCCACCACCGTCACCCCCTACTAGCCCTGCCACCACCGTCACCCATGTTAGCCCTGACACCACCGTCACCCCCTGCTAGCCCTGCCACCACCGTCACCCATGTTAGCCCTGCCACCACCGTCACCCCCTGCTAGCCCTGCCACCGCCGTCACCCATGTTAGCCCTGTCACCACCGTCACCCCCTGCTAGCCCTGCCACCACCGTAACCCATGTTAGCCCTGCCACCACCGCCTGGTGCTATATGACAAACTTCTACTACTAAATGTTTGCCTACATCCTGGTATATAAGTATCACACTGGTTTGATTTGGAACAAAAAATTATTGCACATAATTGACATGTGCGTGAAACACCAACCTATGTGGTATTGGAGTGTATTCTCATTGTTGTAGAACTGTAGAGGCATTAGTTTGTAGTATAGGTAATTCACAACCCGTGTGAAAGCGATATCATAAGCAGGAAATACATGCAAGTGTAAGTATGTTGATTTACAATGAATCAGGACTTCATGCTCCGCCACAGCAACTAACGAAAAATCTTCTGATACAACTATTAGTTCAGTTTGTTTGTTCAGAATCAAATGATCGCCATTCGCCTTTAATGGAAATGGTTCCAAGTGCCATGCACCAAACTTATTTTTTGGTTTTTAGTGGAATGTGTATTAGTAAATTTCTTATGCGTTAAGGGTGCCTCTAATAAGGGGTAATGATATTCCATTCATGCTCCTGAAAGATAGGAGTTAGATGATACCTAGTTTCAGCTATATGTAAAGAGGCAATAAGTTGACCAACTGGCAACAACTGTGCATCAACACGACCTAACCCTGCATTCACTAGATCAGCTATGAGCCTACTGTTAGTGTCTATGAAAGATTGTCTTCAGGAGATATAGGGAGCCTTCCCTCGAAGTGATTTACTCGCTTGAGTAGACTATTCATACAGTCGTTCTGAAGTGAGATGGTTTGTTGGAGTGTTGTAGAGATGGTAGATTGTTGTTCGAGATCTTGCAGGGTGTGCATAGCTATTTCAATGTGAACAGCTATTGACCTCAGGTGCACTGACATGCGCACTAAACCATGGAGCTCTTACTTGACAGTGACAACGTTTTCTACCACAAGTACTTTGCCTAGTGGCAACTAAAGCTCCGGGCTTAACAACGTCTGCTGGGGATGCTACTGTTGCAACCGCGCTCCAGACCAACAGGAGTAGTGATATCCAAGCCATGTCTGAAAAATGCAAAGATAATTAACGATTTTTGTTTGCTGATCGTAGTTTTTGACTGTATGTATTGTCTATTGTTATATTTTGTTGAGCAACTGTTGTAGTAAAAGTAGGATGACTTTTTTTCATTCTTTCTACATGTACTATATCTGTGACATTTGTCATTGGCTCAACTACTTGGAATTTATTTCCATGTGCTCTCTCTTTAATCACGTACGGACCTGTGAATTTAGGCGAAAGTCTTGATGTGCATTCCGGCGCTTTTATCATTACTGTGTCTCCTATTTCTAGAGTTATAGGCTTAGCTTTTTTATATTGCTTGCAGATCATTTCAGCACGTGAGGCTGCTAAATGTTTTCATACTTTTCCATGGATGCTTGTGAAAACATTGATTTGCTTCTTGGCATAGTCATCCATGTTGTACACGGGTTTAGAGGTTCCTGCTAGTAGATCATATGGCAAGCGTTTATCGGTACCGTAAATTGTGTAGTATGGCGATTTGCCTGAAAAGCTATTGATAGATCCATTGATGGACGCTGCTACTTGTGGAAGTCAGTCCTCCCACAAACTATGCATTGGATTAACCACATGTCAGAGAATATCAATAATTTTTCGTTTTGTACGCTCGACCAACCCATTTGAAGATGGATGGTAGGCGGTTGTGAAGGTTTGTTTGATGTCATATTGTTGATATATTGCAGCTAAGAGTTGATTCTTAAATTCTGCCCCGTTTTCTGAGAGTATCACTCTAGGTGTAGAAGAAGGACAGATAAGATGAGTGACTAACGCATGAGCCACTGCTTCAGCAGACTTGTTTTGCAGTGGTGCTAGTACCACAAATCTAGAAAAGTGGTCAATGCACACAAGTATGTAATTAGAGCCTTGATGGGTTTTTGGTAGTTGCAATAAATCGATTGCAACTGTACCCCATGGATGTTCAGGCGTTGGATATTCTAAAATTGGAGCGGGATCCATCGTTGTTACCTTGTGTTTTGCACAAGATAAACATTTAGCAATGTGATGCTCGATGTCGGTCCTCATAGTTTTCCAATAATATTTTTGTCTAATTTCTGTTCGACATCTGTCTCGCCCTGGATCCCCAGCTTGGGGTGCATCATGGAAGAGGGTGAGGATGTTTTCTTGTAGTGATGTAGGAATAACAATTTGAGAGATTGACTCCTATTGTGTTTTCACTAAGAGATATAGCATATTGTGCCGCAGCTCAAACTTTGGGTGGTAGAGGTAATTTTGGCAAATTTACCTCATCTCCCGATTCTAAGGCACATATTACCTTGGACCACAGTGGATCCTGTAATTGTTCCGCCCTTAACTGTGACAGGGTGAACGTAGGAAGCGGCGTGACAGGAGCTATGTGTCTAGATTGCGAATCAGCTACCACGTTCGCACGTGGTAGCTGATTCTCATTAAATAGTTCTGTCACGGCTACATGATCTGTGTGGACTGTGATCGGATATCCTGAAATGAGATCCCGAAAATTCTTCAGAGCCCACACTACAGCTAATGCTTCCAAGTGAGCACCGCCCCTTATCCTAGGCCTGAGCCATCAATACACATGGTAAATGGTTTGGTGTAGTCCGGAAAGGCCAACACCAGAGCGTTCGTTTAGGCGCTCTTGAGAGCATTAAAACTGTCCTCTTGTTCTTTATTTCACAGATACTCTACGTCCTTTTTGAGGCGTTTAGTGAGTGGTAAAGCTAACTTGGCATAGCCTTCACTTAAAGAACGGTATTATCCTGATAATCCCAGGAAACAACGAAGTTGATCTCCTTTCTTGGGACAAGGGAATTGCTTCACTGCCTTTACCTTACAATCTACTGTGTGTATACCGTTGCCATCCACTACGTGTCCGAGAAATTGGATTTGGGATTTAAGAAATTCACATTTGGAAAGTTTCACTTTCAATCCAGCTATTTGTAGCCTTATGAAAACTTCTCGTAGTTTCTTTAAACGGCTTTTTAAATCTTTGCTTACTATGATAAGATCATCTAGATTGGCATAGACTGTGTTGCCTGTCATTCCAGCAAACAAGGTATTTATCGTTCTTTGGAATGTTAGCGGCGCATTTCTCAAGCCAAATGGCATTTTTAAGAATTCGAAATGTCCCATTGGTGTACTGAACGCAACTACCTCACGGGATTCCTCGTGTAAGGGAATTTGCCAGTGCCCGCTAAAGTAAATCAAGATTACTAAAGACTGTAGTAAGTCAACTAGGACAGGCATTGGGAACCTATATGGTACAATTGCCTGGTTGACTCGTCAAAAATCTATGACTGGTCTCCATCCTCAATCTTTCTTGGGAACTGGGAGTTAAGGCGAGTTCCATGGTGATGAGGAAGGTTAGATTACTTTTTGTTCCACCATTTCTTTTACCATCTGTTGGACTACAGCCCCCTGGCACTGTGGTAGCCTATATGCTGGGATGTAGATCGGGTGAGTGTCCAACTCGAGTGGACTATGAAGGTTTGTCAACGTTGCTTTACCTAGGGGTTCTCGAGGTAATGCTATGCTTTCCTTGAACTTGGCTAGTAATTCTAAGGGATCACGTTTGCCTTGAGGATGATCGACTACTTTCACGTGTGGCGCTATTAACGCTACTTTATCTACAATACGTGATTTTTCATTCGATCCCTCCTGTGTTATACTACCTATTGGTAATTTTATTGGCTCCGCGACAACCGCTTTGTCGTAAACAAGGAAATTACCTAAACAACATCCCTTTCTTAAGGTTTTGGGTCCCCCAGTTCTATTGAGAATTAGGACATCGGCGAGACTACCTAATCTGAGTGCTTAAG
Source organism: Homarus gammarus (assembly GCA_958450375.1). Lineage (NCBI taxonomy): Eukaryota > Metazoa > Arthropoda > Malacostraca > Decapoda > Nephropidae > Homarus > Homarus gammarus. Next base: position 935,805 of record CAUDMG010002820.1, on the reverse strand, counting down.
GTAGACTCAAGTGACAAGCCTTTCACTCGTGAACTCTCACTCAGATACACAACATCTGTTCCTTCACTCACATTTGGCAAATGTACTGTGGCTCCAGTAAGTTCCTGGCTATGTAAGTGTTGTACACCAGCTAACACAGCAGGCATTAGAATCAAGTTCTGGCGGCTTTCATCAGTAATGTCCTTTGAGCTACTAGGTGGAGTTTCAGGGAGTGACTCCATAACTAATTGCTTTAGTGCGATAGATTCCCCTGCGCCTGTTGAGGCAGTTGTTACATAAACACCTGAGGTAAGGAATGGATGTGAAGTTTGCATTGAGTGATAAGTTTTACAGTTATGCGTTATGGTTTGATCTCGTGGCTGAACGTTAATGGTGTTCTGCCTAAGGGTGGCAAGACCGAGTAGCCCGTCCTCTAGCAAAGAAAATGCCTTGACTATGTAGAAATCCGTTAGAAAAGCTTTACTGGACCTAGGAAAACGGATTGGCAGTGTTATCACCCCCGATATGTCTAATTGGATTCCTGATACCAGACATAAGAATGTCTGTAGGTCTATTTGGCCACTTATTTGGAGGATATCGCCGCTTGAGTTTATTGAACGACGCTATTGAGATAACATTTGCACAAGCTCCCGTATCTATGTCTAGGGAAAACTGATTGTTACCTATCCCCGCTGGTACAGTCAACACCTCCACTTTGTTTAAAACGGCGATAAATGAGCCGGTGATGGAAGTGTTGTTTTCTTGAACCGTTGACGCTATCGTAGATCGTATTGCTGGACGCGCACCTCTTCCCCCGAAGGCTGTGAACTTGTCTCCCGTCGATTTTCAATCTCATGCTTCAGACGCAGTATATTCCCACAATCTTGTGTTTTGTGACATGGAGACTGATTTATTTGGAGTGCCTTTAGTGTTTGTCGACATTTTATTTCCTGTGTAGTGTCCCTTTGAACTTTTTGGTTTAGCAGGACTTTCCGGAATTTTAAAGCCTTGCGAGGATGCTTTTCCTCTATCTTGCCGGGGGCTGGCTGGGTACTTCTCTGTTTGTCTTGCAAACCAACAATTTTCTGTGACATGTCCCTTACGTTTGCAGAGTTTGCAAAAAGGAATCTTTCTGGGTTTGGTTCCCGTGACGGTTTGTGGTTGTTCCTTAGAACTGGTGACGGGTGCTACAGACAGAGCTCTAGGAGTATGCTCCATTGGTTCAACAATTTCCTCCACGTAATCTACAAGTTTAGTGCCAATTTTAAATTCTTTCTTTCAGGCTTTCTTGCGTGTGGGTTCATGGAGAGACAAGATAAACTGAAGGAACTCAATGATCCAGTAGAAATTTTCTTTAGACAATTTGTCATAGTTGTCAAACCAATCTGAGGATTCCATGTAAGTTATGAGATCTATCTTAGTGTGTCCGACAAAAACCTGGGCTTCTTGTGCGTCGTTTGCAACAAAGTATCACGTTTACGCTCTGCCATCTTGAAAATCCACATAAGCGGACCTCCTTTGGTACTTGACCCGAAAAAGGAGACGAATTATTTTCTAATCGTTGTTTAATCATTTTCTTCATCAATGGCTGACGCATAGACCGGTTTTGAGAAGGCTTCGGATGTATGAGATTTTATCGACATCATTAGTGACATTATTATTTCTCATTACATTTTTGCACTTATGCAAAAATGCTAAAGTAGTATAATCTGGATCCTCTGCAGTAAACTCTTGTACCTTAATGTAATTTGGAAGTATTTTTTACAGTTTGACAGACCGATGAAGTCTGTGGGTTAGTAGAACCACCTGTTGCCATTTTTGTTGTCTTAGTTAAAGCACTAGTGTTATTAACAGGTGAAGGTAATGGATAATGTTACCTGACCTTAGTTGTCTACTGTGTAAATCCTCAAACTGAGAATCTATGAAATTTTCACAGCTAGCTAAAGAGTCTGTAGGTGTAAACTCTATTTGGCTAATTTGTGGTAACTCTTCTTCATTATCAATTGCCACTCGCTCGTGTGAATTTGTAGATGACTGGCTATCAGAGTCTGATTCACTAATTTCCTGTGTGATGCCCCAAAATTTTGGAAGAGGGTCCATATACAGTATAGGAATATTTATCACTTCACTCATTACATAAGACTCACTACGTTGCCCACTCAGAGTAATGCAAAAATATTTATAATGAGTTATGGAAATGAAGAGATTTTTTTTTAATTATGAAAAAGTATTAAAAAGTACGAAAAGTATTTAAAAGTACGAAATATATATACTTTTTGTAAGTAGAGGATGTCCTTTCTAAATGTGCTTATTTAATTTTGCCTTTATGCATTTATGCAAGTATTTTATATTGACTGCATGTGAAGACTTCTTGAAGTTCACTTGTGTTTGTGTAGTCTGCAAACTAGTGATTTTGTGATCTACCTGAACGTAGAATCCGTAGAGTTTCGAAGCCTGGTGATGAGGTCAGACGTCGATGACGTCCTACTCTGGGAAGGGTGACGTCACACATCTTGCTGCGATCAACCTGGGGGGCTGATCCTTTTTGCAGTGATCCACCTGGGTGGCTGACCTGGGCCTGCTCACCGACGAGGGTTGATTGTGAAAGCAAGATGTTGTTTGCTGGTCTGGAACCACGTTGACAACTTTCCTAGAACTCCAGTGTTGTATGGTTGGCTGGCTGGCTTGGATAGCTGGCCAAGAACCTCAGCCAACGCTCGGGTAGGCTCGGCTGCTCTAGGGTCCAGTCGGGTAACCTTCAGTTGTGTGTCACTGGGGGTTAGGCTGCTGTGTGGGCAATATTTTTATAATGTCTTTGTTACCACTGTGTTTCTGTGTATGCGTTTTGCAAGTGTTTATCATCACTGTCCACTTATTTTTCTTGTAAACGCTTGTTTGTTGATGATTCACTTAAAGTGCCACTTAAGTCTTGGAATCGCTTGGTTTATTGTTTCTGAGTGTTTCACTGGTTTCGTTTCCGTCTCACTCTGCTGCCGCCAGTATGTGATAGTTGTTTTGGGGTATCACACACAATTGTTTTAAATAAGTTCTGGAACTCTTAAAGTGGCAGGGCTGATGTAAACACTTCTTCTGGGTTTTTCTTTATTGTTGAAGCGTCTATATACACAGTCCTGAGTTTAGGAGAGAAGGTATTGTGAATTATCTCCAGGGGAAGTGTTTTGAGTACACTTGTATGAAAACACTTAAGTTAGGTGCTCACCCATTAAATAGTGGTGAGCAGGAGGGAGCGTCAAGCCGGTGTTTTGATTAGTCAGTTGACCTCGCCTGACTTCTGAGAGTTACAAGCTCAGAGTGTATAATATGAACAACTACTGAGTCATTGTTGAATAACTTAGTGAATAATTTGATGTTATACATATGGGTGAATATTTATATAAAGCAAAAGGTGCTTTTACACCATGAGTGACTGGCCTATAAAATGTTTTAGTGGAATAAAAAAAAATGCGCATCTTGTGTTGATCTGCAAGTCTTTGGGTTTCACATGCTTTATTTTTAGACCACGTGTTCTTTAGATTTGGTCCAAGACTGAGGGTTGTTCTGCCAGTCACTTAAAGCAGCACGTTTATCATCGACAATTACATTTATTTCTGGGTCATTTTCATCAAATCAGTCCTGGCGTATTCTTTCGACTTCGCCGAGGGTCTCTCTGCAGTTTTTGTCATGACAGTGTTGAGAATATCTCATTCTGTATTGGGATTTGGGTTGTTTATGGTCGGGTTGTTTATCAGCCCATGTTCGAGCTGCTCTCTGAAAGCATGTGGTACCGCTGGATCCTCCAGACGCTTTGTGTTAAAACCTCTTTTGGAGGTTTGCTGCTTTCGCCGTTTTGGGGTGATGAGAAGTAAGAGCTAGGTTTTTACGAGCTGATGATCAGTGTCGCAGTGGTCTGAGCCACGCGTGGCTCAGTTGATTTAAGACATCTTGGCTATCTCTTTCTCTAAGAATAATGAAGTCAATGAGGTGCCAGTGTTTGGATAGTGGGTGTTGCCAAGAACCCTTGAATTTGTCAGCCTGCCTAAACAAGGTATTGGTGATAGTGAGGTTGTGTGTGCCACACTTGCTGAGGAAGAGTAGGCTGTTGGATTGTACTTGCCTAGTCCTTTCTGCCAATGGTTCCCTGCCAAATGTCAGCATCTCTGCCAACTCTGGCATTGAAGTCACCTAAGAGCACAACTTTATCTTCTCTAGGGATAGAGGTTAGCACTCTGTCAAGGTTAGCATAAAAGGCCTTCTAGATGTCATCCTCTGTATCCAGTGCAGGGGCATAGGCACTGTTGAAGAAGGCATGACGTGAGTCACACACACACACACACACACACACACACACTTTACCTTATCTCTTTAACACACATAAACATACTCACTGTACTCCATATATCTCCCCGGTAGACACAGCGTGGCGGGTGTGGGTGGCATCTGTGTACTCCAGTGTGGTGAGAGAGAGCGACGCCTACGTGCAGGTAACAGGTGACGAAAACCTGAGTAAGCTTATTGGGAGGAGCCTGCTGGTGCTGCCTCTCTGGACACAACAGCATGCAGCAAGACTTTCTCAGGTGAGAATAGAATAGTATATAACAGCATAGAACAGCAGAGAACAGCACAAAAACAGAATAGAACAACAGTAACAGAAAATATTGGGTAAACTAAAAGCACAGAAACATGTACAGTTGTTTATAAATTGGTGTGTGTCTGTAGGTTAAGTAAAAGTCTGTCTGTGTAGGTCAAGTGTAAGAGTGACTGTGTAGGTCGAAAGTAAGTGCATCTGTCTAGGTCAAATGTAAATGTGTCTGTGTATGTCAAGTGTAAGTGTGTCTGTGTAGGTCAAGTGCAAATGTGTCTGTGTATGTCAAGTGTAAGTGTGTCTGTGTATGTCAAGTGTAAGTGTGTCTGTGTAGGTCAAGTGCAAATGTGTCTGTGTATGTCAAGTGTAAGTGTGTCTGTTTATGTCAAGTGTAAGTGTGTCTGTAGGGCAAGTGTAAGTGTGTATGTTTTTTAGGTGTGAGTGTGTCTGTGTATGTCAAGTGTAAGTGTGTCAGTGTAAGTCAAGTGTAAGTGTGTCTGTGAAGTCGGGTGTAAGTGTGTATGTATTTCAAGTGTATGTTTGTCTGTGTATGTCAAGTGTAAGTGTGTCTGTGTATGTCAAGTGTGAGTGTGTCTGTGGAGATAAAGTGTGAGTGTGTCCGTGTAGGGCAAGTGTAAGTGTGTCTGTGTAGGTCAAGTGTGAGTGTGTCTGTGGTGGTAAAGTGTGTGTGTGTGTCCGTGTAGGGCAAGTGTAAGTGTGTCTCTGTAGGTCAAGTGTGAGTGTGTCTGTTTGTCAAGTGTGAGTGTGTCTGTGAAAGTCAAATGTGAGTGTGTCTGTGTAGGTCAAGTGTGAGTGTGTCCGTGTAGGGCAAGTGTAAGTGTTACTGTGTTTGTCAAGTGTGAATGTGTCTGTGAAGGTCAAGTGTGAGTGTGTTTGCGTAGGTCAAGTGTGAGTGTGTCTGTGTAGGTCATGTGTGAGTGTGTCTGTGTAGGTCAAGTGTGAGTGTGTCTGTGTTGGTCAAGTGTGAGTGTGTCTGTGTAGGTCAAATGTGAGTGTGTCTGTATAGGTCAAGTGTTAGTGTGTCTGTGTTGGTCAAGTGTGAGTGTGTCTGTGTAGGTCAAGTGTGAGTGTGTCTGTGTTGGTCAAGTGTGAGTGTGTCAGTGTTGGTGAAGTGTGAATGTGTCTGTGTAGATCAAGTGTGAGTGTGTCTGTGTTGGTCAAGTGTGAGTGTGTCTGTGTAGGTCAAGTGTGAGTGTGCCTGTGTTTGTCAAATGTAAGTGTGTCTGTGTAGGTCAAGTGTGAGTGTATCTGTGTAGGTCAAGTGTGAGTGTTTCTGTGAAGGTCAAGTTTGAGTATGTTTACGTAGGTCAATTGTGAGTGTGTCTGTGTTGGTTCAAGTGTAAGTGTTTCTGTGTAGATGAAGTGTGAGTATGTCTGTGTAGGTCAAATGTTAGTGTGTTTCTGTTGGTCATGTGTAAGTGTATCTGTGAAGGTGAAGTGTGAGTCTGTCTGTGTAAGTCAAGTGTGACTTTCATTCCAAGGCAGATAAAGGAAGACGATTGCGAGGTTAGGGTGTGTCAATTTAGGGGGTGAACTGGCTAAATTGAAAATCGAGTAATTTGGTAGCAATTTATTGTAGTCTTTAAGCATGCAAAACAATATTCTGGCATAAATTTTTTTTTATAATAAGTCCTACCTACATCAAATGGATTTTTAAATGTACATATTTGTGAATTTATAACATAACCAGCGTTTGCACACATGTTACTGTTTCAAGTTTCAAATTATTATATTTTATTATCCGTAGTCTATTTGAAAGTAACCAATGCCTTCATACTCTCTTTGCTTTGGTTTCTTGTCATCAGTAGTCTGCTTGCTATTTGTGCTTTGATGTAACCTTCTCGCCTCTCGTGGCTGTAAACATGGCCCGCTGCTTCTGTGACCATTTTCACACATCTCTCCACACTTTGAGTGTGGGAAGGCCACTTCGGCACCTGCATTGGAGTCTCTTTAAGGTTTCTCAATTCTTGGTTAGTTAGACTTGTTGTCAATGGTGGCTCTAAGACTTCCAAACTCAAGTCAACCAATTCTGACAATTTGGTGGCATTGACGTTTATTGGGGGAACTTTTCTTGAATGAAACGAACAGTCTCCCAACTGGTCGTCATCTATTAGCGTTCCTCTAATCTTTAGAATGACTTCTACAGCCTCGGTTCGGAGATTGGTACATTGACTGCAAAGCATTGCTTGCAAAACTGCTTCTGATCGAGCATACCAAGCGGACCTTCTTGCCACAGGTAACACGATGTCCCTCACTACCTTCCTCTGTGTTCTTACTAGCTGCAATTGAAACAAAAGGTGATTGGGCCCATCCACCCACATAGGATTAAGTTTCACACTAAACCACTGGGGAAGATAAACTCCAATAATAAATTCAACAATTAACCTCAAATTCTTCAGCACTTTGCCCTTCAATTCGTGTTTGGAAATCCAAATCCTGCAGAAACGAAGAGCTGTAGTTAACCAACGGCTGTGACTGACAGGTCCAATCTCCAAGAGAGCCAATGACTGAGGCACTTCTCCTGATCTTATTGCTTGGGCAATACGATAAGCATAGGATTGATCTGTGCTGAGATCTTTGATGACTCCTTCAGACAACGCCGGAAGGGGAGGGCCAACTTCGACCTTTGGAAAGGTTGTATTTATTTCTAGTTGTGTTGCTTCATCCAGCATGATGCCAAGGGGACCTGACCACTTGTTGTTGCTCTTTGTAGGACCATCAAGTTCCTGGATGAGATGACGAAGAGGTAGCTCGCCTGTATGTAAATCACATACAATCCAAACAAGTCTTCTTCCTAGTTTTTTCTCTAAATGCGTCATTACACCCCCCCTGCCATCCGGTCTTCACTGCAGTTGAATCTCCACCAACAGCCTGCAGTGAACTGCCAAGTCCTCTCTCCTGAACCCAACATAAAATATGATCAGCAATGACCTCTGCATGTTTCTTCCCTTCTACTTCAGTTTCGGGAGCAAAGTGAAACAAAAACCGACCACCAGGCTCAGAACAGACAGAGTAGTGTTCTTCTTTGATGAGACCTGGAAACTTTCTGTTCACTCCCTCTACTTCTAGCAAAACTTATGTGTCATCTATTCTTCCATCAAACAAAAGACAGGAGAGCCCTCCCTCGCTTAAATCTTTTTCATGCTGATCAGATATTTCCTTCATTATTTTTCCTTGTGCTCTTCTAATTTTATTATGATCTATCACCAAAGATAAATCCTCTCGGCTGATGAGGCCTGCATCTATCCAAGCGGCAGTTGCAATTTCTGCAGCCTCACGAAGTCCAGCATGGTGGCGAATACTAGCTAAAGCAATGTTTGAAATATTTCTTGTGTTGTATTTCATTTTCTTTGGTAAAGGTTCAGATGGCTCTTTGGAACTATCATCTGATGTTGCTTCCTGTTCATCAGAAGAACTATCAAAGAAGTGATAAACATCTTGACACAGCTCTTCCTCTCTTTGGATGGCTTCTTCACTCTTCATTTTCTTCTTTTGTTCCCTCTCTCGGATTTGTTCTCTCTTCTTGGCATTAGCAATATGCTTCTTTATTTCTGAATAATCTATTGAACCCATTTGCATACTTCCTTGGCCTTCTGCCTTTGTCCTCTGTGCCTTTATAAATTCAAGCTCTAAAACAGGGATCTTCTTTTCACGAGGACAACCACAATCAATGTGGGAATTATTTTCTCTCTTACCTGAGTGAGAACAGTTGGATTCAGAACATAATTGTATGGAGCACTTGCAGGTCAAAATGTCAAACAGAGTATCAAGTGTGTGCAGAAATTCATTTTTCCTGGCCAAGTTTCCTTTACCAAGTGATGTTTCAACTGCTTTGTGCCATAATTTCGTTAGTTTTAGCTCAATAGTTCGACACTGATTAATCACAGGTGGTTTGAATAGTGCATTAGCTTTTGTCCATTGATGCAGAAGAGGGACTATCATGTCATTTATGAGTTCTTTATCTGTATAGTTCCTTCTGTCCTTTGCATTTTTTTCTCGAAGGAGTAACCCTAATCTTAGCATGTCTCTCACTGTTGGAAGTTCTGATACAGGATGCTCCTTCCCTTTACCAACTAGCAGGCTCAAGTGGGTTGACAACTGACTTCTTGTCTTCAATTTTGACATCTTCACACTATCTGACAAATAAAAAAATATTTCAATGTTTCATAATTCAATTGTTGTTTCAAAAAATATCAATTTGTTTATCAAAAATGCTGTAACAGAAATAACATAATAATTTCTTAGAACATAATGTTTTAAACAATGATATAAGTAACTGCGACAATCAATATGCCCTACTTACAATAATTAAAATGTAGAATTCGTCTGGTAGAGTAGGTGCAAGTGCAATGAGAGCAAACCACCTTCTATGATATCTAGAAGGAGAGTGAGCCGGGCGCCTTATCCTCACGCTTGGTACAAGTCAAAACAAGAATTAAACTGTCCCACACGGAGAGCCTGTTCATGTTCATGTTCTGACATGCATATTGTACACAAGCTATAGAACCATAAAATACTCCATAATCCATATGCTTACATGAGATTAGTTAATATCAAGTGAATAATTCTAATCAAGTCTCATTAATTTGTTGAAATACTGATATTTGAAACTTTAAGGTATAATTGATGTAGGTGAGGGTTATTTCAATTCATTTTTGTTTGTTAATCTCAAGTTTAGACATAAAGAGGCACAATATTTTGACTACCAAATTTGATTTTTAACATGTTGACAAAATTGACACACCCTAATGCGAGGTGGTGATACGAATATCTTTTGACTTCGTTAGATTCATCTTTGTATTATTCAGTCCACGAATTATTAGTGATGCATTTTTGCAGTACAAGTATATTTGTATTTTACCATGAAACAGTGTGGACTTACTGTAGTTGCCCGGTCAGAGGGTCTTGGAAGAATGGCCGAAACCCGAATCCTATTTTAGTTCCATCTGATGACTTAATTTTTGTGGTTTTATATTATGGCAATATTTATAGCACGTGATTGTTCTGCTGCCACTGTCTATGTTAGATTCAGGTTATAAGGAGTTATTGGTGTATCATTGCCATAATAATGATGATAATAATATCTGCAACAGCAACAACACGAGTAATAATAATAATAATAATAATAATAATAATAATAATAATAATAATAATACTTATGAAACTCGCAGTGGCTGTCGTTAGGAGGTGAGAACTTACGGTGGCTGGTGGTAGCAGGGGACACCTTCAGCAGCCTCACCACCCTCGTCCACTTCCCGATACTGAACCAGGTACAGTAGATCCTCTGGGCTAGCTACCACAGGGGAGAGCTTGCATTGTTTTACCACATTACCCAACCCTCTTATTAAGTATACATCATATACTGTACAGGGGTATATGCAGATGATTCAACTGCTTACATACAGCATCTACAATTTATTGCGCTCCCTTCCCTCATGTCTGTACATATAGTTTTCTGGCAAATTAAACGGTTTCATTATCAATATACTGTATCACTAAATTTCTCACACCTTACAGGCCACACTAGCTGTACCGCGCCACGACCAAGTTAACCTGTGGGAGATACACCAGTTGGGTAAGTGGGGTGAGGAGACAGCAACTGAGTAGGTGTGGAGAGGGCTACTGAGTGGGATGTGGAGACGGCTATTGAGTGGAATATGGAGAGGGCTACTGAGTGGGGTGTGGAGAGAGCTATTGAGTGTGATATGGAGAGGGCTACTGAGTGGGGCGACGAGAGGGCTACTGAGTAGGGTGTTGAGATAGCTACTGAGTGGGGTATGGAGATGGCTACTGAGTGGTGGAGACAGCAACTGAGTGGGGTGTGGAGAGGCTACTGAGTGGGATATGGAGAGGGCTACTGAGTGGGGTGTGGAGAGAGCTACCAAATGGGATATGAAGAGGGCTACTGAGTGGGGTGTCGAGAGGGCTACTGAGTGGGATATGGAGAGGGCTATTGAGTGGGATTTGGAGAGGATTATGGAGTGGGGTATATAAGCTTTGGGTAGAGTTACCTTAACTTGGCTTATATATATAAATAAGTTGAGGGGTTAAGTTACAAACCCAAATGGTCTTTTCTCCATTTATTGGTAAGACTATATTGGTCACAGTCTATTAGTAGATGCACCGTAATTAACACTGTAAGCTGTGAGTGTTAGTTAAGGACTGGGGCTCAGCTTGACTGAGTTTAGATCACCTGTCCGATTCTAGTGAGACTTAAGTCAAGACTGGTGCCGTTAGAGGAGGCTCTGAAGGAGAGGCTGGGCTGACCCTACATTCTCACGGTCGGCTTACTGATAGAGGAATTTCCCCTCACATGAACAGCACATGGCACCTCACAGCTTATGGAAAATTAAAGTAGGGTGATTGGACTATATAAACTAAATGTATTCACCCAAATTTATACAATTGTTATTGCCATGAGACAGGGGCTAATACATCGCTAGGTCACCACCTTCCAAGCTTCTACGAGGAATTACCTTCTCGCAGAGAAAAAAAAAACCCTATACATAAACCTATCCATGTTACATACATATGTGTGAAAACACTAAACTGAAGCAACTGCAACCTGGGGTTCAGCAGTTACTAGGGTCTTAGTCTTAAGTGCCTTACAGAAGAGTACATTATGTACAATGGTAAATTAAAATGATATTGTTCTCTAGAAGCAAAAGAAAAATATTACTGGAGGGTATTATTGGGTACAATGGTTAATTGATATGATATTGATCACCTAGGAGCAAAACAATAATATTTCTGCCAATATTACACAATAGTGGGAATAGTTAAACTGGGTATAACAAATCCCGTGAAAAATAAAATAAAATAGCAGTTTATCTTCTACTGTACATTAGTAAAATGTGACTGTTTCAGATAAGAAATAAATTTTAATTTATCTAACATAAGATTGAGTTCACTGAGAGTCAAAATAGAAACTTGGTACAATGGAATCAAATCCAAAGTGAGATTTAAATTCAATGCAAAATGATGATGGGAAGGCAAGGTTTTCAACGAACTACAGGTTATCGCGCAGTAATCCTGAGCCTTATAATAACCTTTCACAACTAACTGGTTATCACCATCAATAAACCTTAGTGATGGTCAGTACAAAACTGATAATATGTTATATAAATTTATTTGTCAGTGGCCCAAGGTTAAAAATGCTTTGAAAACCTTGGATCTAGATGTAGGATAGTTATTTAGTGGGTCCCTTATTTTTGACCGAATCTGATTAGTCACGTACGCCCCTTCTCTTAAGCTCCTCTACGTGTGTGTTGGTGTTGGTGTGAGGATTAGTGAATGACATCATTGTGACCCGACCTCATGTTTAATAAGGTCACCCTGTATATTTAGGCCTCTCTCTTAAATGTATACTACGCGAACAGTAGAAGTATGAGAAACAATATGGATGATATTAGGGCCTTGGTATGTACCGAAAAAATCGATATAATAGCATTCACTGAAACATGGATCAACCTAGACTCACGTGAGTTACCAGTCGAATACCAAATTGCGGGTTACAAACTGTTCCATACCGATAGGCAGACCAGGAAAGGAGGCGGAGTAGCAATCTATGTTAGGGATAATCTGAAGTGTGAAATAAATAAGGAAATAAAAACTGAGCGGAATACAGAAACAATTTGGATAGAATTAATCGACGGTAGGGAAAAATTAATCACAGAAGTAATATACAGACCTTCCAATCTTGATAGAGTCAATGAGCGACTTATCTGGGATGAAATGCGCAGGGCTTCCATACACAACAAAGTCTGTATAGTAGGCGACTTTAACCTTGGCCAAATAGATTGGACTGACCTTACAGGTAACTCAGAATCAGAGGATTTTCTCGAGACGATCCAGGACTGTTTCCTAAGTCAACATATAACCGAACCCACCCGGGGTAATAATATACTTGATTTAGTTCTGTCAAACAGAGAAAACCTCATTAGCAATGTCGAGGTAGGGAACGAACTTGCAAACAGCGATCACAAAGAAATTAGATTCCAGTTAGATTTTCAGGGCAGACGTAAGGAAAATTCCACTAAAGTACCAGATTTCAGAAGGGCAAATTTGACAGTTTAAAGAGGCAGCTGAGAGAGGGGTGTCACGCTTGGCAGTGAACCTGACAGATGACACTGACCTGATAACGAGATCTGAGATTGCCGAGTTCCATGACAATTTAAATAATGAGTTACTTAATGCACAAAGGCAAAACATACCATACAAAAAACTCAGATCAGACAACAATGACCCTAAATGGATAAATAATTATTTAAAGAACATCATTGGCCAAAGGAAGGCTATAGGTAGAAGGATAAATCATGGCGAAATTTACCTCCGGGATTATTATAAGGTATTGGCGAGTAGGGTTAAAACCGAGATTAGGGAAGCCAATAGGAATAATGACGTGAGGATAGCAAGGGAGGCGAAGACAAACCCCAAAGGAGTCTACCAAATGTATCAAACTAAAACACGAGAAAAAATTGGACCAATAGGGTCAGATACCGGCGAGCTCACTGATAACGACAGAGAAATGAGCAATAAGTTGAATAAATATTTTTCAACAGTTTTCACCACCGAAAATTTAAACATGATACCCGAGGCACCGACTCTATCCAGGGATAGTGAAGAAAACAAATTAAGCGAGATAGTAGTGACTAGTAGCGATGTTAGTAAGCAAATAGACAAACTAAAGCCTAATAAGTCACCTGGTCCCGATGAGATATTTGCCAGAGTATTAAAGGAATGTAAGGAAGAGCTTTGTATGCCCTTAGCAAAGTTGTTTAACATGTCCTTAAAAACAGGTGTAGTACCAGAATCCTGGAGGATAGCAAATGTAATACCAATTTTCAAGAAGGGGGGTAGATCACTATCCTCTAACTACCACCCAATCAGTCTAACATCAATAGTAGGCAAATTACTGGAAGCAATCATTTCAAACTCTATTCGAAACCACCTGGAGAAGCACCGATTGATTAATGATTCCCAGCATGGCTTCACAAGTGGACGTTCATGTCTAACTAATCTATTAACATTCTTTTCATCAGTTTTCGAATCGGTGGACGAGGGGCACAATTATGATGTGGTATATCTCGATTTTAGCAAAGCCTTTGACAGAGTCCCCCACGAAAGACTAATTAGAAAGGTAGAAGCACATGGCATCAAAGGTAATATCCTTAAATGGATTAGGGTGTGGTTACAGGACAGGAAACAGCGAGTGAGCATTAATGGCACTAAGTCCCATTGGAGCAACGTCACAAGTGGAGTTCCCCAAGGCTCAGTACTTGGACCATTATTATTCATTATATACATAAACGACATAGATATCGGCATAGACAGCAACATAAGCAAATTTGCTGATGACACTAAAATAGGACGTGTTATTACATCTGACGAGGACTCCGCAAAACTACAGGAAGATCTAAACAAATTTTTCGAATGGTCTGAAAAATGGCAGATGAAATTCAACGTGGACAAATGTAAAGTACTCAGTATAGGAGATGTAAACAGGGAAACCAGATACAAGATGAACAACGATGCCATAGAGAAATCCGACTGCGAGAGAGATTTAGGAGTAATGATAAGTAGGAACCTTAAGCCAAGTAAACAATGTGTTTCTGCTCGTAACAAGGCTAATAAAGTACTTGGGTTCATACAAAGGAGTGTTAGTTACAAGACTAGCGAGGTCATCCTAAAACTGTATCTTGCTCTTGTGACCACACCTGGATTACGCAGTTCAGTTCTGGTCACCGTATTACAGAATGGATATAGAATCCTTGGAAAGAATTCAGAGGAGAATGACAAGACTAATCCCGGGCATTAGGAATCTTGAGTATAGAGACAGGTTAAAGCATCTTAATTTGCCCTCCTTCGAGAGACGTAGAGCGAGGGGCGACCTGATAGAGGTGTATAAGTGGAAGGCAGGGTTAAACAAAGGGGACATTACAAAGGTACTCAAACTATCCAACCAGGAGCGAACTCGCAACAATGGTTTTAAATTAGACAGATTTAGATTTAGGCGTGAAATAGGTAAACACTGGTTTGGAAACAGAGTAGTGGATGAATGGAACAAGTTACCAAATATCATCATTAACTCGAATACACTGAATAGCTTCAAACATAGGTTGGATGCTTATATGAGCAATAGGGGTTGGGTGTAAACGGGACTGCCCAGTATGGGCCAATTGGCCCGCTGCAGTTTCCTCCATTCTTATGTTCTTATGTCCATGTAATCCAGTTGCCAGTCTTGAAGAAAGACGAAAGTTAAGGTGTTCCGTTGTTTCCCTTTTCCCGTGTGATTTTATCAATATATATATATATATATATATATATATATATATATATATATATATATATATATATATATATATATATGTAACCGGTCGGAATTTACTGGACTTTAATTTCTCACTTGACTTGGGGTTTATTTAAAATTAATAGATGGTAATGGCAGTGGAAGCGCCCCTTTGAGAAAAATCCCGAACCAGCACAAGAACACTTAAATCTACTAAACAAAATAAATTGTCCGTGACCCGTGGAAGGATAGCATCTGTGACTGGGATGAATGAGACACACTGTAAAATTTAGACACTTATATTCCCTCCAACACTACAAACACAATCAAATAATGGTACACCAATATGCGCACCTCTCAACTTGAACTTAAAACACTACTCTGGGGAATAAAAGTTATACATGATATAAAAATTATTAGAACCTCAGGCAACAATAAATTTGAAGTATTAAGAACTGTTGCGTGCACACATGAAACAGGCCTTAAAGGCTTTCACACAATAATATCAGTCACTTAGGTATTAAAAAAAGAAATTAACTACTCTACGATGAATAGGCCTTAAGGGCACTCAACAAAATTATATGTCACTGAGGAATGGTAATAAAAATGAGAAATTAAATACTCTACAATGAATAGGCCTTAAGGGCACTCAACAAAATTATATCAGTCACTGAGGAAATGGTAATAAAACATGAAATTAAATACTCTACAATGAATAGGCCTTAAGGGCACTCAACAAAATTATAGCACCCCAACAGATGCACACTTCCTAACCTAACCTAACCACTACTCTGGGGAACAAGGTTATACCTGAGATCAGAATTATGAAGAACAATCAGAGGCATTAAAAGAATCAAATCACAGTATCACTCTGGTTCCACTTGATGGCACAAACATTCAAAACAATATTATCAAAATTATCTAGAAACTATTAAACTACACCCGTAATAAGGGAGGGAAAATGTTCCTCCAGGTATCTCCTAGAGACCTAGACTCACGGTCTCAGTGTGTGACCATTAGTCTACTCAGATAGCCTCAGTGTACTCCCAGTGCGTCCATAAAGCGGACGGGAGTGAGCCAATCAGACCTTGTACAGTTGAGAGAAGCTTTAGCGCCCCGTTAGCAAGAGGGTTTCGCTAGCAGCTCGGGACACGTGGTGATGTGCCCGGAGTGGTAAGAACTGATCACTCACTGCTGGTCCCGGGTCGTTTAGTTGTCGGGAGCACTCGTTCACTCAAGAGATCCTTTGCTACCCCGCTAAACAGTGACAGGCCTACTCTGCTCGGTCCAATGGCGACAATCGCCACCCTCAATCATCCACGGCAGTCTCAAACGGCAGTCAATCTCTCGCAGTCAACTCCGGGTCAACTCCAGTCAAGTGGGTTCTCACGGAAACCCTGAAATGAACTCACTGTTAGCTCTAGTTTACTTTATCACTGCCCTATCTAACCCTGTCTGAGATCGAATGAGACTTACTTGTTACTCTGCAATAATGCAACACAGGTGACTAGGCCACGTGACTATTCCTGGGACAAGCGCGCAGAGACGTCTTGTCTCTGTGAATGCTCTCCGGGACTGGGGGAGAGGCCTCGTCGCATTCTCTCAAGGCGTGAGCTTAGGCCTACGTGACTTATTTTCCGCCTAACTAATAACTCCTTGGGACACCCGTAACATCATTCAGACTGCTAAACGATCTATAATAATCTCAAATTCAATAATAGTCCCTTAACTTCATGAATCACATCATTATTAATTCGGCAAATTTCATTAAATATCATATAGGCCTAGTTCCACAAACTCCCACTATGTGCGGGGAGCGCTCTCTTCCCTCAGACGACCTTGAACGCTCAGTATCGCTAATGGCGGGGCATTCGAAATTACTCTGAAATTTCTGAATATTACAATCGACCCCCCTAAAAAAAAAGACAGCACTGTCCTCATGTGCTGAGAAAAACATACATACGACCCCCCTAAAAATTTGTTCTAAGAAACTGCATCTTGCCCCTTTTGCTAAACGCAGCATTCCCGTCTTCTCTTCTCTCCTTTTCTCTCCCGCTAACATATATATATATATATATATATATATATATATATATATATATATATATATATATATATATATATATATATATATATATATATATATATATATATATATATAACCGGTCGGAATTTACTGGACATTAATTTCTCACTTGACTTGGGGCTTATTAAAGATTATTAGATGGTAATTGCAGTGGAAGCGCCCCTTAGTGAGAAATCCCTAACCAGCACAAGCGCAATTAAATTTACTAAACAAAATGAATTGTCCGTGACCCGTGGAAGGATAGCGTCTGTGACTGGGATGAATGAGACACACTGTAAAATTTACACTTATATCCCTCCAACACTACAAACACAATCCAATAGTGGTACACCAATATGTGCACTTCTTATACTGAACTTAAAATACTACTCTGTGGAATAAAAGTTATACATGATGTTGACATTATTAGAAACTCAGGCAATGCCTCATTAGAGGACAATAAGTTTAAAGTATTAAGAAATGTTACTTGCACACATGAAACAGGCCTTAAGGGCTTTCAACAAAATAATATCAACCACTGAGAAAATGGTAAAAAAAATAGAAATTAATAATTCTACAATGAATAGGCCTTAAGGGCACTCAACAAAATAATATCAACCACTGAGAAAATGGTAAAAAAATAGAAGTGAATAACTCTACAGTGAATAGGCCTTAAGGGCACTCAACAAAATTATATCACCCCAACAGATGCACACCTAACCTAACTTAAACACTACTCTGGGGCACAAAGGTAATACCTGAGATTGAGATTATAAATAAATATTAAATGCACACAGCATACATTAGTAACTGAAAAAATAGTTTTAACTACACACAAAAATATTGTCACTATTATTAAGAAGATACCGAGTCCACCAATACCCGTGAACCATGCTTCCTAACTTAACACACACACAGATTCCACCTGCACTCCGTAGTCGTTTAAGGCACAACCAACAGGCAGCCTTTCTCCACCTTGGAAAGTGTACCTCTAAACTCCACTGACTCTTGGCCCCAGTGTGTGGCCCTGTATCACTCAGCTGGCTTCACTTTACCCCCAGTACATCCATGAAGCGGAAGGGAGTGAGCCAATCAGACCTTGTACAGTTGAGAGAAGCTTTAGCTTCCCCTTAGCAAAAGGGTTTCACTAAGCTGCTTGAGATATATGGTATTGTGAGTCGCGGTAGAGGAGAGCTGATGACCCCAACGATCGTCCCGTCGTCAGTTGGGCACCCAGACGGCTAGATTCCCTCAAGAGATCCTTTGATACCCCGCTAAACAGTGACAGGCCTACACTGATCGGTCCAACGGCGACAATCGCCAATCCTCAATCGTCAATGGCAGTCTCAAACGGCAGTCAATCTCTCGCAGTCATCACTCTCGCAGTCAATTTCTCGCAGTCAAGTGGGTTCTGATGGAAACCCTGAAATGAACTCACTGTTAGCTCTTGTTAACTTTATCACTGCCCTATCTAAACCCTGTCTGAGATCGAATGAGACTTACTTGTTATACTGCAATAGTGCAACACAGGTGACTAGGCCACCTGACTATTTCTGTGACGGACGCGCAGGGACGTCTTGTTGATCCGAATGCTTCCTCGTGACTGAGAGCTAGCCAGCCTCGTGTCCTTTCAAGGCGTTAGCTTAGGCCTATGTGACATATTTTCCGCCTAACTAATAACTCCTTGGGACACCCGTAACATTATTCAGACTGATAAACGATCTATAATAATTTCAAATTCAATAATAGTCCCTTACTTCATGAATCGCATCATTATTAATTCGGCAAATTACACTTAATCTCATATAGGCCTAGTTCCACAACCTCTCGCTATGTGCGGGGAGCGCTCTCTTCCCTCAGACGACCTTGAAAACTCAGTATCGCCAATGGCGCGGCATTTGAAATTTCACTGAAATTTCTGAATATTACAATCGACCCCCCTAAAAAAAGGCAGCACCGTCCTCATGTGCTGAGAAAAACATGCATACGACCCCCATTAAAAATTGTTCTAAGAAACTGCATCTCACCCCTTTAACGTGCTAAACGCAGCATTCCCGTCTTCTCTTCTCCCCTTCTCTCTCCCGCTAACATTCGACCCCCCTAAAAAAAGACAACACTGTCCTCATGTGCTGAGAGAACAACTTAGAAACCACATTCAACTCTGCCCTATTCCAACTCGCAGCCAGCAACTCCATTTCTTGCCTAGCCCAATTCAAAACCAACCAGAACATACATGCTCCCCTTTTGCCTGGCCCTTAAGCTAGAGAACCAATGTCAAAAATATTACCAAATCCACATCCTGCATACTCTCCTTTGGCCTGGCCCTTGTACTAGAGAACCAATGTCAAAACAATACTCAGTCCACACGAACGCTCTCACGTCTTCAACGATCGACTCAATCCACGTCTCCAAACCTCATGCCGGCAGACCAGCCCTATGACAATGTACCAGTCCATATTAGTGAGGCCCTGGCCATTACAACCGTACACTCAATCCCGCTCATGACAGCAAGTCAATCCCGCTCATGACAACACCCACTACTCAACGCACATCTCTGACCTAACCATCACTCCAATCCCCTCTGCCCTACTCACGACTCCTCCAACTCACCCTCGACAACCTGCATTTTCTCATTAACAGGAGCACCTAAACTGTAATTTGTCGGCTTCGTCTTTCAGTTGGAGGCTCGATCGACCTGTCTGAACTACTTCTCTTCATCTTGCTCATCTGGAGGTGGGGGCTCCTCGTCTTCATCTTCAGATTCATCCATCGCTGGGTCTCCCGGATGCTTTAGGGTTGGAGCAGCCTTCAAGTTGCTCCAGTTTTCCACTCTCGCTTCCAGGTCTTCTCCCCCACTGGGCTCAATGCGGCATAAACCAGGCCTTGGATTTAGGACCTCAACAATGTGTCATCTCGTATCAAACCAATGGTTTTGGAGCTTACACCGGCCTATTTTTACATTGTTCCTCAGCAAAACCTCCTGGCCCACTTCCCAGCTACTCTCTTGGGCTTTCTCTTCTCTTTTCCTTCTGTTTATTTCCTTACGTCTCCGCACATTGATCTCCACTGCTTCCTGCAATCTTCGTTGCCGGTCTCTAATCACCATCACCCACTCATCTACCGGCTCTGGGTCTACTTCCGGCCTAAGGTCAAACGGCAGGTTTGGTTCTCTCCCGTAAAATAACAGGAATGGGGAAAACCCTGTCGTGGCATGCGGAGTCGTGTTATATTGTGACACCACTGCCTGCAGATGCTCTGGCCACCTATTCTTTTCCTCTTCCTCGAGGGTGGCCAGCAGACCGTGCAGGGTTCGATTGAACCATTCCACCATACCATTTCCCTGTGGGTGATATGCTGACGTCCTTTTTTTCTTCACCCCAAAGGAGGCACAAGTTTGTCGGACCAATGCACTGCCAAAATTTCTTCCCTGATCCGATTCACCAGGATCTTTGCCATCGTCGAGGCTTTCTGGTCTTTGATGGGAAAGGCCCAAGTGTAATGACTGTATATATCAACCATTATTAGGACACTCTCCAATCCTTGCCGCTTGTCCAGCAAGGTGAAATCTGTGGCCAGTGTCTCTAATGGTTTGGCAGCTTCATTCGTCCCTAAATGCAGCTGGGGTTTCGGCACTTCATCCTTTGCTACTCCACACCTCTCGCAGCTGGCTATGTAGTCACGCACTGTTTCTCCCATGCCTGGCCAGAAACCTCGCTCCTGCACCAGCGACAGAGTGCGATCTCGTCCCTGATGCCCAAACTCGTCGTGGCAGGCTCTAGTCAAAGCCTCCTGCAAGTTTAGGGATAACACTGGCACCTCCCTCCATAGATTCTTCCCTTCGGGTCTTCTATGCCAGACAATCTCTTCTCTTACGATCAGGGATTTTCGAGCTCAGTACATCTTGCGGAAGTCATCATTTTGGAGCTCTACCTGTACCTCGTCCTCCGGCAGCTCTCCCGCCAACCATCTTCGCAGTTTTGTCATATAGTCCATGCCTTCTTGCTCCTTACGCAGCCCATCCATCGTCCACAGTTCCTTCCTTCCTGCCCCGTTCTCCTCGACTACATGCATAGCTGTATACTCTTCTTCGCTATCTTCCTCCTGTTCTGTCGGGATTCTAGATAGAGTATCCGCCACAATGTTGTTTTTCCCCGGCTTGTACTCTATAGTAAAGTTAAACTGCTCGAGATCCGCATTCCACCTACTTTCCACGGCACCTAGTTTAGCCTTCTCACGGTGACTGAGTGGGTTGTTATCTGTATAGACTGTGAAATGTTTCCCTGCCAAATTGTCCCTGAATTTATCCACTACTACCCATTTGAGTGCTAACATCTCTAACTTACGAGAACTATAGTTGTTCATGTTACGTTCTGATTTCCTCAGGCCCCGACTTGCATAGCACACCGGATGCAACCTGCCATCCTTCCGCTGGAACAGCACCGCACCTAGCCCACTAAAACTTGCGTCTGTCTCTAATATAAACTCCTGGGTGAAATCTGGGCAAGCCAACACCGGTGTCTGTGTCACCCTGTCTTTCAGTTTCTCAAAAGCCTGCTGCTGTTCCTCTCCCCACTCACTATCTACCCGATCCTTAGATTTCCCATGCATCAAAGCATGCAGTGGAGCAGCTATTTGGGTAAACCCTTTAACAAATTTCCTATAAAATGATGTGAACCTTACAAAAGACCGCACATCTTTCACCGTCTGAGGGACTGGCCAATCTCTTATTACCCTAATCTTCTCAGGATCAGCTGTGATGCCTTCAGCTGACACCTGATATCCTAAATAACTTACTGTGGAAGCCATTATTTCACACTTTTTAGGTTTAAATCTTAAGTTATTATCCCTCATCCTGCAAAATAATTCCCTCAATCTGACTATATGCTGATCTATTGTACTTGAAAACACCATCACATCATCAAGGTATACAAGCAACGAGGAGAAAATCTTATCCCCTAAAATCCGCTCCATGTATCTCTGAAAGGTTCCCGGACTATTTGACAATCCCATAGGCAGTCGCCTGTACTCAAAGTGTCCGAAGCTTGTGCTGAAGGCAGTCTTTGGACGGTCTGAAGGTTTTACTTCTATCTGGTGATATCCCACCGCTAGATCAAACGTTGAGAAAAACTGGGCCCCTGTCAGAGATTCTAGAGTTTCATTTATCCTAGGCAGAGGAAACGCATCGCGTACCGTGACCTTATTTAAGTCACGATAGTCAATGCACAACCTCAGCGTCCCATCCTTTTTCCTCACTACTACAATGGCGACAGAGTACGGACTCTCACTATGCTGAATTACTCCCTGATCTAACAGCTGGCTAATGTGCTGCTTCACCTCTGGTACCTGGTTTGGAGGGATTCTCCGGTATGGCACCCTTACTGGTCTGTCTGTAGTCACTGGGATCTCATGCTGAACCCCAATAGCCTTTCCTATGGGCTGGCCCTCCCCTTCAAAAATATCACTAAACTCCTCTATTAAACCCCTAACTGCACGCTCTTGTTCCTCATTCATTTTCTCCGTGTGCACTTTGACCTCCGTACGGGCATCCGGTTGAACTGTCCTCACATACACCTCCTCACTGATGTCTGCCTCGACTTCCGTCCCAGAAGCCACTTTCCCAATCCGCCAATTGCCCCTCAAGTTCTTACGACGATCAGACAGATTTGCCACCAACACCTGGGTCATGCCTCTCACCACTCTTACAGCTGTCGGCAACACTATCACACCCTCAGGCATCCAACCTTCATCCTCCATTGTTAGAGGTTCAATCACTACTTCTTTGTTGGCTACCTGGCTTAATGAGGGAACACATACTGACAGCAACCGAGTATTCCGGGGAGGAATGGTTGGGCTTTTCTTCCTCTCCATCGTACAATACCCCAGGCTGATGGCCTCTATTGCACATAACTGCCTAACCTCATGCAAGCAATTTTCCCACTGAGCGGTGCTCCTGGCTTCCCTGCACAAGTGATACATGTGCGGCCAAATCTCCGCAACCTACCCCAGCACATTCATCCCCAACAACCCAACATGCAATTGCCCCTTACCCTGGGTCTCAATCCCTGGACAAACCAACAGCCCCACATCAGTGACTTCCACCCAACATACAACCATAGTGACCAGAATACACCCCACACACGGCACTGGAAACCCTGACGCCCCTTTTACCCTTATTCGAGTGGGCTGTAACACCACGCCTGCAGGCTCCAGCTCCCGACGGTAGAAAAGTTCATCAATTAACGACACTTCTGCCCCAGTATCTGCTAAACCCCACATTTCACGACCCGCTACCAGCACCGAAACCTTAGGACACTCTGCTTCCAGCCTTAAGGTACCTTCTGTCGTGATTAAATTTGTCATGCGGACCACGCTTGACCACGGGTCCGCTCTCTCTTGGTTCATAACATCGCTGGTGGAATCTATTGGTGAGGCCAGGAACGGTTGGCGGGGACTGCCTGGCCTTGACCATTTCCCGACCGCCAGTTCCGATTGTTATTTCCAACTCGATACTGGCCATTGGCCACGTATCCCCTTGGGACACTCTCTCCTGGTCCGGACCTGTTCGTGCAATTGAAACTGAGGTGGCCCTCTTGTCCACAAACATAGCACATCGGGAGAATCGAGCCCCCAGCCTGTGGTTCGTTCTCTCTTCCCTTAGTCAGCGGTACTTCCCTCAAAGCCGCTCGCTTTTGTTCCGTCTCTCTCAGCCCCGTGATCCACTCATCTAGACTACGGTGAGGATACTTCTGGATCTCCTCCAATAACCACATACGGCTTTGTTCCTCCTTGAGTCCCCGAGTGATTGCATCTCCCAACAGGGCCTTATCATATTTATGTCCATGGTGGTTCAACTCATCATTTAAATCGAGCATAGCATCATAATATTCAAGAAGCGTCTCATTGCTCCGTTGTTTCAGATTCATCACCTTCTGAATGGCGTCGTACGTGGCCGTCTGCCCGCCGTATTGCTGCTTCAAATAACAAGTTAATTCGTCTACGGATTCCCAGTCTCTGCGTGCATTGTATACGCGATCTGCCGCAGGCCCCGTAAGATGTCTTATTATGAATTGGATTCGACTGACTTCGTCTCCGTCTAGCAGCTTGAGGGTTCGGTCAACCTCTCTTAACCACTTCCCTACCTCTACTCCTGGCCTACCGTCGAACTTAGACATGGTCAACCCGGCCCCGAGACTAGTTCCCTCTCTACTATTGTGTCTCCTCATCTCCCACATTGTCTCATCGTGCTGTATTTGATACTGTATCTTTACCCTATCTAGTGCATCCCTCAACTGAGCTTGTTATTGATGTTCCTTCTCTAACTGTTGCAATTGTGTGTGGTGCTCCCACCTTAACTGTTGTACATATACTCCATACTCCCCCCTGATTTGGTTCGCCCATGCCTGACATTCCCCATTGATCTTCCCTTCTAACTCTTCCAATCGTTCCTGGTACTCTCCCCGGATTTTCCCCTCTAGCTTCCCAATACGTACCACGAACTCTTCTGTTAACTGCACCAAACCCGGGCTGTCTCTCCTTTTCTCCGAGTAACCCCACACCGTCAACTACAACAAACCCATTCCCAAGGTGAGCATGAGTAGAGCTGGGATCACACACTCTACCGTTTCCATCCACTCCATGATTCCGCCCATTATCCCAACCACAGAACTATCAGCCACGAAATAAAAACTACTACGCTCTGCTACCATTTGTAACCGGTCGGAATTTACTGGACTTTAATTTCTCAGTTGACTTGGGGCTTATTAAAGATTATTAGATGGTAATTGCAGTGGAAGCGCCCCTTAGTGAGAAATCCCGAACCAGCACAAGAGCATTTAAATTTACTAAACAAAATGAATTGTCCGTGACCCGTGGATGGATAGCGTCTGTGACTGGGATGAATGAGACACACTGTAAAATTTACACTTATATTCCCTCCAACACTACAAACACAATCCAATAGTGGTACAGCAATATGGGCACTTCTTAACCTGAACTTAAAATACTACTCTGGGGAATAAAAGTTATACATGATGTTGACATTATTAGAAACTCAGGCAATGCCTCATTAGAGGACAATAAGTTTAAAGTATTAAGAAATGTTGCTTGCACACATGAAACAGGCGTTAAGGGCTTTCAACAAAATAATATCAACCACTGAGAAAATGGTATAAAAAAATAGATATTAATAACTCTACAATGAATAGGCCTTAAGGGCACTCAACAAAATTATATCACCCAAACAGATGAACACCTCCTAACCTAACTTAAACACTACTCTGGGGCACAAAGGTTATACCTGAGATTGAGATTATAAAGAAACATTAAATGCACACAGCATACATTAGTAACTGAAAAAATAGTATAAACTACACACAAAAATATTGTCACTATTATTAAGAAGTTACTGAGTCCACCAATACCCGTGAACCATGCTTCCTAACCTAACACACACACAGATTCCACCTGCACTCCATAGTCGTTTAAGGCACAACCAACAGGCACCCGTAGTTTAAGGCCCAAATCAGCCTTTCTCCACCTTGGAAAGTGTACCTCTAAACTCCACTGACTCTTGGCCTCAGTGTGCGGCCCTGTATCACTCAGCTGGCTTCACTTTACCCCCAGTACATCCATGAAGCGGAAGGGAGTGAGCCAATCAGACCTTGTACAGTTGAGAGAAGCTTTAGCTTCCCGTTAGCAAAAGGGTTTCACTAAGCTGCTTGAGATATGTGGTATTGTGAGCCGAGGTAGAGGAGAGCTGATGACCCCAACGATCGTCCCATCGTCAGCTGGGCACCCAGACGGCTAGATTCACTCAAGAGATCCTTTGATACCCCGCTAAACAGTGACAGGCCTCCACTGATCGGTCCAACGGCGACAATCGCCAATCCTCAATCGTCAACGGCAATCTCAAACGGCAGTCAATCTCTCACACTCATCACTCTCGCAGTCAGCAGTCAATTTCTCGCAGTCAAGTGGGTTCTGACGGAAACCCTAAAATGAACTCACTGTTAGCTCTTGTTAACTTTATCACTGCCCTATCTAAACCCTGTCTGAGATCGAATGAGACTTACTTGTTATACTGCAATAGTGCAACACAGGTGACTAGGCCACGTGACTATTTCTGTGACGGACGTGCAGGGACGTCTTGTTGATCCGAATGCTTCCTCGTGACTGAGAGCTAGCCAGCCTCGTGTCCTCTCAAAGCGTTAGCTTAGGCCTACGTGACATATTTTCCGCCTAACTAATAACTCCTTGGGACACCTGTAACATTATTCTGACTGATAAACGATCTATAATAATATCAAATTCAATAATAGTCCCTTAACTTCATGAATCGCATCATTATTAATTCGGCAAATTACATTTAATCTCATATAGGCCTAGTTCCACAACCTCTCGCTATGTGCTGGGAGCGCTCTCTTCCCTCAGACGACCTTGAAAACTCAGTATCGCCAATGGCGCAGCGTTTGAAATGACTGTACACTGAAATTTCTGAATATTACATATATATTGAACATTATGTAGATGCGCATGCAACACAGTTTTCCTGGAAAATCGGTGTATAGTTACATCGTTTCAGCGCTGTGCTAACGTTAGTTTTTATGATCGCCAATTCGCATATTCCGTCTGCAGCAGAATAAAAGCGCACACATAGGCTGGGCATATGTGTAAATGTATACATGACGACTTACACCGTGATTATGCCCTAAAATCGTCCATTTCTAACAGATAGTAGTCTTCATCTATTAGTAAAAGATTGATTGGTATATCCAGAGTAAACAGTTTGTCATCAGAGTATAATGGGAAAGGTTCTACATCCCATGCATTAATTTGCTTTGCACGAGCATAGTTACGTGGATGAGGATAGCATAGTGCGTGAGAGTTGACTCTAACAGAAAGATTTGCTGTTCTACCTCTTCGTCTACGAAAATTGGAGTTAACAGATAAATCGTCTTGGCTGTTTGTAAGGCTTCAAGAAGAATTTTCACATACAGTACACATGCTGTGCAATGCATCCACTCGTCCTAACCGTGCATCAACCATTTATGCAATTAGTTCGTTTTTGTTAATAGATGCTAAATGCTTGGAGAAAGAAATGAATCATTGCAGTGTAGGCATTGAATTCATGAAATTATAAAAATTTAAATAAATGATTAGACTCAAAAATCTTTGTGTTAATATCATTGTAGAAATGTTAGGAACATTCTTATATACGTTTTGCAGAACGTAGTTTTAAACAATATACATCAGATACACTGGGTGTATTTGACGTGCTTGCTGTTTGAACAGTTGTGTCTGGGACATCATAATTATCATTCCTGGGGAATGAATCTGAAGTTTGTGAGTTTGGCTTAAAAATTTTAAGTTTGTTGCACGCTTCTTTAGCAATAATGCGGAATGGTCCTTCAAATTTGGGTGAAAGCTTGGACTTTCGTTCAGGTTCTTGCACCTTAACAGCATCACCTATTTCTAACATAATAGGCTTAGCTTCTTTATGTTTCTTGTATATCATTTCAGCGCGTGACGCTGCTAAATGTTTATGTACTTGGCCATGAATATCCATGAATACGTTGATTTGCCTGGTAGCGAAGTCGTCCACATTATAAACTGGGCATGTCTTGTCTGTAAGTACGTCATACGGTACACGTTTGTCTATGCCGTAAACAATATAGTAAGGTGATTTGCCTGTATTGTAGAGCTGTTGATCGACCCATTAATGGATGCGGCGACTTGTGGTAGCCAATTTACCCATTTGACTCACTATTGGAAGAAGAATCTCTAACCTAACCTAACCTAACATAACCTAACCTTGGGCGTAGTAAAAGGACATATGAGGTGAATAACTAAGGGATAAGCCACAGATTCGGCTGTTTTATCCTTCAGTGGGACTAAAATCACAAATCTACAAAAATGATCCACACACACTAGGAGGTACGAGGATCCTTGATGACTCCTCGAAAGT
This sequence comes from Homarus gammarus, assembly GCA_958450375.1. NCBI lineage: Eukaryota > Metazoa > Arthropoda > Malacostraca > Decapoda > Nephropidae > Homarus > Homarus gammarus. Next base: position 907,907 of record CAUDMG010002820.1, on the reverse strand, counting down.
TGTAACAACTCGATCGCGATTGTGTCAAACGGACGTTCTGGTGTAGGATATTGTAGAATTGGAGCCGGTGACCTTGTAGTACCCTTATGCTATGCACATGACAAACACTTAGCAATATGCAATTCTATGTCTTTCTTCAAAAATACTTCTTTCTGACCTCAGCCAGACATTTGTCACGTCTGGGGTGATCTGCTTGGGGAGCATCCTGTTACAGCTTTAGTATCCTTTCACGAAGTGTATCAAGTACGACAATTTGTGTAATGATACCCACATTTGTTTGCTTGGAGGGAAGGAGTATGTCTCGTCGTAGTTCAAATTGACTGAACGGAAGAGGTAACTTTGGAAGATTAGCCTCCTCCCCTGACTCTAGAGCGAAAATGACTGTAGACCACCATGGATCGAGTCGTTGTTCATCCCTTAATTGCGAGTGGGAGAACGATGATAGAGACATCACTGGTGTTATGTTTCTGGACAAAACGTCTGCGACCACATTCGCTCGTCCCGGTAAATACTTGAACTCGCGATCAAAATCTTGAATGTTCAGATACCAGCGTGCTAGTCTCCCTGAAAGATTTTTACCGTGAAACAGCTCTGTCACTGCCATGTGATCTGTATAGAAGGTTATTTTATAACCAAAAATTATGTCTTTAAACTTTTTCAGTGCCCAAACAACAGCTAACGTTTCTGGATGCGTTACTGAATAACGTGTTTCAGCATCATTAAGTTTACGACTTGCAAAAGCAATCACTCTATATTTTCCTCGTGCGTCCAGCTGTATAAGTACAGCCCCGATTCCCTGTATTGAGGCGTTGGTACACAGAGTAAATTCTTGAGAGTAGTCAGGAAATGCTAAAACATGGGCATTGGTAAGTGCTGTCTTCAATAAACTAAAACTATCTTCTTGCTCAGCATTCCATACAAATGTTGCATCCTTCCTATGTAGCTTAGTCAAGGGTGAAGCTAATGTCGCATAACCTTTAATAAAAGAACGATAATATCCACATAAACCAAGAAAACTACGTACTTTATCAACAGTTGTAGGACGTGGGAACTGGACAATAGCCTTAACTTTGTCATCAACTGTATGAATGCTGTCACCGTCAACTACATGACCAAGAAATTGGGTTCTGTATTTTAAACATCCACATTTAGATAGTTTGACTTTGAGTCCTGCTGTAGAAAGTTTTTGCGTATCTACATCCTTACTGACTACGATGAGATCATCTAAGTAGGCACATACTGTAGTCCCTATCAACCCTGCAAACAAGGTGTTGATCATCCTTTGAAAAGTTAGTGGGGCATTTCTGAGACCGAAAAGCATCCGCAGAAATTCAAAATGGCCCAAAGGAGTACTAAAAGCAGTAATCTCTCGAGATTTTTCATCCAGAGGTATTTGCCTATAACCGCTAAGGAAATTAAGGTTGCTAAATACAGCTTTACCCTTGCCTAAGGATTGTAAAATATCACTCAAGACTGGCATTGGGTACCTCTCTGGGATAGTATTTTCAATGACGCGCCTAAAATCAATTACTGGACGCAAACTTCCATCCTTCTTAGGCACAGGTCAAACGACCCACAAAGGGGCCTAAGGGGTTAAGTTACAAACCCAAAATAGTCTTTTCTCCATTTATTGGTAAAACTATTTTGGTCACAGTCTATTAGTAGATGCACCGTAATTAACACTGTAAGCTGTGAGTGTTAGTTAAAGACGGGGGCTCAGCTGAGTTTGGATCGCCTGTCCGATTCTCATGAGACTTAAGTCAAGACTGGTGCAGTGAAGGGAGGCTCTGAAGGAGAGGCTGGGCTAACTCTACCTTCTCAAGGTCGGCTTATGGAAAATTACAGTAGGGTGATTGGATTATATAAACTAAATGTATTAACCCAAATTTATATAATTGTTATTGTCGTGAGACAAGGGCTAATACAGGGGTGCGGAAAGGGCTACTAAGTGGGATGTGGCGAGGGTTGCTGAGTGGGGTGTGGAGAGGACAACTGAGTGGGATGTAGTGGAATCTTTAAAAAGATAATAAAATTGTAGATAGATAGATAGATAGATAGTGTCAGAGCCGTAGATTAGAAGAGTTTGGCCACTCGCTACCCAGGCACCATCTTGCTTCAATCCTTGCGCTCCCTGCCTCCCTCCCATCCCACGCTGCCGCCTGTTCACTCAGGCTTTCCATTAACCGACAAGATATTCATTAAAAATTCTCATGATAGTTTGTAATTTTTAATAAGATCTTCATTGCAATATACTAGTGTTATGAAATAAAACTAGAAAGCTGCTGCTCACTCCTATAATGATTATACCAATTGCCTCAGTCACATACACCAAATATGAGATCTGTCCCCTATTATATTCACATGTATTAATTAAACATTCATTAATTGATTATATAATAACCTCAATGGAAAGTATTATCAGGTAAACAATAACCAACAATAATAATATATGAGAATATGAGTGTAAGAATAACTGTATTTACTATATTTCCTAACTACAGCCCTCATCACCATGCTCTTGCTTCCTAACTCCCTTTTGCTACTTGAACCTGTGTCTTACAAATATATATATATATAAATATATATTTTTTTTGCATAAATGTGCAACCATAAAGTGAAGAGGTGTTTGAGTAGTTTACTCTAAATGTTATGACAAGAAGGAAATATAATACTCTTTGACTTTCTATCAGATGCACTGGGCGGCCTACCAAATTATTCTTGTTTGCAAAACTGTTTTCACTTTCTCTAGAGATTTTCTCTACATTCTCAAATACACTCAAGCAGTCACCATTCCAATAAACTAAGCTATTTTCTTTACACTATTTTAGCTGGGTAAGTTTTTGCACAGGATCTGTCAGTGATGACTGCTTGACCTCGACTGCCAGCAGACACGACGAGCAATGAGTATTACGCCCGTATTATTAAACAACATCTTTCCTTGAAGAGGGTCGTCGTGTTTCAACCCGAGTTTTAAACTAAATGAGTCCTGAGGGACACCGCAGTACAGTACTTAACGGGATGGTGTGGCGGTAAAATTAACTAATTCCAATATTATAAATTAATTTTATTGGAATTCATCAGACGATGTTTGCAGTTCATGTTGATCAGCATTAGCTGTAGATTTTGTGTACGAGTGTTCAGCAAGTACGCGTTTTGCAGAGGGATCTATGGGTTCTGTGCACATTATGTCTTTTCTGGGGAGGTTCGCGCGACTAAGACTTGATTTTGTGAACACAAACTTTGTAGGAACAGCAGTTGACTCGAGTCGTTTCAGGCCATCAGCTCTTCCAGTTTCAAACTGATTCTCCTCAAAATGGTCCTGATAAGGGAAGAAAAACAGAGTGGAGACTGTATACCGTAATAGGAAAATAGATCTATCGAGTCATGTTTCGTTATGTTTTGCTAATCGTGTTCTGTTATGTAACACCATATACGCAAGATTTATTTCTTACGGAACAAACATCTACAATATCTACAGGGATCAGTCTGCATGAGCAATGCCCAGGAAGATAAACATCACTTAGAAAATTCTATCCACATTGAGCCACATGAGATAATATCAGTAGCTGTAGAATGAAAATTATCCGCATTATACAAGTACACAGGAGAAAAATCTTGAACTTGCCGAACATACTGTATGTATGAATTATTGTGAGCTCTCCACTTCTAACGTCTAACTTTAATATCCCACTTTCGACGTCTCTCTGGGTTCTGGGAAATCTGTGCATTATTTTACCCATTGTAACAGCACCATTTGCATTATATAAATATTCACCCAAATGTATAATACCAAATTATTCACTAAGATAATCAACGATGACTCTGTACTTGTTCATGTTATACATTAGATTTTTTTTAGATTACCCACGAGGGGGCTAGTTTATTGGGCACCCCTTTACATCCTGTGCAAGGTGAAGCGCAGAAGCGTTTACAGTGCCCATCAAAAAAGCATGAGAAATTCATGCTTGCCTTTATGACTCGTGCATTAAGGGCGTAAAAGCCTGAAGGGTCATGGGTTTTGTCAGCAAGTTACATAAAGTGACAGAATGATGAGTGTATAATATGGACACGAAGTAGTACCTTAAGCTGTGTATTCTTATATTACTCTATTAATAATGTATCGTAAAGTATTACGGAACATGTATTAATCCTATGTAATATTTCCATTTTTATGCACCATGTTATGTATGTGAATTATCATATTTACATATTATGTATTCAGCTTGTGAATGCTGGCATCTGTACATGCCAGCGCGGAGTGATACAGAGAGTTTAGATCGCTAGTCTTTATGGTGTGGAAGCCCACTGTCTATTTGTTCCTCTGTATATCTCCCGTACGAGAATAAGAACCTATTTTCGAGATAACAAGTGTTTGCGTATACCCTCCATAGTGTAGAACATTTTGGGGGTATCAAAGACAAACATAGATGGCGCAGTGAGATTTCTCAGTGAAATTCAGAGTGAACTTAGCCTTCCCGCCGGACTGTGTTAATGGCGTCTAGTCTTCAGCTTTGCCAAGGATTTACAGCCAGACTACAAGCCTCAGGACTTACAGTGTTGTGAAGTGCTATGCTGTGTACAGTGCTGTGCTGTGAAGTGAAGTGCTCTGTGAAGTGCTGTGCTGTGTATTTTAATCAGAATTGTCTGTGCAAACTGCAATCAGATGACTGAGGGAGCTGCCCAGCAGTACATCCCTTCCTGCCTATAGTCATTGGGTAACTGAGCAGCACGCATTAAGACAACTTCGGTTCAGTTGCGACTTGCACCGAGCTGCCTCTACGTCTGGCAGTGCGCCAAGCCTCCCGGCAACGAGCCATACACACACATACGCACTCACAGGCCCACTTTACATTAAATTCTTGCGTATTACTTTAGACTTCTGTAATTCTGTGCATAGATTACGAGGGGTTGACTCGGTCTCTTGCACAGATAGAGTACAGAAGCTGTCGGCATGTCTCACAGGGATCAAAAAGATACCCTAGACGACGGGGTTATGAGTTTAAGCTTGGGAGATCTCTCCCCACCCACACTCAGGCCCCACGCTCCCCACAGTGACAATGCCCAATCACCCACAGAATCTCCCCGTTCGACGCGAGCAAGCTCTCCTGTGGTGCCTGCGTCCAAAGATTTCCTTCAACTGATAAAGTGGATGGAAACTTCTCGACGCCAGGACTATGTTGCAAGGAGAGAAGAGGAAGAAATTCGGTACAGAGAGTCTGAAAGACGACGCCACGAGGATGAACAAAGACGCAGAGAACTAGAAGATATACGTAGAAGTGAGGATGACCTGAGAAGAAGAGAGGATCAAGCCAGATTTGAAGCCTTGATTTCTCTGTTAGCCTCCCCACAACGATCTACTCGACAAGATTCTTCTGCTACTACTAATGCTAATATGACGAGAGGTACTGGTACCTCATTTCCCAGAGTCTGTTCAATAATTCCTCAAAAGGCTGCAGCACAAACGCCTCCCTCTCTGAAGTCTGACGCTTCTTATCAGATATTTCGGGAATGGCGTCGACGTTGGCAAGACTATGCAACAATGGTTGACCTGTCAAGTTTACCACAGCCTAAACAGATGATACAGCTTCGTTTGTGCTTGTCCTTAGAGACACAACATACTCTCGAGCACACACTTCAAGTGCCTCCTATGACAACTCTGACTGTAAAGGCCGTGCTTGACAAGTTACAGGAACATGTTAAGGGACAGCTCAACGAAGCACTTAGAAGAAGAGAACTCCTCCAATGTAAGCAGCTTGATGGAGAATCTTTTGATGCATTTTTTGTAAGACTGAAAAGATGTTCAGAGGAAGTTGATGTTTGTCCTGGAAATTTTCATATTTGTGAAGAGACACAACTCAAGACAATCATTTTAACGGGTATTCGAGATGAAGAGCTAGTTCAGCGTCTCATTTCACTTGACCCCACTTCCTCCCTTCAAGATGTTGTTACAATATGTCGAGCGTACGAGGCCGCCAGGTGTGCGACTTCAGCTTTACGCTCACAACCTGACCAGGTGAGGGCGGTGTCTTCCTACAGAAAGGGTAAGAAGCAGCAAGGTAACCCCACCCTCCAGCTACACCTTCAGCAGCAGCTTTGTGTAACAGCTGCGCGAGACAGCATAATGCCTTCTAGTGCCCAGCTGCTCAAAGCGTGTGCAGAAGTTGCGACCGCCAGGGTCACTGGGCTTACACAGTCAAGTGCCCTGCTAGCAAAGTTCAGTGCAGACTTTGTGGTCGTGTGGGCCATTATGACAAATGTTGTAAGAAGACACAGAAAGGACGCTACCAAGGATCCAAGAAGTCATCCTCAGATAGTGCTGGCATGCCTCCTTCTGGCAAGCATCAAGGCGCTGTGTCCAGTCGTTCCTGCCGTCGTGTACATTTTCCACAGACACGACGCCCCAGCACATCAGTGTCGTCACTTCTCACGGTAACTTGTCATCCAGTCTTCAGATGTTACCTGACACCGGTGCTGACGTCTCAGTAATTGGTCCACAACACTTAGCAAGTTTGGGAATACCCCGGAGCAACCTACAGCCCCCTCAGACAACGAAACTGACAGCTGATGGTTCCAAGATGGCTCCAGCTTTGGGATCTTTCTGGTAAGCAGTCTTGCTCAGCCCAGATGGATGTTCATGATGGGATCCCGACTCTGCTCTTATCATATGGCCATTGTCAAGAGTTGGCCATTATTTCCAAGGAATTCCCCAAACCTATTTTAAAGATCACCCATGTCAACAGGTTCAAGGAACTCCCTATCTCTACTAACACGTCCCCTTCTGATGCAAGAGCTTACCTTCTCAAGGAGTTTGCTGACGTGTTGGTTACGAAGAAATCTTTAGGATCCACACCACTCAAGCCGATGGTGGGTCCACCTATGAAAATTCATCTTAAGGATGGTGCCACACCTTTTGCCATCCACACCCCTCGTTTGATTCCTCACGCCTACAAGGAGCGAGTTAGACAAAAGCTTGACACCATGGTTGCTCAGGGAATCATCAAGCCGGCCGGAGACGAACCTTCACCTTGGTGCCACCCTCTCGTCCCCGTCGCCAAAACTCGTGGTGGAGTACGGATCACCACCGATCTGTCAAAACTTAACCAGCAAGTTTCCTGTCCAGCCCATCCTTCACCCACACCCTTCGCAGCTGTTCGAAATGTGGACCCGAAGGCGAAGTTTTTTACAAGGATGGACGCCTTATGTGGTTATTGGCAGATCGAGTTAGCCGAAGAAGACCAGCATTTGACTACATTCATCACACCATATGGAAGATATCAGTATTGCAGAGGCCCCATGGGATTTGCCGCTACTGGCGATGCATTCTGTCAACGTGGTGACTCGGCCCTTCAAGGAGTCACGAATTGTGTCAAGGTGGTTGATGATATTGTACTCCATTACGAAGACTACTGTGCCCACCTCTCCCGAATAAATGAAGTTCTCACCAGATGTCGAAAGTTCGGGATTACCCTCAACGCTGACAAGTTTGTAGTCGCCGCACCATCAGTGAACTTCTGTGGGTACACTCTCTCAGCATCAGGTATCGCAGCTGACCCGGAGAAATTAAGTGGAATCAGGGATTTTCCAACCCCTGCCAACCTGACAGACCTCCGTTCTTTTTTGGGTCTGGTCAATCAGCTGGCTGAATTTTCACCTGACATCTCCTCCGCAGCCCAGCCGTTACGCCCCCTGCTGAGCCCCAGGAGGACATTCCTGTGGACCCCAGATCATCAAGAGGCCTTCCAGCGAGTCAAGCAGGCCCTCTTAAGTCCACCTGTCCTCGCCTGTTACGACCCAACCCTACCCACTGTCCTCCAGACTGACGCCTCCAGACTCTACGGCGTTGGTTACGCCCTTCTGCAGGACCATGGCGGTGGACAACTCCTCTTAATTCAGTGTGGATCCCGGTTCCTGATGGACGCCGAGACCCGATATGCCACGATTGAGTTGGAGATGTTGGCTGTTATCTGGGCGATGGCGAAGTGCCGCTTCTACCTGAAAGGACTTCAGCACTTCACCCTCTTCACGGATCATCGCCCTCTTGTACCTATTATCAATCACTACTCTTTGGATGCAGTAGAGAATCCTAGCCTTCAACGTTTGAAACAGAAGCTCTCGCCTTATCTCTTCACGGCTGTGTGGCGTGCGGGTAAACTGCTGTGCATCCCGGATGTCCTGTCCCGCGCCCCTGTCAGTAGCCCCACCCCAGAGGACGAGATGTTGTGTTCTACAGCTGCTGCATCCCTCAAGTCAGTAATCTCATTGAAGGCCGTCTTCACATCAGAAGAGTCTACAGCACCGGATGCAGACTCCACACCGCAGCCCGGGCCGACCCTTCCTATATCCGGCTCGTCAACTGTGTGTCCCAGGGATTTCCATCTAACCGATACGACCTTCATGAATCGCTACTCCCGTACTGGAAGATACGCGAGGACCTCTATTGTGACGGAGACCTCGTCTTGTATGGTCCACGAGTAGTCATTCCTGCTGCTCTACACCTCCGTTCCTTGACCCGCCTTCACGACAGTGTTACGAGTTGGGGATTTAGAATATAGTTATACGTCTACCCAGATCCCAACGGGTAACAACAAAAAAAAAACAAAGACAATCGGACTTAAAAAAGGGTAGACAAAGGATGCGAGTTTTCGTTGTATATAATAAAGTACCATAAATTCCTTAACAAAATATTCAGCTTATAAACTACCCTTAACCAAACTTAACCTAAACACGAACAGTATATACATAGTAATAAAACATAAAACAATAGTGAAGCAATGTGGAGGGGGGGGGAGGCAATACAAGATTACAAATACTTAAGTGAGGAGCTGAGATGGCTGACGAGCAAGGCTGAGTATGGTAGAAGACGGTAAATAGTCACTGTGCCGTAGGTTTCCAGGATAGGTGATCCTGTGGTCGCTTCCCAGAGTGAAGTGTGTCCTCTCCTCGAATTGGAGCTGACAAAGTAGACTGAGGCGGAAGTGACGCAACAACCAGGATATGGAGAAGGGAAACCCGGGAGTGGTAACTAAGACGAGCCATACTCGTGTTTCGTCCCTAGATGGCGTTGCTCGTGGTGCTGGGTAGGTAGATGAAGACAATCGGTGGAGGGGTTCGTAACACACCCCCCCTCCAAAGACCTTCGTAGCGCGGGCGCGAAGGAGGTGATCACCTGGTGCGTCTGGAGAGTAGCTGCTACATTTCCACTGGAGCTCGGGATAAGGAGTCTGCAATCAGGTTTTCCACCCCCTTTATGTGCCGGACTTGTAGATTATAGGGCTGGGTGAGGAGAGCCCAGCGGAGGATTCGCTGGTTGGAGGTCTTGTTGGTTTGGATGAACGTGAGTGGGTTATGGTCGGTGAAGACCAGGGTTGTTTGTGGGCAAGACTGGAGGTAACATTCAAACTTCTTTATTGCCAACACCAGAGCCAGGGCCTCCTTCTCTATGGTCGAGTAGTTGGTCTGATGTTTTTTCAACTTGGCAGAGTAATATGCCACAGGGTGAAGGACATCAGTGGTTGGGTCGGGTTGTAGGAGCACAGCCCCCACTCCGACACCACTAGCGTCGATTTGCAGATGGAAGGGCAAGGTGTAGTCAGGGGGGTGGACTACAGGCTTAGAGGCAAGGAAGGCTTTGAGGCGGTGGAAAGACTGGTCGCACTTCTGGTTCCAGATGTAAGGGACCGCAGAACTGGTAAGGTCTGTGAGGGGTCCGGCCACGCTGGAGAAGTTACTGCAGAACCGACGGTAGTAGCCGCACATCCCCAGGAAGCGCATGAGTTCCTTCCTCGTCCTTGGAGTGGGGAAGGACAAGATGGCTTCAACGTTTGCGTCCTTGGGTCTCACCATACCATGCCCAACGATATGTCCCAGGTAAGTCACCGAGGCCCGGCCAAAAGCAGATTTAGCCAGGTTTATGGTGAATCCAGTCTCTTGCAGTCGTGCAAACAGTATCTCCAAACGCACCAGATGTTCGTCCCAGCTGTCCGACACCACCACCAGGTCATCCAGGTAGGCGAACGCTTGAATAAGGTAGTTTATGGCCCTCTGGAATGTGGCCGGAGCATTAGAAAAGCCAAACGCCATAACTAAATATTGAAAAAGACCAAATGGAGTTATAAATGCCGAGATTATTTTTGCCCTCTCCGTGAGTCCTACTTGATAATAGCCTTTCAACAGGTCTATAGTACTGATAAATTGGGCACAGCCTATGCTGTCTATTATATCTTCAATCAAAGGTAAAGGGTAGGAGTCAGAGACAGTGACCTGGTTCACTTTACGATAATCTGTACAGAAACGAAAGGTGCCATCGGGTTTTGGAATGAGAAGGCAAGGTGAAGCCCAGGGGGAGGTACTAGGCTCAGCTAAGTTATGTTTTAACAAAAAATCTACCTCCTTTTTCATAATCGATTTTTTTTTGTGGACTTAGACGATATGCTGATTGCCTAATGGGTTGTACATCATCTGAGATTAGTTTAATATCATGTTTAAGTATATTGCAAAACCCTGGGAGGTCTGACGTGACTTTAGGAAATGTTGATAATAACTTGGTGAGATCTTTTGCTTGAGATGGATTCAGAACAGAAAAATACTCATCCAAATTGTTGAGTATGTGACTGTTAGCAGGGTTCTCTTTAGGTAGGGGGAAGTCTAAATTCTCCAATAGGTCCATGTCATCTGTCTCCGGCCCTGACAAAACCGTATGCAATACAGGTAGGCTTACAGCCTCGGGGATGTCTTCCTCTGACTGCCTGGAATGGTAAAGTTTCATGAGATTAATGTGAACAAGTTGTGAATCTTTTCTGCGATCAGGAGTATGGACTATATAGTTGAGAGGAGATAGTTTATTAGCAACTATATAGGGACCAGTAAACTTGCTTTTAAGGGGAGAGCCTGGAATGGGTAGAAAGAGTAACACTTTGTCACCTGGAGAAAATGATCTTTTAACTAATTTAGGTTGGGACTTCACCATTTTCTCTTGGACTTTTTTTAAGTTTGACTGAGCAATGGTTCGGACTTCAGTTAATTTGTCCCGTAAAGTGTCAATGTATTGGGAAACTGTTGCGGGCTTAATAGATGGAGTGTCAAACCACTGCTCCTTTACTATTTTAAGGGGTCCCCTAATTTGTCTCCCATATAGTAACTCGAACGGGGAGAATCCCAATGACTCCTGGGGACATTCCCTGATGGCAAAGAGTAACAAGTCTATGCCTTCATCCCATTCCTTTTGGTGTTCTATACAGTATTTTTTGATCATTGATTTGAAAGTTTGATGGAACCGTTCCAAGCAACCTTGGGATTGTGGGTGGTAAGCCGAAGATGTACAATGGTCCACACTGAGGTCTTTCATCACCTGTTCGAAAAGATTGCTCGTAAAATTGGTGCCCTGATCAGATTGGATCTCTTTAGGAATGCCCACTGAAGTGAAAAGATGCAAAAGATGTTTGATTACGTTTTTTGAAGTGATGCTTTTAAGGGGAAAAGCCTCAGGATAACGTGTACTGGTATCCATAACTGTGAGCAGGAATTGATTTCCCTTCTTAGTCTTTGGTAATGGGCCCACACAATCCACAACAATCTTTTCAAATGGGGTAGAAAATACTGGGATGGGCTTAATGGGAGCTGCTGGTATACTTTCATTTGGTTTTCCTACCATTTGACAAATATGACAAGATTTTAGGTATTGAGACACATCCTTCCTAAGTCCAGGCCAGTAATAGTGTTGGAGGAGCTTTTTATATGTTTTCAGGATTCCCAAATGTCCTGAAATACCATCATGGGCAAGGGCAATTAATGCTGGTCTGACTGAAGCTGGAATTACCACTTGATGTATTTCAGACCACGTGTCTAGATGGGCAAGCTCAGGGGGCCTATAGGCCCTCATCAAAACCCCTTCATGATAATAAAAACACGGAAGGGTGTTAAAATCTTTACCCTCAACTGCTGCATGATGAAGTTTATTCAAAGATGGATCAGATTGTTGGGCTTTAATGAGCTCATCCTTACTTATCGTCTTATTGTACAGATCTTCTGTGGGTAGGAAGATATTGGAGGTGGTTTTAGATGAAGAGGGCCCATTCCGCACACTCTGTGACCGGGTGACAGCACAAGATGGGAAAAGATGAGGAATAGTTTCTTTAAGGTCAGTGGTGGAGTTGACAGGTAAGGGAGAGTCGACTGTCTTTATGTTAGGAACCACTAGATCTCCTACCAAGTCATTACCCAATAATAAATGAATGCCACACACAGGCATTGGGTCTTTCCTTATGGCTATTTGCACTTCCCCAGTAATCAAGGGACATTGGAGGTGCACTTTAGCTAAAGGATAGGAAGAATGGGACGAGAGATCTGAAATTAGAACACTCTCATTTGTAAATGCGGTAGATATATCAGGAATGACGTTAAACAGGAGGATAGATTGTGCTGCGCCCGTATCACGTAGTATACGAATAGGGAAAGAACGAGACCCTTCTATGATTGAAATTTTTCCCTCATAGGTGAATGAAGAGAAGAGATCCTGATGGGGCCTTGCCACATTGGCATTTGCTATTGGTTTGGATTTGGGATCCAGGAAACTACTTTTAGCAATTCGACACTTTGGGTGTTTACAAGTCTGGATCGTATGGCCTGGGATTTTACAGTAAGAACAAGTAAGCTTGGTTGCATCGGGGGGAGTAGGTGTGGGACCTTTCGACCTACCACTCACGTTCCCAAGGTTATCATCAGAGGAGGACCTAACATGTCGGGAAGTACCACGTTCTCTACTGCCCAGTGACTCCACCAACAAAGCATACGCATCAGCCAGCTCAGCAGCACGCCCTAAATTAACCTCTCCACGCTCCTCCACATGCTTCAAGATGTGAAATGGTATCTTGCTTTTCCACTCCAGGACTACCAAATTTAACAAATCCTGAAATGTGGAGGTCTCTGTAGCCTCTAACCACTTCTTAAAAAACCTAAGCTTTTCTTGAGCAAACTCAACAAATGTGTGTGAAAATGGTTTGGTTAGTTTACGAAACTTCTGCCGGTATCCATCTGGCGTGATAGCATAAGAGGTGAGGATATTCTTTTTTACGTTATCATAGTCATCAGTCTGGTCTAAACAGTTATAAACTCTACGAGCCTTACCATATAATTTAGGAACTAACACTGACACCCACTGGTCCTTTGGCCACTCATTCTTCGCGGCTATTTTCTCAAAAGTCCTAAATGACCCGTCCATATCGGATTCATCAAACCCGGGAACAAGGGAAGAAGCAGTAGCAGGGTTAAAAGCAGCGAGTTTCTCTCTTAATGCCACTTCTTTTGATTTAAACTCCGATGTTAAAGTGACTTCTGTCTCTCTCACCTGTAGTTCTTTCAGTTTAACCGCCTGCACCAACTTGGCCTGTTCCATCCTTTCCTCATGCTCCAACTTGGCCTGTTCCGACCTTCCCTCATGCTCCAACTTGGCCTGTTCCAACTTTTCCTCATGCTCCAACTTGGCCTGTTCCAACTCGAGTTCTTTCATTTTGATTTGGAACTCGAACCTAGCTCGTTCTAGTTCTAAGGGGTCTATTCGTTGTGTTTCTTCTTGAGGGCTAGCCAGACCTGAGGCAACTTCTGAGTGAGGAGGGGTGGTGGATAGTGGTTGAAGTTTCTTGGACATGGGCGTTAATCTGTCAACAGCGGATTCTTTTAAAACTTCTTGTTGAACCAACACTTCAATCACATGATTTTTTAACATTTCCTTAGTCAGTTGCTGTGAAAATGGGATATTGTAATAGTTGGCTATTTCTTTCCATTCTTTCTTCAGGATATTAACACGTAATTTAGCTACGGAAGGATTTTCAATAAAATCCTGGAGATCAAAACCTGAGGTGGCCATTGTTAATAAAAATAGGATAAATTAACTAATGGTCAAAAAATAAGATAAGATAAGTGGATAACCCTAGAAAATATCACGGCAGTGGATAACCAGAAAGTCCCGGAAACTAACCAAGTTATACCTAGGGAAATTACACTTATGATTATTGTTCTTCCGAGAAGATCCTTAGATAAGGACAAGAGACTTGAAAGAGGTAGGGCGTATTACGGCATTAATATAAAGATCCGGATTAACAACCCTGATATACTTGAAAGAGGTAGGGCGTATTACGGCATTAATATAAAGATCCGGATTAACAACCCTGATATACTTGAAAGAGGTAGGGCGTATTACGGCATTAATATAAAGATCCGGATTAACAACCCTGATATACTTGAAAGAGGAAGGGCGTATTACGGCATTAATATAAAGATCCGGATTAACAACCCTGATATACTTGAAAGAGGTAGGGCGTATTACGGCATTAATATAAAGATCCGGATTAACAACCCTGATATACTTGAAAGAGGTAGGGCGTATTACGGCATTAATATAAAGATCCGGATTTACAGCCCTGAATGAGATAATGAGAAGAACAATAATGGAGGCTTTATAATTATGGGGTCCTGGTAGAGCGGGGCGTCCCAAGATAGCACTTCACTCTAAACTAGTAACTATGGAACAGCCTACTCTGGAGTGAGGGTACGGCTTTAAACAGATCTGGATTCTTCCCTACACTCGATAAGACTTACCACACGACTGCCACGTGTAATAACAGGTAAGCCTTATGACACTTGGAACCTATTATCCTACGTCTGTCACTCTTACTATACGGTAATACCAATATATGCACACACATATGAAGGAAACTTTAAACCACCGTAAAGCAATTGTAATCAGAAGTGACTGGGAGGGGTAATTAACACTGAGTAACAAGGGAGGAAGGAATATGGTACTTAAGGTCGTGTCCTGTCACGGTCGCCATTTGTTACGAGTTGGGGATTTAGAATATAGTTATACGTCTACCCAGATCCCAACGGGTAACAACAAAAAAAAAACAAAGACAATCGGACTTAAAAAAGGGTAGACAAAGGATGCGAGTTTTCGTTGTATATAATAAAGTACCATAAATTCCTTAACAAAATATTCAGCTTATAAACTACCCTTAACCAAACTTAACCTAAACACGAACAGTATATACATAGTAATAAAACAATAGTGAAGCAATGTGGAGGGGGGGGGGGGGGGGAGGCAATACAAGATTACAAATACTTAAGTGAGGAGCTGAGATGGCTGACGAGCAAGGCTGAGTATGGTAGAAGACGGTAAATAGTCACTGTGCCGTAGGTTTCCAGGATAGGTGATCCTGTGGTCGCTTCCCAGAGTGAAGTGTGTCCTCTCCTCGAATTGGAGCTGACAAAGTAGACTGAGGCGGAAGTGACGCAACAACCAGGATATGGAGAAGGGAAACCCGGGAGTGGTAACTAAGACGAGCCATACTCGTGTTTCGTCCCTAGATGGCGTTGCTCGTGGTGCTGGGTAGGTAGATGAAGACAATCGGTGGAGGGGTTCGTAACAACAGCCATCGAGGAGTGGAGGCCACCAAGCAACTGGCGAAGCAGACTGTATTTTGGCCCGGAATCGACGCGGACATTGCAAGTACCGTCCGTGCCTGTGAGCCGTGCCAGATTCTGCAACCCAGCCAGCAACAGGAACTTTTAATGTGCGACAATAACCCTTCAAGGCCCTTCGAGTCTGTGTCGGCCGACTTCTTTGCAGTGGCAGGGAAGTCCTTCTTCGTCATTGCCGACCGATTGTCTGGATGGCCTGTTGTCGTCCCCTGTGGTAGTGATACAACGGCTACTGCTACCATCTGGAATTTCAGACATTACTTCAGAGAAGTTGGTGTTCCCCTCGACCTCAGGACTGATGGAGGATCCCAGTTCACCAGCTACGAGTTCCGGGACTTCATGGACCGTTGGGGAGTCCGTCATGTCGTGACCTCGCCCCACTACCCCCAGGCGAATGGACACGCTGAAGCCGTAGTCAAGACTGTTAAACACCTGATCCTTAAGGTGTCACCCTCAGGAAATATCGACTGCGAGGATTTCGATCGAGGGTTGTTAGAGTTACGCAACACCCCGAACTTCACCTGACGCTCCCCAGCCCAGGTCCTATATGGACATCATCTCAGGTCTTGTGTTCTTGCCCACCCGAAGGCTTTTTCTCAAGAATGGCAAGCCAAGACTGAAGAATGTGACCGCCGTGCAGCAGAACGAGCTGCAGATGTCGCTGCTCGGTATGACTGTCATGCCCGCCCCCTTCCCAGGTTGAGTATCGGCCAGCAGGTCAGGATTCAAGATCCGGTATCTCACCGCTGGGACAAGGTTGGGGTTGTCATGGGTATTGGCCGGTCCAGGGACTACCAAGTGCATCTTCCTACTGGTAGAGTATGGTGGAGGAACCGTCGTTTCCTCCGACTTGTGGAGCTGCCTAGTGTTGACCCTTCCCCAGTTGAGTCCCCTAATGTTGATGTCTTTACAGTAAATCCATCCCCACCTTGTGTTTCTGCCCCGGTACTCCGCAGGTCCGAGTGACTCAGAAACAAAAGGTCCGCTCAAGATGAAACTATGAGCGTATAGGGGGGAGGGAGGTGTATAATATGGAAACGAAGTAGTACCTTAAGCTGTGTATTCTTATATTACTCTATTAATTATGTATAGTACAGTACTACAGAACATGTATTAATCTTATGTAATATTTCCATTTATTATGCACCATGTTATGTATGTGAATTATCATATTTACATATTATATATTCAGCTTGTGAATGCTGGCATCTGTACATGCTAGTGCGGAGTGATACAGAGAGTTGAGATCGCTAGTCCTTATGGTGTGGAAGCCCACTGTCTATTTGTTTCCTCTGTATATCTCCCGTACGAGAATATGAACCTATTTTCAAGATAACAAATGTTTGCGTTTACCCTCAGTGGTGTAGAACATTTTGGGGGTATCAAAGACAAACATAGAATGAGTGTGTGGGGGGAAAATTCCCAGTACAATTTATCTGTTTATGGCAAAGTGTGGCAGGTCCCTAATAATGTCAAGTGCCAGGCCTGTCACTAGGAGGAGGGACATCTGGCCAGGGAGAGAAGAGGTGTTGGTAACGGCTGAGGACCTGTAGGAGGAGGTCATAGGGCAAGTGAGGATGTAGTGATAGTCGGTTGACCACAATGTACTAGGCGTGGCAAAGTACAGTGGGGGTGGAGGTGATATGTTGTGGTTGGACAGGTACAGTAGGGATGGAGGGAGGCACATAGGCATTGACAATATTGAGGGACATACCTTTTAGTGTGATTGTGATGGCGTGTACGTCGACATGCCGGTGGGGTACGGGTAGCCGGGGGTGATGTCCTCAGGTCCAATAGGTTGCCCTGGTGGAGACAGCACAGACACAGTAGCGGGCTCGGCTTGTGGTGGGTGGAGGACAGGTTGAGGCACCGCGTGTCGTGAAGATGAGGCAGGACTTCGCTCGGGGGCAGCAGGACACACCAGGGCAGGCCCGGTAGGAGCTACACCAGTAGTGAAGGCCGCCAGCGGTTGGGTAGGCCGTGAGCAGGGAGGGCTCACAGGGGGACTACCAGCTTGTGTCAAACCAGGAGACAGGAGTGACTGGGTGGCAACAGTGGGCAAGAGTAGGTCGGAGATGGTGGTACAGAGTGTAGCGAAGAGTTTTTCAATACAGTTGGTAAATTCTTGGAAGAGGGATAGCTGTGTTGCAGCCATGTGAGGCCAGGCAGGGGCAGGTGTTGTTGAAGAAGGCGTTGCTGGAGACAGAGGGTACACAGAGGGGTGTGGCTCGGAAGACTTGGGGGGGGGGGCGTTGTGGTAGATGCTACCTTCGGGGAGGCTTTTCCCCAGGGACAGAGGGCGATTGGGGCATTGCTGTGAGTCAGCATTGTGCCGGATGCCACAGTTACAACTTCTGGGATCAACTACATAGCCCACACCACCCCTATTAAGGTGGTCTTTTATTTTCTGGGCACAGGTGGCAGAGTTGTGGTTACGTGAACAGAAGCGACATCTGGGACGATCACGTCGGCAGCAGGCAGTGAAGGTGTGACCCCAATGAGAACAGAAAACACAAAATGCAGCCCCAGGATGATAGGCTTCTGCATACAGTGGGGGGAGGAGTGGGTACGCATCCACAGTGGTTGGGCACTCCCTTCCCTTCCACTTGACAATGACCGCAACTTGTGGAGTTTTCCCTCGGTAATGTCGACGTATACTGAGTATACTATAACTAAAGTCACGCACATCTTCGATGTCAGCGTGTAGAGGGAAATGTTTCACTAAGATGTGGCACCATTTATCAGCGTCTACGGCGGGGGGGGGGGGGGGGGTCACCAGGACAACCCTGTCAAAGCCAACAGTACTAAGGGTTTTATAGACTTCAGGAGTCTGACACTTGATAAAGTTCCGGTTCTTACCTTGTAGGAATTGAATGTTGAGACCGTGCTGCCTGCAGTACTTGATCACCCAATTGAAGTGTTCCTCTACAATTTTCAGAGAGTCCTTGGGGAAGTGTAGATTACGCTTATGGTTGGCAGAGGGCAGGGTGATTGGGTCCGTGGCATTAGTGTTTCCACTCCGGGTAGTGTTTCCCATAGAAACACATTACCGCCACTGTCATAATCACTGGGGTCTGACTCTCAAAGGGTGTTGGATTCAGTATGACCAGGCGAGTTGGCGATGGCATCTGTATACGTCCACGAGAGAGCCTCTTCTGGGACGTTTATGTCGACCCCCCATGCTGGCCAAAACTTGCCGGCTGAAGGGACCTTTGTGGGACGATCGGGAAGTCAAGAGCACCTATGGGCACGTCTGTCCCAGTATGTGGTCACGCCACGACTGCTGAGTCCATCACTTCATCAGGAGTCAGGCGAGGTCAAGCTACTAAGCACAGCAGCCTGACGGCCGGCTCCTCTTCTCACGGTCACAGAGATCAAACTCTTATCACAAGATGCCCAATGAACACCTCACTTAATTGTTCTCAAATATAAGTGCACTCAAGACTCTTCCCCTGGTAGAGAAGGTTTAATATACTCTCAACCGAACTAAGTACCTGAGAAACTATATTTTTCTACAATAAAGAAAAAACAGCAAAGTGTTTACATTATTCCTGCCACTTACGAGTCCCAGAACTTATTTAAAACAATCAATGTAATATCAAAAGAGCTATTACACCATCCCAGGTTGTACAGCACAACCCACTACTACATAGCAAACCATATCAAGTATGGTAGTCACTGCTCACTAACATAGTAAACAACAACACGTAGTTTGCATTCACTGGGGAGGCGAGAGGCAGGGAATGGAGGCACTAAGGCGCCTTGCGCCACGTGGCCTGATCTGACCAATCACGCTCGACCTGCTGAGACCAGACACGTCCAAACTCTTGTAATCTATGGCTCTGTGTATCCACTCTACTATATAGATATACACAGCACTTAAACGGTCATGAACACATACACAGTCATAAGAGACACATACACAGCCATACACAATATATCCACAGCCATACACAACACATACACAGCGATACTCATCACATAAGCATCCATACACAACACATAAACAAACATGTACAGCACATAAGCATATATACACAACACATACACAGTCATACACTACACATACAGTCATAAACAACACATACATAGCCATACACAGCACATACACAGCCATACACAGCACATACACAGTCATACACAGCATATACAGTCATAAACAACACATACATAGACTACTCAACACATACACAGCACATACACAACACATACACAGCACATACACAGACATACATAACACATACACAGCCATACACAACATATACACAGCCATACACAGTCCATACACAGACATACACTGCACATACACAGATATACACAATACATACACGGTCATACACAACACATACAGTCATAAACAGCACATATACAGCCATACACAGCACATACAGTCATAAACAACACATACACAGCACATACACAACACATACACAGACTACAAAAAACATACACAGCACATACACATCACATAAGCAGCCATACACATCACATACACAGCCATACGCATCACATATACAGCCATACACAACACATATACAGCCATAAACAGCACATACAGTCATAAACAACACATTCATAGACTACTTAACACATACACATCACATAAACAGCCATACACAGACATAAACAGCCATACACAGACATAAACAGATATACACAGCCATAAACAGCCATACACATCACATACACAGCCATACACATCACACATACAGGCATACACATCACAAACACAGCCATACACAACACATACTAGAATTACTACTACTTTGCTGTCACTCGGTATCGAGTTTGACGATCATCCAGCTATGATACAATGATATGAGTTATTAGGGATGTCACCTTCGTTGGTGAGTTTTGAGGTGACTAAAGACGCTGATACGGGACCGGCAGAGTCATTCACATTCGTTGCACGTGGAGGGCTGCATCTAGTGTGAGAGGGACGGTGGCAGCGTCTTTCCGGAGTTGGTGCTTGTCTGCCTCGTGTTTGCAGGCGGGCTAACTCGAAACTATTGACACCTTCTCGTGTAGTGCTCTTCAAAGCGTTACGATGTGGAGTAATCCACTCCCAGGTGAGAGGGTCGAGGTTTGTCTTAGGACTATCCTTATACTTTTCCAATTGCTCGCCTGAGTTACGTTTACTATTCGTTAGGTGACTGTCGTCCATGTGGGTAACATGGCCAGTCCAGCGTAGTTGTTCATGGATAATGGTAGCCTTGATGCTCCTACAGTTGGTGTCAGCAAGAATACTGGCATTTGTTCTCTTGTCTTCCCAGCGAACACGAAGGATGGAAGGTAGACTACGTTGGTGAAAGTTTTCAAGTGCCTTGAGGTGCCTTCTCTTTTTGACCCATGTCTCACTGTCATATAGCATGGTTGGGAGGACCACTGCTCGTCATACGTGCAACTTTGAAGATAATTTCAGCTCCCTACAGCCGAAGACACGGCTTTGGAGTCTACCAAAGGCTTGAGATGCACATCTGATCCGTTGATGAATCTCTTCATCGATGTCGACGGTGGTGGACAGGTGGGAGCCGAGATACCGAAAGTGTGTAACATTAGAGAGGGTAATACCGTTAAGCTGAATGGATGGTGGAGGTTTGTCTGAACCAGGGGTGGGTTGAAAGCGAATCTGAGTCTTACGTACATTCACCTCAAGGCCGAAGTGTGCCTACGCCTCTGTGTAAGTGTTCAGGATCTCCTGTAGGTCGTGTTAAGTGTGAGCAACAAGGGTGAGGTCGTCTACATAGTGAAGTTCAGTAATGGAAGTTGCCAACACCTTTGTTCTTGCCTGGAGTCGTCTTATGTTGAAAAGACCCTTCATTCGGGACTCGATGTCCACCCCACCGGCTAAATTGGCACTGGCGCGAGTAAAGAAGGCAGCCAAGAAAATAGAAAAGAGAGTTGGTGCCAGTATACACCCTTGTTTAACCCCCGTTTGGATTGGGAAGAACTCAGATTGGGTGCCGTTATGCAGGACACTGCCGTTCAAGCCATCGTGGAGTTACCTCACAATGGCGATGAATTTTGGTGGGCAGCCAAAACGGCTGAGGGTCCATCAGAGGGCTTCCCTGTTGACAGAGTCAAAGGCCTTGGTAAGGTCAATTAAAGCCATGTACTGGTCATGACGCTGTTCTCTGTGCACTTTTCCTGTACCTGGCGAGCAGCAATGATCATGTCAGTGGTGCCACATGATGTCTAAAGCCACATTGAGATTCAGGGAGGAAGTTTTCCGCCTCAGGAAGAAGTCTGTTTAGGAGGACTCGGGCGATAATCTTGCCAGCTACTGACAGCAGAGAGATCCCACGGTAGTTGCCACAGTCTGACCAGTCTCCCTTGTTCTTATAAATATTGACAACAGAGGCGTCTCTAAGAGCTTGGGGGATGTCCTCCTTTTCCCATGTATTCTCCAGGAGAGGGTTGAGACGGCTGGTAACCAGAGGTTCTCTTGCTTTATACACCTCGGCTGGGATTCTATCAGGCCCTGAGGCTTTGTTATTTTTCACTGTTTGATGGCAGTAGCTACCTCATCCAGGGATGGAGAATAGCTGAGGTGGGTCAGCTCCTGATGCTGAGGGATCTGCTGGGTAATCAGGACATGCACATCGGTGTTTTGGTTGAGCAGTGAATGGTAGTGTTCTTTCCAGCACTGAAGGAGGCCTTCATCGTCTTTAAGTATGGAGTTACCATTGGATGATTGGAGGGGGCCTGCATCACGAGTGATTAGCCCATAAAATGTTTTAGTGGAATTGAAAAATTCGCTCATCTTGTTTTGATCTGCAATTTTTTGTGTTTCACATGCTTTATATTTATAAGAGTCGTTCTTTAGATTGCGAAGTTCCCGCTAGGCCGCCGCTTTCTTCTTGAGGAAGGTATCAGCTTTGGTCCGAGACTGAGGGTTGTTCTGCCAGTCAGTAAAATCAGCACGTTTACCATCAATGATTACATTGATTGCCGGGTTATTGCCGGGTGTATTCTTTCCATCTGGCCGAGGGTCTCTCTGCAGGTTTTTGTCATAACAGTATTAAGAGTATCCCATTCGGCACTGGGATTTACGTTTTGTGCTGTTGGGTTGTTTATCAGCCCATGTTCGAGCTGCTCTCTGAAAGCATGTGCTATCGTTGGATCCTCCAGACGCTCGGCGTTAAAACTTCTTTTGGAGGCTTGCTGCCTTCGCCGTTTTGGGGTGACATGATGTGAGAGTTTGGCTCTGACAAGCTGATGATCAGTGTCTCAATAGTCTGAGCCACGTATGGCACGGGTGTTGAGGACATTTCAGCGGTCTCTTTCACTGATAACGATGTAGTGAATGAGATGCCAGTGTTTGATCGTGGGTGTTGCCACGAACCTTTGAACTTGTCGGCCTGCCTAAACAAGGTATTGGTGATAGTGAGGCTGTACAGTATGCAAAGCACTTGCTGAGGAGTAGTAGGCCATTGGGATTACACATGCTTAGTTCATTTCTCCCTTTGGCTCCCTGCCAAATGTCGGCATCTCTGCCAACTCTGGCATTGAAGTCACCAAGGATCACAACCTTGTTATATCTTGGAATAGAGGTTAGCACTCTGTCGAGGTCCACATAAAAGGCCTCCTTGATGGCATCCTCTGCATACAGCGTTGGGGTGTATGCACTAATGAAAAAAGCATGACGTGCGTGATTCATTGGGACTCGAAGTGTCATGAGACGCTCGTTGATCCCAATAGGCATTTCAGTTAGCCTGTGTAGGATGCGTTGGCGGATGGCAAGGCCAACTCCATAAACGCGGTTTTTCTCTGTAGCAGGCTTACCCTTTCAGAAGAAGATATAGCCAGACCCCTGTTCTGTGAGTTGACCCTCATCTGGGAGCCGGGACTCACTGATGGCTGCTATGTCGATGTTATACCTAGCCAGCTTTTTTGCCACAAGGGCAATTCTTCTTTCAGGATGCTCATTTGTGCCAGTATCCCGAAGGGTCCTGACATTCCATGCAGCGACCAAAAGAGGTTGTATAGTTTGTTTTTGTTTGGATCTGTGATTTTTATTGTATTTTCGACCGCATAAGGATGACCTTACTGGGTGCGGTTGCCCAGTCAGGTTGGATTTTAGCCAGGCTATGTTTAGGGTACCTTTTCTAGCCCCCTCCCCTTGTGGGATAAGCAGAGTGGCTCCCCGAAAAGGCTGCTCACTCGCACAGAAAAAAGGACCGGATTGCACTGCTGCCTAGATCCCAGTGTATAAACGACTATTTTATCTGTACCGCCCATGTACAGAGATGTGACTAGAGACTCCCGGCAGTCATCTCTGCCTGTCCCCATCCCCACTCGTCCGTCGCCACAGGACTTTTCGGGGTATAGGGGTTTTGATGATGATGAGAGGTATGATGAGCTGGATGATGGCTGTGCATAAGTTGATTTATGTGGTGAGACAGCAGCGCAGGCTGCAGCCACACATCTTGGTTATCCCTTTTCCTGATCCAGTATTGCAAGTGTTGGAACGACTGGGGAGAGGGAGAGTTGCAATGGACTGCCTATAGCCCAGTTTGTTGGGTCTCGCCTAAGTAGCCTGTCCATCAGGCATTGCCTTCATCCGGCGGTGTCGCCGTTGGGTTTCTATGGTGGTTCACCTCTTCCGCCTGTACCGCCGTTGGGGTCGTGTTGGAGCTCTGTAAGCAGGTCTGACTAATGCGAGGCTCCACCGCAGATTTTACGTTCGAGGTTTCCCCCCGTAGTCTTATACATACCAAGGCTAATCCGCAAGGCAGCGGGGCAATGGTTGGTAGGCGCCAGATCGTGTCCACATGCCAGTAGGCCAATGCACCGTCCCTCTGGGGCCCACTGCTACTCCGAAATCTCCTGCTGATCTAGCCTGCGCCCACGAGGCACCCAATTACCACGTGTTGCCACGAGGAGGCCCAGCAGGATTCTTGATGATGAGGAGGCTGTGTAATGGCAGGGGAAGACTTATGCAAGTTACTTCCCTGGTCGCTAGGAGGGCTAGCCAGCGGCGGTAACTGAAAGCGAGAGCGAGCAAGCAGTGTTTGCACCTTAACACCAACATGATTCTGCCAAGCTAAACTCATTTCACCACCCTGTGTGCGAATACACATGCACACACACATATACGACACATACACAGCCATACACATCACATACACAGCCATTCACATCACATACACAGCCATACACATCACATACACAGCCATTCACATCACATACACAGCCATACACATCACATACACAGCTATACACAACGCACACACAGCCATACACAACACATACACAGCCATACACATCGCATACACAGCCATACACATCGCATACACAGGCATCCACACCACATACACAGCCATACACATAGCATACACAGCCCTAAACATCACATACACAGCCATACACATCACATACACAGCCATACGCATCACATACACAGCCATACACATCACATATACAGCTATACACATCACATACACAGCCATACACATCACATACACTGCCATACACATCACATACACAGGCAAACAAATCACATACACAGTCATACACATCACATACACGGCCATACACATCACATACACAGCCATACACATCACATCTACAGTCATACACATCGCATCCACAGCCATACACGTCGCATACACAGCCATCCACATCACATAAACAGCCATACACATCACATACACTGCCATACACAGCCATCCACATCACATAAACAGCCATACACATCACATACACTGCCATACACATCACATACACAGGCAAACACATCACATACACAGCCATACACATCACATACACAGCCATACACAACACATACACAGCCATGCATATCACATACACAGCCATACACATCACATACACAGCCATACACATCACATACACAGCCATACACTGTCATACACATCACATACACAGCCATAAATATCACATACACTGCCATACACATCACATGCATAACCATACACAGCCATACACACCACTTACACAGCCATACACATCACATACACAGCCATACACATCACATAGACAGCCATACACATCAAATACACTGCCATTCACAGCCATACACAGCCATACACATCACATACACAGCCATATACATCACATACACAGCCATACACATCACATACACAGCCATACACATCACATACACAGCCATAAACATCACATACACTGCCATACACATCACATACAACAGCCATACACATCACATACATAGCCATACACATCACATACATAGCCATACACATCACATACACTGCCATACACATCACATACAGTGCCATACACAGCCATACACAGCCATACACATCACATACACAGCCATACACTTCACATACATAGCCATACACATCACATACACAGCCATACACATCACGTACACAGCCATACTCATCATATACACAGTCATACACATCAAATACACAGTCATACACATCACATGCACAGCTATACACATCACATACACGGCCATACACATCACATACACAGCCATACACAGCCATACACATCACATACACAGCCACACACATCACATACACAGCCATATACAGCCATACACAGCCATATACAGCCATACACAGCCATATACAGCCATACACAGCCATATACAGCCATACATAGCCATACACATCACATACACAGCCATACACATCACATACACAGCCATACACATCACATGCACAGCCATACACATCACATGCACAGCCATACACATCACATACACAGCCATACACATCACATGCACAGCCATACACATCACATACACAGCCATACACATCACATGCACAGCTATACACTTCACATACACAGCCATGCACATCACATACACAGCCATACACATCACATACACAGCCATACACATCACATACACAGCCATACACATCACATGCACAGCCATACACAGCCCTTACACATGTAACAATAATATTTTTAGTTTATCTTTTTATTTTTTTATTTTTATTTATTTTTATTCTTTACTTTTGCTCTTTCTTCATTCTGTAATTCCCTTTTCTTATTCTCAATCTTTCCTTCTTTGTTCTTTACTCCCTACATACTCGTGAGATGGGGGAGGTTAGGGGTGGACGTTTTACGGTTAACAAATTTATTGAAAAATTTTGGAGTACAGTTTGACTATTCTGAGTAATTCAGTCAGGGCTTGACACTGAGGGTCCTATCACTTCGAACTCCCATGCAGGACAGAGGTTCGTACACAAAGAAATACATCATATTCATTAACATTATATATAGGTCAGGGTCATGTGGGTGATGTCACTGTTCACTGCCACGCAGGACGGTGGTTCATATACAGTGGACGTCTTATTCTAGTTGAGGTCTAATTAGTGTGGGCTAGCAAATTTTGGATAAACAGTAAGAATGTCCTCAAGCACCCGTGATTCAATGTAATAATTACAAAGTTCATGATACAATAAGCCAGGTGGCCTGAAATCTTTGACAGTACGACATTCAACAATATAGTGTTCAAGTGTATGCTTTAAAGGTGTATCACAAAGTTTACATATTGAGTATTCTTGTATGGGTACAGCGTCACTAAATTGCCAGAGCTGTCTGTATCCTACCCTAATTCTGTCCACGATTACATCACATTGTCTGGTTCTGTCCTTATGCTGGCCATACCGGTACCTCTTGTCACAAAATTTGTCATGCTTACAAATTCAACTGCCAGGTCTCTCTGCATTTCTCAGTTCTTCTAGATCATAATTCATGATTCTGACTTAAATGTTTTTAAGTACAGCAATGGACAGGCCAAGGTCACGGTCAACATTTTCTTTCTTGCATGCCTCGTGGCGAGTCTATCCTGCTGATAAACTTGCCAACATGGGACGGAATCGACACAAATTCAATGCGAAAGTTGTTCTCATTGGCAGTTATCACATTTCTTTTAATATCACAGACAACTTTAGACATAGAACCTGACGGACTGTTCATTGGTTTAAAAGCACCTTGAGAGTCACAGAATATCACCCCACCTCCATTTTCTTTAAGGTAGTCTGTAGCTAAGTAGATTTCAGTTAGTTCAGTTTGCGTTGTGCTGGCCCAGTTGTTTAGCCTTTGCTTGTTTGACACTATCATCTCTTTTTCTTTATATATTACAAATGCACACCCTGTTCTACCTGTGTTTGTCTGCACAGACCCATCAGTAAAAGCATAACATTCACTTGATTTAATACTCTTTATGTGACTTAATAGTTTCTAGTGTGATACATCTCATTACATCGGTGTTTAACATTTGCTTTCTACTAACAGGAGTATAATTGATAGGGACTGATATATCCAGCCAAGGGGGAATGGCATTAATGGGTTCGTCTGCGGTGAATGGGACATTCAGTTTCAAGAGATCTGCAACACTTTTATGAAGCCACGCCCCAAAGAAAGTCTTTTGTGGAAGGTTAGCGAGATAGTCGTCATTACTTAGATAGAACATCAACTCAGTTTGAGCTGTAGTTTGGGGACCATTGTTCTTCTAAACTTTGACACAAAACGTGGTATTAAGTAGAGCTATCCTCTCAGATAGGGAGGGCAGCCCGAGCTCTTTCCTCATGTTTACAATTCTGATTGATTTTGGACATCCTAGAATGATGGGTATGGCTTCATTTTGTACTACCTCAAGTCTGTTGAGTTGTTTAGAGGGAATAGTTAAAAGATGGAGAGCATGATAGTCAACTACAGATCGAATGAAGTGAAGATAGAAAGTACGAGCATAGTTGATGTTAATTCCAAAGCAACGAAGGTTGCCGACGAAGTTCACTTCATTCACATTAATTCCAAGATATTTATAAGAGCTACATACTTCCAAGGGCATGTTGTTAATGTTAAAGTTAAGAGGCAGAAGGTGAGCAAGACGAGGATTGAGAACTCTCGTCTTGTCAACAGATATTATGAGACCACATTCAACAGTCCTCTGAGCAAATGCATCCAGCAAGGCTTGGAGCCTGGCCTTGGTGTGTGTCATAATGCAGATATCATCAGCATAACATATTATAGCCTCGTTTGGCTGAACTGGAATATCAGCAATGAGCTTGTGCATCAGTATATTAAAGGGCATAGGACTTAACACTCCTCCCTGAACGTGTGCCAAGCTCAAATACTCTCATTCTGGTACTTTTGACTCCCCTGAACAGAACACTGGCATACCTGTTGGACAGATAACCCTTTATCCATGTAAGGAGGTTACCTTGGATGCCAAAATTAGCTAGTTGCTCAAGTATATGTCTCTACAGATTAGTGGCCTGAGAGAACGAGAGGGAGAGAGACTTGTTTATGGTTGAGGGGAGGTGGGGGGTTTGCCTGTGCTCCCCCCCCCCCCTCACCAGAGGGTAACCTGATATGAGGGGAGAGGGAGAGAAAGGATGATAACTGGGGAATAGGGGTAACCTGCAATAGTTACTGTATGTTATTACTATTGTGTTCACTGTATCACTGCATAACACCAAAGACATATTTGACAACGTTTTACTCAACGCCAAAATTTATCACACTTCTTAACGGTTCCTATGTTAATTAAACACCTTCTATTGAGATTGACAAATATACTTCAAAACAGTAACCTATCTTCCTAACTAGTTAAACTGGGGCCAAATATCTAACAACAAATAGGAACTTAGGATTTACCAAATAGAATACACCCAAGTACCTACCATGTTGCTACCACAGACGTCCCACTCCTCTCCCCACAAAATTTCCAACACAGACTATCCGGTTTGAACCGGGTGCCTGCCCTGCTGGAGGCACAAACTCAACCTCCAGCCAATCAGCACAGTTTGGCCTATGACTCCACACTCACAGGCCACTGTATGCATTTGTGTGTGTGCTGTGATTGGCTTATGCCTCAGACACTCCTACTCTTGGCTGAGACACTTATGTAACGTGTTATGGCGGGTGATCTTTCTGTTTTTCTCAAAACATGACACAATCTTCTCCAAAAACATGACATTGTTACACACTCCTGTGCAGTTGCTTCAAGTTTATAATGGATTCATTCGTCCTAACTTGGAGTACTGTCCTCATACCTGGGGTTGCTCTTTTTCTGTCCAACTGGAATCAAAGGCATTTCGTTTTATTGACTCTCCTCCTTTAGTTAATAATGTTTCTTCCCTTTCTCTTCTCAGCATTGTTGCTTCACTCTCTCTCTTTTACAGGTACTTTAACGGGCAATGTTCGGTGGATTTGGCATCCTGTGTACCGCCGGCAAGGCCTTGGGCTCGTAACACTCGTCTTGCCTGTGGTGCCCACAGTATCTCTGTGGCTGTCGGTCACACTAGAATAACTGTTTTTCCATACTCTTGCAATCTGTCTCACCTCAAAAACCTGGTTTCCGTTATCTTCGTGGTGTAAATATAATCTTTTTCTTTTCTATTTTTAATTTCTTTTTACTCATATTTTTCGCCCCCTCAGCCCCATTCTGGGTCGATGACCTGTGCCCGGGTGGGCTATTCCCCTTACAAAAAAAAATCGCATTGACAGCCATAAACAACACTTACACAGCCATAAACAACACTTCCACAGCCATACATAACTCATACACATCCATACGCAACACATGCACAGACATAAATAGCACATACACAATCGTACACAACACATAGACAGTCCTACACAACACATACACAGTCATACACAGCACATACACTAATACACAGCATATATACACACTACTACTACTACTTTGCTGTCACTCGGAATCGAGTATGACGATCATCCAGCCATGATACAATGATATGAGTTATTTAGGATGTCACCTTCGTTGGTGAGCTCTGAGGTGACTTGAGAGGGCAATACGGGACCGACAGTGCCGTCCACAGTTGTTGCACGTGTGGAGTGCTATATCTAGTACGGGAGGGGCGGCGGCAGCGTCTTTCCGGTGCTGACGTTTGTCTGTCTTGGTATGCAGTCGGGCTAACTCGAAAGTATTGATTTCTTCTCGTGTGGTGCTCCTCCAAGTCTTATGGTGTGGAGTAATCGTCTCCCAGGTGAGGGGGTCAGGTTTGTCTTAAGACTATCCTTATACCTTTTCCGTTGCCCGCTAGGGTTATGTTTACCATTCGTTAGGTGACTACTAAAGAAGCTGCTTTGGTTATTTACTAGTCTAGTTGGATAGTGAAATGTTTGAGTACTTTTATTTACAAGTATCATAACTGGCACACACATACTGTAAATATTGATAATACAATTATTTTGCTGGGTGGAATCACCCTGCTACTGCTCCCTTGTGGCAGGTGGCACCACCTACAGGTACGCCGCCATAGGGTTTTACTAAATCGGTCATATCTCAGCTTCTACTCAATATTTTTTTTTCACTCTTTTCAGATATAGACTGCTAAAAAAATGTTCTAAATATCATTTATTGATGATGAAATGATTTGAGCAATATATATATTTTTTCAATATTTACCAAAACGCGAAAAAAATCGAAAAATCTAAAAAAAAATCATAAATTGTGTATTTTTCTTTTTTCTTTTTAAATGAGAAGCACTTTTCCTATGTTAAATACATTTCGCACTGCTTACATGTTGCAAAACATTTAATTTGGTAAAATACCATCTGTTAATTCATACTTTTTTCTCTGCAGGGCACAGAGAGATGGTTTCTTTGATTTGTATATTAAGCCCCTTTCCAAGCTTGCCCCATGGTTTTTTGCACTAGATCAAAACCATTATGCAAGGTGGCTACCAGTTCATATCTGGGAGTTGTCCTCCCTACAGGAAAATCATCCTTCTTTGGCTGCAAAGTTTCATAGTGGAAGATTTGTCATCCACAAGACAAAAATGTCTCATCTGGCTGTTGCAGTTTCCGGTTACCCGTGGAATCACTAATTAGAGGTGAACTGAAAGCAACATTCATAAATGTTTATGGGTTAAGTTTTCAAACCCAAATGGACTTTTCTCCATTTATTACAAAAAATAAACTATTGCACAATAACTGGGATATCACCTTAATTAATGCTATGAGCTGTAAGCGTTAATAATGGACGAAGCTTGGGTATTACTAGCTTCTCAGAGCACACGTCTCAGTGACTCAGAGACGGGAGTTGAACTGTCGATAGCCTGCAACTTAAATGATGACTGCGGTCAAAGTGTGAGGACACAGTGGGAATACACTGTCACTTGTCCAGTTGATGACTACTCACGGCTCATAGGAAAGTTACCGTGGGTGATGTAATTATATAAACCTAATGTATGTAACTCACATTTATATAAGTATTACCGTCCGTTAGACCGGGGTTCATCCATGACATTTCTTTTGAACAAGGGGAGTAGCAGAATATTGGACATCTGAAAGGCAACGGTGGAGTGATTGGCCTGACAGAGAATCAAACAGCATTCAGAAGATGGCAAGTGACTGCCCCTGAGCTGGTCCGTATCCTTGAGGGGTTGAAGGCAATCTTCAGAGACTCAAACAAGAAGAACCTCCATCACCATTAACAAACTGATTCTGTACAGCAATTATTTTACACTCAGCTGTCTTCTCCTGTGACAACAATAAAAAAATATGGGTAGCCCTTTTCAAGAGGACATTCCTGATCTGTTAGTGGTAGATGCAAGAGATATTGTAGACAGTGAAGAAGTTCGGTCTGTAAAAACTGTTGAAGAGGTGGGACGTAGAGGATACTCAGAGTTTTGTCAGGATCGGGTTATGAGCAGATCAAAACCAGTCTCTCAGACTATCCCCCAAAACAACCTTGCTCTGTTCAGTCGACGTAGACCCAAATCCAAAAAAGTTCACAACTGCAGGTGACTGCGCTCCATGGTAACTGTGACATCTTGGTACATCTATATGTGGCCTGTCAATCAAGAGTTATCAACCTTGAGGACTTCTTTATTTGTGAGAATCATGTTTACCCACCATCAATCTCAGATCATGGTAACCTTAGGTTTTGCAACAAGTCTGATTTACTCCAGTGTCTTGAGAGTCACGCAAACCCAGTAACAGACACCCTAACAGCTCATACAAGTATTCTGGATGAAGCAGCATTAGTTCATTTTCTTGTGCCTATTGGAACAAAAACATTTAGGCCCGAATTCAGAACAGTGATTTGAAACCGCATGAGGGTATAAACAAAAGATCGAGCGAAGATTGAAGATTGTTGGTATTCAGAAGGCTGGCTTGAGCCAACACAAAGATTCAAACCTGTACGTGTTCTGGGTATCAAGTTCTATCTACAGGAGCGAACACAAACACCTGTAGAGCTTCGTAGGTTCTATTTACTGGATAACAGATATGTACACAAGGGAAGTAGCGCTCCTTACCCTGTACGGGGGTCAACTGCTCTAGGCGACATGTGGTGAGTGATACATTAGCAGCTTCCAAATGTCGCCAGGCACATTAATTAAGCATGTGGGACATGGTAAATACATTGCCACACGCTGAATAAATAGTGTATATAAATGGAGCACATACATAATATACATACATAATATACATACAGCATACATAATATACTTACAAAACCGAGTTTGAGATCTGAATTATCGATCCTCGCATTAATCCAGCCTGGAGGCAGGTTTAGCGATCGATCCTTCAAGCGAGTCAACATGAATTTTGAAACAGCGCGGTTTTCGGCGATATCATCAAATTGGAAATTTTGTAGAGAAGTCTGATGGTAGATAGGCAGCATCGTATCAATTTTTATGATGACGCACAATTTAAGCAACGATATAGGTTCAGCAAGGGAGATTTCCTTGATATTTTCCGTGATATGGAGCATCTACTTGACAGACCTCTTGGCTATGGTCCACCTCTACCTCCCATTCATCAGCTGATGATTACTTTGAGATTCTTCGCAACGAATAGTTTCTGGGTAAGAAAGATTGTGGTTACTGAATGAGTTATGGTAATGCGTTGCAACACTTTCGTGTTTAGGGTCTATGAAGATCAAGTGGGTAAATGTAAAGAATACTGATGCTTCTTTCTTTTGAGTGTTTTTCTTTAGGAAAACTATTTTGATGTATTTTCAATATAATTGAATCAATGCTGAGTGTATTTTGATTTTAATGTATTACTAAAGGAAAGTCTTTTCTTAACATTAATAATCAGGGGAAGTGTGGGGTAAAAAAACAGAAAGAAACCTAACTGCCCTGCATTGATTCATCTTGCTTTGGTTGTGAATGTTGACACCTGTTCTGGATTATATCTACAATTTGTATGTAATTGTTCTTCCTCTATGTATTCTTTGTTATCATATAACAACACAGCCACGTCGTAACACAATACCATAAATCATTATAATTTGATCGTAATTTGATTGTAATTATAGCAATAAAAGTAACTTTTGATGTGCAAGGAGACATTTCTCCTCCTCCGTAAAAACTCGTCGAGTCATAGTTGCCGCCATAATCATGTAAACATTACTCTCGATGGTGATTGTCTGTCGTAATGGTGTAGCTGAAACGTGATTGGCTAGAATTTCAGTGTTTGAATCCTTGCTCGTAACTGAAGAAAATGCAACAGATTACCCGATCCGGGGTTCAAGCCGATATTCTGAATGAGGGTAATCCACTGCAGGAAATCTTGGATTGATAAATCCTGATTCGCAGGCCTGAGCCGAGCTCAAATCCCAGGCTCAAACTACCGTTCTGAATTCGGGTCATAATGATTATACCAAAAACATATCTGTTCCATACACAAAAAAGCAACAAGAGAAAGTTCACCGTGTTGATTTAGTCTGGGATGTCTATATCAGTGATAGCTTAAAGTCAGCCACTCGTTAGAAAAGAGGAAGTGGTGTAAGACGACGTATGACAGGTACAGCACAGGTGCCACAGAATTGGAGTCAGTTTTTGAAAGATGAGAACAATAAGAAAGAACAATTTGACTTTCTTGGCAAACAAGCTATGATTGTATATACAGTATGAGGGCTGAAGCAGAGCTGTGACTGATGATGAAAATGTTCTGATCTCTGAAGATGCAGACCTTAGCAACCCGTCTCCCTGCAGGTATGAAGAAGCAGACTCAAGAATGATTGTGCATGCAGCTGATGCCGCCAGCAAAGGCAGCAGGAAGATTATAATTAGAACTGTAGATACCGATGTGGCCATTCTAGCAATTGCATTTTCTTGAAAGGCTGAGTGTTGATATACTATGGATTGCATTTGGGACCGGAAAGACCTTCCACTACATACCCAAACATGAAATTGTTGGTACCATGGGAAGTCAAAAAGCTCAATCCTTCTTTGATTTCATGCCTTCACAGGTTGTGACACAGTATCAGGATTCTGTGGAATGGGCATTATATCAGCCTGGGATGTATGGAAGGTCTTTCCTGAAGTTTCATCTGCATTTATAGCAATATCATCACCATACAATGGCATATCAACCAATGTTCATGCCTTTCTCGAGAGGTTTGTTGTCATTTTGTATAACAGGATAAGGTGTATGTTAAGCGTGAATGACCTCAGAAGAGATTTTTTTACAAGGAAAGGCAGGACTTCCATGAAAATGCTGTCTCCAACCCAGGAAGCCCTCACTCAGCATATGAGGAGAGCCTGCTTTCGAGCTAGACACATATGGGGACAGGCTTTGGTGGCATATATTGACACACCTTCACCATCAGAGTGGGGATGGGTGAA
The DNA here is from genome assembly GCA_958450375.1 of Homarus gammarus. Taxonomy (NCBI): domain Eukaryota; kingdom Metazoa; phylum Arthropoda; class Malacostraca; order Decapoda; family Nephropidae; genus Homarus; species Homarus gammarus. The sequence goes on along the minus strand of CAUDMG010002820.1, from coordinate 872,877 downwards.
AGAGGATCCTGTGTGGAGAACTTTCTGGACAATGCTACCAGAGACTTCTTAGGGTTGTAGGGAGCTTGTAAAATGTAGGTGACAGAAGGGATGTACAGTTGTGGAAATATGTTCCCACAACCCCTATGGTAACCCGTGTCTCCAATCGGCCAACCTATATGACCTATAGCACACCTATCCACCAATCACGTCTGTCGTTACATGACCAATACCCATTCATTCATAAAGAGCGATAATACGACTGCAACGTTACCGTTTGGAGGTACAGGTTACCACAGGGGTGTAGAAACACATTTGCGCAACTGTACAACTCGTTGTGGCTGTTCAAGAGTGCAGATGCCTTGTGCACCTCTACCACATAAACTATCATGTACAGCTGGGGAATATTATTCTGCCCCACATTGCGCTGGCTAGTGGAGATATCCGGCAACTCTCGTAAATAGTAAACAGGGCATGAATGAACCTTTCTTGGATTGTAGTGAGAACTATTAGGTTGCTATTTGGATGAAAACTTGCTACAATCGAAGCTCTATTCCTTCATAATAGTTAACTTCGTGCCCTGTTTACTTCTATAAGATATGCCAGATGTCTCCACTGGCCACAGCAATGTGGGCATTATATTATTCCCCAACTGTATCTGTAAATAGGAAGAAATGTATCTAAATATTATGGTTTTTCATGTATGGGGTTTTACTATTTATGATTGTATTGTGAAGTAGAGTTGTAATCAATGTAAATAATCTAGCTATTAAATACTGACGATTGAGCACTAGTTCCTACTGTAGTAACAATATTCTGCCACCTGCGAGCATAACCAGTAATTTCATATGTAATTTTGATTCACAAAAATGTTGCACAATAATTTATGTTAAGAGAGAAAGCCTTTTTCAATGTAAAGTTGGTACTGTCACAGAATAAATATAATTTGCACACATTTTCATAAAGTTTTCGGATATATCGACATAAATAATGCTCACAGCACTTCATGATCCTTTAAATTATTTTAGAGCATCTTCTTCGGAGTCTATATCTGAAAGCAGAGTGAAAATATATTGAGTAGAAGCTGAGATATGGCCGATTTAGTAAAACGTTATGAGTCGTATCTATAGGTGGCGCCACCTGCCAACAGGGGGCAGTAGCAGAGAGTCTGTAGCGTTAGCGTTGTATATGGTTTGTGGCCGATTGTCAAATTTCTCTTTGTGTTTGTCTAGTTTCTCTTTGTATGGCTCACATACATACATACATACACGTAGGAGATCTCGCACTAAGGATGGAGGTAAGAAGAGAAACTCACAATGGCATTTTCTGTATACAGTATACATATATAGTATGTACAGTGCAGTGCTAAGGAGTTTCTGTGTGGTGAGGAGCTATTTGAGAGGTCTTGTTGGTTTGAGATCGTTGAGTAAAATGACCTTCACGGCTGTTTTTGTTGTTGTTGAGATTGTCGGACCGTAGTCCGACACGGGCCTTTGCCTGTAGGCAGCCCGTTTGGTGGTTCCGACTGGAGCTCTTGGAGCAGCCAGACCGGATTTGGGATTGTAGGTTGTCCTACCTGCAGATATGAAAGGATACTGCAGGTTTGCAAGAGTGAGCGGACCCTCGGTCAGTGAACGCTTACCACCAACCCCAACTCTTGGACGTGGTCAGTTTCTGAGTGGCGCGCCCCCCGAACTAGAGTCCGCACTTGCTGGGGGAGGATACTTCCTAAGCTATCTGGGTGGTGGGTATCGTGTAATGACCCGGAGAAGGTGGTGAATGTGGTTTGTTTGGCCTTTCGGGTTAGAGCGGCAGCTGCTGTTGTGTGTTCTTCTTGGAAATTTCGAATTCTATTTCGGAGACTTTGTGTGACTTCCAGTGGGTTGGCCGCTGGCTCCTGACAGTAGGTGCATTCCCTGACGACATTTCCGATCGTCTGCCACGTGCACTTGTATCATAGTCATAGTCGATGAAGGCTAACTTGGGTTTATCTTGGTGTTTCTTGTCCGCAAATGGTTGTTCCCCTTTTGTAGCCACCAGGTACGATTTGGCTCATTGGGAACCAGCGTTGAATGCATTGAAGGAAGCTCTTTTGGATGTGTAGCTTGGTAGTCTTTCTGAGGTGGTTCTTGATCTGTTGCACGCTTGCTGGAACTTGAATGTGTACGCTTCAGGAACGTGTGGCTGCCTTGGCTGCTTCGTCTGCCATATCATTTCCCCTGATCCCTACATGACTGGGAATCCTGTTCTAGCTGGTTAATTATTGGTTCTGTCGAAGTTAACCAGGCTGGTACATTTATATTATATTGGGTTAGAGTAGCGAAACCCAATTGTCTGTTTCTTCCTTTTATTAAGGAACTGCTGTTGATACAATTCCTGAGTGTAAATCAACCGTAACTTCCACTATTTATGAGTGTGAAGAGAAAGGACGGTGGCTATGTAAATAGACCGTTTAATCACGTCCGTTCGATGTGAAATTATGAGTGGGACTGCCTGTGGGTGCCCGCTTATCCGAGCAGACCCATGTGCTGACCCATTCAGTCATTGGCCGCACCCGAAGGAGGCTACCAATCCTGTGATAAGAGCATGACAACTCATAGCCAATGGAAAGTTACAGGGGATGAATCAGTTTATAAATCCAATGTAATGAATCCATTTATATAATACTTCTGTTGATGAGACAGGGGCCATTACATCACTCGGTCACCTGCCACCCGAGCTCGCTAGGACTAAATAAACTCGCAGACTACATCCTACACAACCCTAACCATGTTTTAAACATATATGTAAACACAAAGCTGGGGACTCTGAAACTGTAGGGTTTTCATCAACTACAGGGGTCCTAGACTTAAGTGTCTTACTGGTTAGAATGTTGTGGACATTTGTCAACTTGGATGACACTGACTTATAATAACAAAAAAGAAACATAACTGCCAAAATTAACACAACTTGGTAATGCAAATTCCCGTGTAAAGTAAAATGGCAGATTATTATTCAAATCAGCAAATTGGGTCTCTTTCAAGTAGGAAATAACCTTTAATTTCTCTGAAACGATCTGAAGTTCTTTTACAGTAAAGTTCATAACAGGAAACATGGGAATTAAATCAGACTTGAGATTTAAATTCAAGGCAAAATGCTGATGAGTAGGCAAGGTCCGTAATGAACTACAAGTGATTTCACAGTAATCCAGAGCCTTGTAATGACCTTTCACAACTAACTGCTTACCACCATCGTGGCATTTTAAAATAACAGTAGTATCATCAGGCAAGAATAAGTACTGCACATTATGGAGATGAGCGTGAAACACAACTTTAACACTAACTGGCCTATCGCTGCATTGCGTAAGCGCTGTGCGTACATTAGTTTGCAGGACCGCCAATTCACATATCCCTTCTGCAGCAGGAATAAATGCGAATATATAGGCTGGACATACGTGTAAGTGTAGATATGACGACTTACACCACTATAGTACCCTAGGATCATCCAACGCCAATAAAGAATATTCTTCATCTACAAGTAAAAGTTCTTTAGGCATATCCAGAGCATACAGTGTGTCGTTAACAAACCAGGGGAAGGGTTCTAAATGCCATGCATTAAACTTATGTTGCCCTCGCATAGGTATGTGGATAAGAATAGCATTCCACCTCATGATCATTAAAAATAGGAGTTAAGTGATATGTCAACTTGGCAATCTGTAATGCATCAAGAAGAGTCTGCACAGGCACAAGCTTTGCATCCACATGCTCTATCCCTGCATCTACTATGCTGTCAATTAGTTCATTTTTATTAGTAAGGATATTCTGAACTGAATCTTCTGCAGCATGCAAATATTCAGAAAAATAAAGGAGCCACTCTAACGTAGGGACTGAATTCTGCAATTTATACACAACCCTCGATATATGGTTAGACTCCGATATTATCGCATTAACCTTTGACTCTAAAGCAGTAATCGCATGGAATGTCTGAGATATAACACGATTCTGCTGAGATACAGCTTGATCAACGATGTTCATTCGGTTCCCCAATTTAGCTACATCGCCGGCCGTTGCCGTACCAAATAGAGTGCTTTGGATAAGACCCACAAAATTAAATAAATTCCTTTTTCGTCGTGTCTGAGAACGCACTTCTTTTGCAAATCAACCTCAGACGCTGGTAAGCTTTTTCCAACAGCAACGAGAAGCTTGCAAAGGTTCAAGAGACGAAAGTGTAGAAGCTCAATAGTTTGTGAAGCCATCGTCGATACGTTAGTAGCTGAACTGAGACTCTGTAGGATGTCCAATAGGGTGTGTCATAGGAGGGAAGATCAGTTAAAACTAATGTCCCATCACTTTTTTAACGCACCTGAAATCAATAACTGGGCGCCAACCACCAGCCTTCTTTGAGACGAGGAATAAGGGGCTATTAAAAGGGGACTTAGAATGCGGAATAACATTCTCATCCAACATATCTTGGACCATATCCTGAACTACAGCGCGCTGGCTATATGGTAATCGGTAAGCTGGTACATAGATAGGATTTGTGCCCTCCTTTAATGATATGTGATGGGATGTTAAATCTGTCTCTCCTAGCTTTTCCCCTGGCAAGGCTACAATATGTCTGTAGTCAGCAAGCAGCTTTAAAAGGCGTGTCTTGCCCAGAGGATGGTCCATCACCTTAACATGTGGCGCTATTTCATCTACCCTCTCTTGCCTAGTCTGTTGGGATTGAGGTACAATACTACAATATTTTCTGAAAGCCTGTTCTATTCAGAACTAGAACGTCTGTCAAACCATCAGGTCGTATCGTGCTTAACATCGATTCTCACGACAAACCCTTTACCTTGCACATTTCCGTGAGACATACAACATCGGTCCCCGTATACAAGTTAGGTAATTCCACAGTGGCCTAGGTGAATTCCTCATTCTGATAGTGGAGAGTACTCTTCAAAATTGCAGGTACAATCTTCTAACTCTTGCTGCTATAATCACACTGGGAAAGTGAATGTGTGAGGTCTGGGGCCTGCTCTGACACATTATCTGCCTTCTTCCAAGTGGGAATGGTGGACAACACTTTCAACCTTGCGGAGAGCAATGGTGCAGAATGACGCATAGCGTTGTAGGAAACACCTTTAAACGTAATAGCATTATTACGTGGACGAACATCTATACTAGTCGTTCTGGGTGTTGGGAGACCAATTAATCCGTTAGCTGGCAAATTAAATTGCTGAACCACATAAAATTCTGCATAGAAGGGAATAACCGCCTCTTGAAAACCTAAGTGGTAACGTCACCATTCCTTTAATACTCAGCTGCGTGCCGGATACTCCTTCGAGATCGGCGTCAGTAGGTCTCCATAGGAAATCACGGTGAGGTAATCTACGTTGTAACTCCTGATAGGATGTCAAGGCCAAAACATTTGCGCATGCACCCGTATCAATATCCAGAGCCAATCTGATATCATTCACTCTCACCGGTACGGACAACACTTCCACTTTATTTAGCGCCGTTACTAAAGAGGCTGCCACAGAAGTGTTGTGCGAAGGAGGCACCAATGGACCTATCCTTCCCCGTCTTTTGACAGGTGCTGGCCTTCCCCCGACTTCTTATCCTGGTAAGGACGCGCTTTACGCTGCTGTGTTACCGGGAATACATCAGAGTCCACGCTTCTGGTCTTTATCATTATGTTACACTCATCTGTGCTGTGAGATGCTGACCTGTGGAATGCACACCACGATCCTGATCTTTGGACAGGTGGAGATGTAGTCTTAACCGCCTCCATGTACGTTCTTGGCGCTCCCTGCTTTTGTTTAGCGCATGTGGCGGGATGGGTTCTCTCCGGTACTCTAACACCACCACCACCCTGGAGCTGGTAACAATCATCGATCGTATGGCCCCTCTTATTACAATGGGTACACCTCAAAGATCGGCGATGCTTGTAACTCTGGTGTTGAGGTGCAATTGGAGCCAACGGCTGCATTTGCACTACCTGGGGAGGCACTGTAGTCTGGGAAGTACCTGCCGTCAGAGGTCCTGTCATCTTCGGAGAAAGCTTGTTAGCGTAGTCCACCAAAACAGCAGGCAAGACAAACTCTACCTCCTGGGCCCGGCCATAGATGGGATGACGAACCGCCAACAGGAAACTAACCAACTCTATCAATGTTTCCACATTTTCAGGTAACATCTTGCCATCTTCGTCGTACCATCGTGAACCCCGGAAAGTCACTTCCATGTCTTGTCGTACTTCTCCGGCAATTGAAACAGCCTCCATCGGCGATTCCGCGTGAACCACCGGAGCCAGACGATCTAGCCATCTAAATATCCACTGCAGGTGGCCCAAGTGGGACCCGCACTCGAAAATACCAATGAGAGTGTGCTTGAACTTTTCATAATCCGGGTCCGTTAAACCATACGCATTCAGGTGCGTACTAGGGAACGAACCCTGCGGGATGTGGGAAAGCACAAACGCCTTCTTATCGTAATCATTGGTAATTTTCACGTTGCGCATTGTGTCCTCACAAGCACGGATGAACTGTGTCATTCTATAATCATCCTGACCAGTGAAATCACGGACCTGGTCAGCACGTGGTATAACGTGAAACACATTCTCTGGGTTAGGCGACATACGAGCGTTAGAAGAAGCCATGTTAGCGTTAGATGTAGGCAGGCCACTAAACTTACTCCTAACCGAAGGCTCAGTTAATGGGCGGGGTAATGCTAAGTTATCCGACACACTGTCACTCAGAAACGGAGTAGGAACTACCTGTGAATAGCCAGGTGAGGTACTATATTGATTCACAAATCGTAAGGTACGACGGTTTAAATCGTCAAATGACTCCTCAATTATCTCTTCACTACTCTTCACAGAATCATCTAACTGTGCTTCAGGCTTCCCTCCTAATTTAACCTCTGCAGTAGATACGTGACGTTTATCATCTATATGCGAATCGTCAGCAAAAAGCTCCGCTAAATCAGTAATGCCCTCAGACTAAAAATTGAAAATTTATCCATGAAGTGTCAAATGGGTCATACAATGAACTACAGTGAGAACAACACACTTGCCTCTCATTTACAGGAATTGATATTAATCACTGAAAACACATAAGTTCAGTCCGTATTAAAATAAGTAAGACACCTACAACAATGACATAGCCTACCCGATGCTCTAACAGTGTGAAGACATGTCGTTGACTTTGTAAATGTGTGTATAAAGTATGTTAACCTTTAAATGCCTAATGCAGGAGTTGGACATCTGCATAGAAAACGTGATCCGTCTGCCACAGATGGTCTCAGGTGGGGGGTGGGTGGGTACCTCGGTCCCTCCCACTTGGACAGATGTAGGCTGAGGTAGGATGTGGTGAGTGGGTGGGTCTTGCCGCCCTTCCAAGGTCGGTCCGTGCGCAGTGCGCGCTCCTCTTGAGTGTTGTCGCCTAGCAACGACCAGACACACTGCAATGACAACACCCGGTGAATCCACTTCACGACAGGGGAGTACCTTCCACAGTATGTCAAAGTGCTGAAGGTGAAAAATCAGGTCCTCTGCTCGCTGATACGATGTCGCCGGTTCTGTGTGCCCAAACCTTCTGAAGCCCTGTATATAAAGGACTCTCTGGTGCACTGAAAGTACTGCAATCAACGATCACGAAGCCACAACAGTCGTCCAGATACTTGTGAAAGGTCCCTTGTTAGTGAACCCTGAAAGTGTTTGGGTATGCTTGCAACACTGTGAGCAGCGGGCACAGGGTGGCAATGCTGATGATGCACTTTCCTGACAGCCACAGGGGTATCACTAACTAGCCGTATGGCAATAAGTCAACAATAACTCGGTATCGGTTATTGGAATAATTCTTTACACCACTATGGGAGACAGAATGAGAACCACTCAACTATAATCGTCTCACTACGGGATATATCAATACACTCGGATATTTCATGTAACATGTCACTGTTTATTGTTTGCTTGTTTAGGGAAAACACTGACGCCTTGGTATATAGACTGGAATGTTGTAATCCGTCACCACATTAGCTGCCACCAATGTTCTAGCTGCTTAATTATTGGTTCTGTCGAAGTTAACCAGGCTGGTACATTTATATTATATTGGGCTAGAGTAGCGAAACCCAATTGTCTGTTTCTTCCTTTTATTAAGGAACTGCTGTTGATACAATTCCTGAGTGTAAATCAACCGTAACTTCCACTATTTATGAGTGTGAAGAGAAAGGACGGTGGCTATGTAAATAGACCGTTTAATCACGTCCGTTCGATGTGAAATTATGAGTGGGACTGCCTGTGGGTGCCCGCTTATCCGAGCTGACCCATGTGCTGACCCATTCAGTCATTGGCCGCACCCCAAGGAGGCTACCAATCACGTGATAAGAGCATGACAACTCATAACCAGTGGAAAGTTACAGGGGATGAATCAGTATATAAATCAAATGTAATGAACTCATTTATATAATACTTCTGTTGATGAGATGGGGGCCACTACAATCCAGTGTAAGACGACTGGGCGATTTTGTCTTTGGAGGTCCTGTATCTGTGCGAGGATGGAGGTTATGATGTGGACATTGTTTCTTGGTTGACTGTGTTGCAGCGCCTGCATGGTCGTTTGTGAGTTGGTGTGAATTATGATGGACTTATTGTGTTGTGTTGTAGGGCCTTTGATATTGCTACCAACTCTGTTTGTAGGGTGGAGCAGTCATTAGAAAGTCTCCATAGGAGGGTCTGACCTTGGGTGTAGAAGGCCGCTCCGGATCTATGATGTTTTGGGTCCACCGAGTCGTCTGTGAAGTATGATGCTGCATCAGCCGGTGTCTCGGTGGCTATGGCTTCCAGAGTTATTCTTTTGAGATCCTCCTTCTGGAGGTTGGCTTTGCTATCACCAAGTTCGGTAATTTTGAATGTGGCTGGTGGAGGGCTCCATGGTGGTGGAACTCTTTAATCCCTGTGTTGTATGTCTTGGTTGTTCTTGACGAGTGTTTCTGCTTGCAGGTGCCCGATGACCTCGCTTGCCTCGTGCGACCAGGTGGCCCCTCGCACTCTGTGGTAGAGGTGGAGGGAAGCACTGATTCGCGTTTTGGCAGCTGTGGACTTATCTGATCTACAGATTTTGGCGAGGAGACCGGTTGCCACCTGCTTGTCTCGTACTGCCAGGGTGGTAGTTCAGTTTCCATTTGCAAATTGTAAATTCTGGTCAACATGGGTGCTCCGAGCATGGTCCTGAGAGCATTAATTTTTCATGACTTCTAGCTTAGCTATCTGGTCTTCTCTCAGTCCATTGAGTGCTGGAGCACTGTAATCTACCAGCAATCTGATGGCGGCCGTGTAGTAGGCTTTGAGCACGTGTATGCTCGCTCCTGCGGTTGTGCTGGTGAACGACCTCATTATGTTATGTCTGCTCTTCATCCTGTGCCTGAGATACTCGAGTTGCGGCTTGAAAGTGAGTTTCTGGTCCAACCAGATTCTAAGACACTGGTGGGTGTTGGTCCAGACTACCGGCGTGTTTTATTTGGAGAGCATCATGTCTGATGTGTCTGTGCAGATGGCCATCGCATTCGACTTGGCTGGATTTATCTTGAGTCCAAGTCTGTTGCACTCCTCTTCTATAAGTTGGAGTGCATGTTGCATGTTGACTAGTCTGTTTGCTTCTCTTACTATGAGCTTTAAGTCGTCTGCATAGCAGAGGAGCTTGGCTGTTTGTCTCAAAGGGAGTCTGACTAGATTTTCCATCAGGACATTGAACAGCATTGGAATGAGGATGCCTCCTTGTGGGGTTCCGTTTTCGTGGACCCTGTAACTTGACGTTGCCCCCGGAAAGCGTACTCTTGCTTCTCTCTGTGTAAGGTAGTTCTGGATCCACCCCAGCAACCTTCCTTTGACGCCTTTTTCGGCGAGCGTCGTTATAATGGCCAATGGGTTTGCTAGTTAGAAGGCCTTCTCCAAGTCGAGGAAGACCACCAAAGCTGGTTTATTGTCCACTGTGCTGAGTATCTCGGCAATGTTGTTGCTTGTGTCGGTGTTCTCGGTGTAAGCAAAAATGTGAGGGTGTGGGCTGCCTACTTTCCACTTGAGTCTGTTGAAAGCCATTTTTTCTCCTGTCTTCGCTATGCAGCTGAGGAGGGAGATGGGTCTTGGTTTGTCTGGTTCTCTGGGCTTCGGAATGGGCTGTATATCTGCCTTCTTCCATTCCGGTGGAAATCTCTGTGCTATCCACGAAGCATTGATGACTTGTAGCAAAGCCTCGTGCCTGGCTTCTCCGCCATGGGAAAGCATGGAGTAGGTTATCCTGTCGGCCCCTGGTGCTGTGTCCTTGCTTCGTTTTATCGACTTCTGGAGTTCTTGCTGGTTGAAGGGTCTGTCGGTGTCATCTTCACCATTGCTGGCCTCTTCGATCATCTGGAGTCTGGTCTGTCGCAGACGCCGTTGTGTCTCCTCTGCATGTCTCGGGAGGTTTTTCGTTGCTGCTCGGTTGGAGAACAGTTTTGCAAGTCTCTCGGCTTCCTCTTCTGGGTTGGGATGGGTTGGTGGAGGTGGTGTTGCCTTCCCAGATGCCCTTCAGATCTGGGCCCACATTTTGCCGAGGGAGGTGTGCTCATTCAGTTCGGAGCACCGCTTGAGCCAGGTTACGCTTTTGATTTCTTCCTTCTCTTCCCTGGTATCCTTGACTATGTCTTGCAGGAGATGTCTATTTGTGTCCGTGGGATGTCTTCTGTAGTTTCTTCGGGCCATGTTCACTCTGTGGTTGAGTTCTTTCACCCTAGGACAGTAGTACCAGTAATCCTTGCACTGTCTTGATGTAGGTTTTGTTTTTTGAAGAGCCTCTTCTGCCGCTTGGTGAAACGCCTTGACCAATTGTTGGTGGAGGGTTGCCTCGTCCACGTGTGCTGCACCAGCCGGCTGTGAATTGGCACGCCACAAAGCCAGGTGTTTCCTATAGAGTTCCCAGTCCGCCTTTTGGGTATTATATCTCCATCTCGGCGGGGGTGGAGTGGGGAGCTTGTTCACCTTCAGTGTTGTTAGTGTGGCAAAGCGGTCGCTGGTCAGCGTGGGGTGTAGCTGCCAGGGGGCCGAAGGCTGTAGTGCACTGGAGACGAAGGTTAGATCTAGCCTTCCTCCCCTAATGTGGGTGGGTTCTCCGATGTTTAGAAGGGCGATCTCGGGTGTGTCTTGAAAGGTGGTGTATAGGTGTAGGCCGTCTTCATTTGTAGGGCTTACCGAGCTTAGGAAGGGATGAAGTGCATTGATATCTCCTCCTATGAATGTGCCGTGGTCAGCAGCCGAAGCGAAAAAATTGAGTCACCTCCAGTGAGCCCCTTGGGTTCTTGTAGATGTTGTGGACAGTTATTTCCCGTTCTTGGAGGGTTACTTTGACAGCCTGTGTCTCAATGTTTTCCTCACATGGTCTTGTTGGTTTGAGAGCGTTGAGTACAATGACCTTCTTGACTTGACTTGACGTCTGTAGATAAGGTAGAGGGCTATTGCTTGTAATGCTGAGTGGGAGGACAGGGATTAGGATTATAAGTACTTTGGTGGCAATTTGGGGGAGAGGGGGGGGGGGATTGGTTTAGGATCAAGGAAAAAGAGGGAGGAAATTTGAAGGAAAGTAAGAGAGTGACAGTATCCGGGCTCAACCAGATATGCTGAGGTTCTAATATTTATATTTGAACTTACATCTTGCGTGATTAGGTTTTTGCTCTCAAGCCTTTTTTCATTTAGTTAAAAAATTTTTTTTGCAGTAGCCAGACATAATGATATAATATGCATTGAATACATTTACAGGGCTGTACAGTACATAAATCAGGAGTTGTTTATTATTTTAACAATAGATGGGATGGTACTGTTCTTATACCTATAAGTGCGGGCTCTTATGGGCTGAATTTTGTTGTAGTGGCGGGCTGCTCGAGTTGGGTGGGGGGCTGCAGGTGGCAGGAGGTGGCGATGGCGAGGGTGGTGCAGTAGTCCACGGCCAAACCTTTCCAGTGCTTGGTGGTGGAGGTCACTGAGGGATGGCATTTCCAGGGTGGATAGAGCGTTGGTGTAGCCGGAGTATTCTGCGCCGAGCATGATTCTGCAGGGCCTTTTCTGTACCTTCTCTAGCTGGCGTTGTTGGGTGGAGTTGAGAGAAGACGACCAAGCTGGTGATGCATACGCTAGTTTGGGGAGAATAAAGGCGTTGTAGATGGTCCTCAGCTCTGGCGTGGGTGTCCCAAGTGACCTAAGTCTTTGTAGCATGTAGAGACGGTATGAGGCTGCCTTGACTGTGTTATTTACATGGACCTTCCAGTCAAGTTTGTTGTCTATAGTTACACCCAGGAGTTTGGCAGACTTCACCAGCTGGAGAGGATGGGTACCCACTGTGACTGCTGGGGCTTGCACTGAAATGGTGGCGGTATTGATGTGCATGACTACGGTTTTGGTGTGGTTGATGGTGACCTTGTTCTCTGTAGTCCATGCCTGTAGCCTGTCCAGGGTGCCTTGGAGCGATGAGTAGTCTGGTGCGGTGTTGCCCACTGAAACCCACACAGTGCAGTCATCCACGTACTTCCACCTGTGAGGAGTGTCCGATAGAGCGTCGTTGATCATGATGAGGAAGCACAGTGGTCCCACCTTGGTCCCTTGGGGAACACCGCAGGTGAGGTGTTGGTATAAGGACCTGTGTGTGCCTCTTATAACAATTTTCTTTACTCTAATACTTACAACCATTGGTAGCGTGACGAGAGGAGGCTCGTGGGTATATGTAGTGATAGTATCAAGTAATAGGGAAGAAATAACGGTAGATACTGTAGGTAAATAATAGACACAATATACAAATACAAAATTTATTTAAACATTAATATGGAGGTAGGGGAAAGAATATATGTACCAACAGACGAAATCTGGTACTATGCCCTCAGGCTCAACACTCACACCACTACTGGGTGGACATACTCAATAACACTCACACCACTACCGGGTGGACATACTCAATAACACAAACTCTTACAGTAACTTAGCACCATTAAGACCAGGAGCAACTGCCACTACAACACTCAGTCGTCAGGAGTGATACTCAAGCACCCGCCATGGGTCCTGCCACCATGGGGTACTTTCCAACGAACTGTGAAGATTCCAGTGGAATAACCCCACCACACAAATAGCCCTACTGAGTTAGACACTCATCCACCAATGATGGGGGCTGGTAGTGGTGTGTGGCTTGGTGATCCGGGGTCACCTCGCGGGCCGAGCGTTAGGGCCAGACGAGCCAGCTATGGGGGCCATAGGTAGTCTGAAGTGTCTGACGGTCGGGTCTCACGAAGGTAACTGATCCTACTGGACCTCGGACATCTCCCCAGACATAGTGGATGCAACATCCACGCTACAGACACGGCCTAGGCTGCGTTAGGGACCTGTATAGGTGAAGGGGCAAGCACTTACTAACGGTTGAAATGCCCGCGGCACCCTCACTCAAAATAGGTCAGGGAGTCCACCTACTTCTATTTCGATGAATTAATTTACTGTACACTCTGACGTTGAAACTGAGACTATGGACTCAGTTTCATTCCCTACTATTAGCATCACTAACAATACTCTGGCTGAGCTATCAAAAGCAAAATTAAATTGATTACAAAGGGTTGGATGGCAACAGGTCCCAATATACAGCGTCTTGCTACGAAATCCGCCGATTATATTCAAAGTTCCCTTTAGACAAAGACGGCCTCTTGATGACGTCATCAAGGAAACAGAAAACGGGGGACGTTTCCACTGGGGGACTCAGAAGGTTTTGTGGACGTTTGAGCGTAATATGAATCCTTAAGGTTTTCAGGTTAGCCGTCATCACGGTATCATTACAATGGAATGTAGAGACCAAGCCCTGATACCTCACTGCTTGGCGACGTCCACTCAAGAAATCAGTGAGCCATGAGACCAGGTTGGTGGGCAGCCCTAGTGCAATAGCCTTGTTGATAACAGTGCAGTGATCAACAAGGTCAAAGGCCTTCCTGAAGTCCACAAGGGCAACGGCCAGTGATGTCTTTCGTTTCTGCAAGTTTTTGTGCAGAAAATCCAGAAAGCTTACCAAGCAGTGTGATGTAGAGGAGGTCCTCATATTGCCAAATTGCTGTGAATCAATTGACTGATAGATACTGGCAAATGCCCACTCAAAAACAAAGTCCTCACAAAGTAGACTGGGTATGGGGGTAATGGCAACTGGCCTGAGGTCGTTAGGGGACTGTGGGGTGGTGACCTTGGGGATGGGGTGACAAATGCGGTTTTCCATTCATTAGGGCATTTGCTTTGTCTGAGGGATGCATTAATAATAGAACAGAGGGGGGTGGCAAGTTCGACTGCAAACTCCTTGTATATTTTGATTGGGAGGTCAATTGGGGTCGTGGAGCGTTTGGATTTAAATTTCAGGAGTTTGTTGGCGATTTCATATGGTTGGACACTGGGAGGGGGGTAGGGGGAAGGTAAATAAGCTGGGAGGAGAGTGAGGTCAAGACTGGGTAGGGTATGACATATGGTAGCAAAATGGTTATTAATTATCTCAGCTGCCTCCTCACTAGGCAAATGTGAGATGAAAGGAAGTGTGGGAGACTGACGGTTAAGACCACAGAGATCTTTTACCTTGGAGTACCACTGACCGATGCCGACCTCCTTGTGGCCGTGCACTTTCCTGGGATAATAAGTCTTCTTGGCAGACTTGATTTCCCTGATGACCTGGTTACGTAGACTTTTGTACAGGCGGTTGTTGGTGTAGTATGCCTTGTTGCTCTGCTCAATAAGTCTTTTTATGCGGGGCGTAATCCACGGGACATCATCGGGGTGGATCCTCAGTGTTTTGACTGGAAAGAAGTGGTGGTAGGCTTTGGTGATAGTTTCTAGGTAATTATCCCATTTGTTCTGCACATCGTCTACCGTGATCACTTCAGTCCAGGGATACCGGGTTATCCATTGTCCAAAACGCCGCATAGCAGAGTCAGGAGTTCGTCGGCATATGATCCTGGGGCTATGATGTTATGAAGGTGAGCATGTAGCATGCTCACCATTACCTTGTAATGACCAGTGTCACTTAATTTGATTATGGTGTCTGTAGTTGGCTTTGTTGCCTCTTTCACGGCCCTCTTTGCTATTTCAGCATATGTGCTTTGGTCTCTCATCCTTTCTCGTTGGTCTTCCTGCTCCTGCTTGTATTTGATGAGGGTCTTTTTGATGGGGCAGGACATGGCCATTTTTGGGGTGGGTTTGGTACACGTCGCACTGTTGTTGCACTGCGTGTAAACATGTCCTTCCTCTGCACAGTTGGAGCAGAATTTCTTTTCCTTTTCAGGGCAGTCCCTTGTGGTATGCTCTTCATATTTATAGCATGTGAAACATGTCAGGAGACTGGTGTATTTTTCCCTTTTTATTTGATGAGGGGATATCGACATGTTGCATGCTAAGAAGCCGCACTGGAGGACCTTGTCTACCATAGCCGTTTCTTCGAAACAAATTTTCATTACGTGCGTGTAGTCTTTTATGTTGATTATTTCTGCTACTTTAAGTCCTTCGATGTTATTTTCAATGTCTGCCTTCAGAGAGTCTGCCGTTTGCCCTCCTACTTGAGAATCTAGTTTCCTTACGAAAGCAGATCTCCTGGCTCTTAGCTCGGGAGGCATGACCACAATTAATCCATTCTTGGCAAGGATTTGTTTCGCCTTAGTGGACAGTAGTTTGTCTGCATCATTTTCATTTTGGCAAATGACTTCGAACCCTTTGTTCAGGTTGAATACCCTATACCCTGCAGGATCAGGTTGAGAAGTGTGAAGTGAGCGGCGCTGCTGATTGGCTGAGGTGAAGGCGGTAACGGGCCAATCACCGTGCAGTCCGAAAGTGAGGCCCGGTCTGTGAAACTCGCTGCTGATTGGCTGGTAACCGGACGGCAAGTGATCAACCAGCAGTTGTAGGGTAGAGTATCCACTACAAGTCTTCCGCTCAACAAAATACTTGTATTGTCAATATGTATTTGTGTGCTAAATATGATACTTGAAAAGAAAAATGCACAAACATGACCCTCTGGAACATAAAGGCCCGAATTCAAAATGGTGATTTGAGCCTACGATTTAAACTCGGCTCAGGCCTACGAATCTAAATTACTCGATCCGAGATTTCCTGCAGTGGATTACCCATATTCGGAACATCGACTTGAACCCCTGATTGGGTAATCTGTTGCATTATCTTCAATTACAAGCAAGGATTCGAACACAGAAATTCCAGCCAATCACATTTCAGTTACACCATTACGACAGCCAATCACCATCAAGAGTAATGTTTACAAGATAATGGCTGCAGGTATGACTCGACGAAGTTTTACCGAGAAGAAATCTCTCCTTGCACATCCAGTTACTTTTATTACTATAATTACAATCAAATTATAATGATTTATGGTACTGTGTTACAACGTGGCTGTGTTGTTATATGATAACAATGAAATTCATAGAGGAAGAACAATTACATACAAATTGTAGATAATATCAATATTCAAAGCCAAAGCACGATGAATCAATACAAAGTGTAGTAACCTTGCTAGGCTCACTTAGGTTAGGTTTTTTTTCTGTTCGTTTTACCCCACATTTCCCCTGATTATTAATGTTAAGAAAATACTTTCTTTTAATAATACATTAAAAGCAAAATACACTCAGCATTGATTCAATTATATTGAAAATACATCAAAATAGTTTTCCTAAAGAAAAACACTCAAAATAAAGAAGCATCAGTGTTTTTTACATTTACCCACTTGATCTTCATGGACCCTAGACACGAAAGTGTTGCAACACATTACCATAACTCATTCAGTAACCAAAACCAAAATCTTTCTTTCCCGGAATATATTCGTCATGAAGAATCTCAAAGTAATCATCAGCTGATGAATGGGAGGGAGAGGTGAACCATAGCCAAGAGGTCTGTTAAGTAGATGCTCCATATCACGGAAAATATCAAGGAAATCTCCCTTGCTGAACCTATATCGTTGTTTAGATTGCGTGTCATCATAAAAATTTATAGGATGCTGCCTATCTACCATCAGTCTTCTCTACAAAGTTTCCAATTTGATGATATTGCCAAAAACTGCTCTGTGTCAAAATTCATGTTGACTTGCTTGAAGGATCGACCGCTAAACCTGCTTCCAGGCTGGACTAACGTGAGGATCGATAATTCCAATCTCAAACCCGGTTTGAATCTTTGTGTTGGCTCAAGCCAGCGTTCTGAATACCAACAATCTTTAATCTTCGCTCGATACTTGGTATAAATCTTCATACGGTTTCAAATCATTGTTCTGAATTCGGGCCTAAGCGAGTGGAATATACTTTCGTTCAAGCAGGTAACATGACCAGTCCAACAAAGTTGTTCATGGATAATGGTAGCCTCGATGCTCCTACAGTTGGTGTGAGCGAGAATACTGACCCATGTATCGCTGCCATACAACGAGGTGGGGAGGACCACTACTTGATATACGAGAAGCTTTGTAGATGACTTCAGCTCCCGACAACAGAAGAAACGGGTTGGAGTATGCCAAAGGCTTAAGATGCACATCTGATCGGATGATGAATCTCTTCATTGATGTCCACGGTGGTGGACATCTGGGAACCATGGTACTGAATTGTAACATTAGAGAGGGTAGTACCGTTAACCTGGATGGATGGTGGAGGTGTGGTTGATCCAGCGGCAGGTTGAACGAGAATCTGAGTCTTACGTGCAATCACCTCAAGGCCGAAGTGTACATACGCGTTTGCGTAGGTGTTTAGGATCTCCTGTAGGTCGCTCTCAGTGTAAGCAATGAGGGTGGGTCATCTGCATACTGAAGTTCAGTGATGGAAGCTGCCGACACCATTGTTCCTGCCTGGAGTCGACTATGTGGAAAAGTCCCTTCAACTGGTATTGCATGTCCACCCTGCCGGCGAAACTGGCAGCCAAGAAAATGGAGAAGAGAGTTGGTGCCATTGCAGAGCCTTGTTTTATTGCCGTTTGGATGGGGAAGAACTTAGATTGGGTGCCATTGTGCAGGACACTGCCATTCAAGCTTTCGCTGAGTTGCCTCACAATGGCCATGTAAATGTAATGACTCTGTTCTCTGCACTTTTCCTGTATCTGGCGGGCAGCAAAGATCGTGTCAGTGGTGCCACGTGATGGTCTAAAACCACAATGAGATTCTGGGAGGAAGCTTTCTGCCTCAGGAAGAAGTCTGTTGAGGAGGACTGGGGCTATAATCTCGCTAGCTATGGACAGCAGCTAGTTCCCACGGGAGTTGCAACAATCTGACCAGTCTCCCCTTTTCTGATGAATATATACGATGGAGACGTCCTTAAGAGTTTGGGGGATTTCCTATTTCTTCCATATATTCTCCAGGGGAAAGTGAAGACGGCTGGTAAACAGAGGTCCTCCTGCTTTAAGCACCTCGGGTGGGATTCCATCAGGCAGTACTACCTCTTCCAGGGATAAAAGATTGCACTGGGGCCCATATGCAAGATCAGCCGTGGTGTACACCATGCCGTGGTATCCCGGCAGTCATAATACAATGTCGTTTGTTGTTACTACGTCATCGTAGTGTAGTCAGTGTACCAACTGCCGGAAGACTTGGGGGTTGGTATGCTTGCACCCTGAGAACGTTGTCAGTGGCACGAAACGTTTGCTCTTGCTACACGATTTACGAGCATGAAAAACTTGAATCCCAAGCTAAGGTGCATCTCATTTTCCTATTTTCTTGGATTATAAGCCAATTCTGGGAATGAAATACGATCTCTTACAATGAATATGGGTAAATAAAGCCTGTGACAACCATAAAATCAAACAATAAAGTTATAAGTTTGCCACGAACTTGGAGTTGGGTCAGTGTAAATAAAGAGAACTGTGGCCTGTTCTGTGGAAGAATTCAGTAGAATATAACAAAGCACAGTGATGAACTCACTGTACAGATGAATTGGGATAAAATCTTGAAAAAATATCACCATAACTGTTAGTTTTCTATCAAACAGGAAATTATCTTTGTACCAAAAATTTTTACTTTCATATTATACAAGTATAAAAACCAGTTATATACAAGATATGAAAACTTGAGATAATGTTTTCTACTTATCTCCACCTAATTATAGTAATGCAATAAATACCCTATGAAAGAAAGCGAGACATGAACACTTTCCCAATGTCAGGAGTAAAAATGTATGCAATATGTTAAGACATGGACTGAATCAGCAGTTGGAGAAAAGTATCTGCTGTTTAAATGGTCTTTTATTTGGAAAAATATTACATGTAAATACTGTATATGGATCCTCACCAGAGAGTCTTCATATAGTTAGTGTACAGACATTTTTTTACAAGGCATGTACTCAACTATAATGGAAAGGAAGACATGTTAGGTTATGTTAGGTTATATTAGGTTCATCTTGTGAGCAAATTTCAAGGAACCTATATATAGTAGGTATATTCATGAAATTCTACCAAATAATCAGAGACTAATTATGTTAAACATAGAACAAGATGATAATTGAATGGTTTAAAAATATCCTCAATAAAGTCTGCAATGTTAATTGCAAATAATTCCTGCATTTTTTAATGTTTAATATACACTGTAATATAAATAAGGATAAGAATACAATGATAATGTTTATGGCAAAATATAGCCTTTATTAAAAGCAGGATATGTTATAATATATGGATGATCAAGAGTACAGTATCTTAAAGAAAAAATCACCCACAAATTTCACAAAATATTTATACGTAATATCCATGTATGTATGTAGAGTGTAAAAAAAAAATAATTAAGGCATTTGTTATAATTTCTCCAAGGCATATATTCTGAAAATTCCAGAAACTGCATTTTTTCTGGTCTATGAGTAATTTGGAGATTTTATGGAAAGTCTCCAAATTTTTCTTTTCTGAGTCTGGGAACCAATTCCGAGGTTAGATTAGGTAGCAAATTCCAAAATCTTCCCAGGAACCACAAAAATTCCCCATCAATCATGATACTAAGATTTATTTCTTTAGTAATGGTGAAATGTGAATAGTCAGCTGTATCTCCACCTGTAAGTGAAAATAAAGTCATTAATATTGTGTTAGCTAAATTTGCGAATTCTGAAACATCTTTATTTATGAGGGTTAATATGTATAAGTTTCCAACACCTACATACTGTGGATAATTTTGTCTGTTAAAAAAAAAATAAAATAAAAAATTCCAATGGAAACTCACATTTGTTTGGTTTGATATGCAACACACATTCAAAAAATTAATTCTTTTTTTCTAATGTAGATTTTTATGGCGATTCCAAAACTTTGATCCTTTTTTGGGAGAAATTCATAGACAAAAATTATAAGCCCTTTAAAATTTGAATGTTCTACATCAAAATGTTAACCTAACCTACCTACCTTAACATAACTGGAAAACATTGGTCAATTCCCTGGATGACCGAAAAGATAATAAGACCTTAAATGCAATTTATTTTGGAAGACATTATTCATTTTTGTTGGAATCATGGATATAAAAAGCCAATATATCTGCACTTGATTCTAGCACTGTCAATGTCAAACTGAATTATTACCACCACTCCAAATGTTGCACAAAAAGTGGTAAGGTAGTTCTTTCTTCCAATACATTGAGTTCACTAACGGAAATAAAAAAGAAACATGAATTTATGTCACTGAATTTATGTTATTAGTAACAAATTTTGGTTAAACTGATACACAAATGAAAAATGCCTGGGAACTACCTGGCACTGGTTACCTGGCATATTTGGACTTATTAAAATATGAAAATTGCACTTCTAAGTATTTATACTAATGAAATAATTATTTTAGTAGTGCTGGACGGTTATTAATTGCTCTCTTTACGAAAATTGGGTCGATATTATTTCTGATAAGGGAAGTCATTCACCACCCCAGATGAAGCAGTTTTCACCACTTACGACTTTTTTTTTGCTTAATTTGATTTCCGTACATTTCTACACATAAATTATTTGGATTAGTTATATTAAAGGTTTACCTTTTATGATGGTTAGGAGAATTTGGAGGTTATATGCGGCGATGAGGCAAGTAGAGGCTGGCGGATGTTCCTAAACAAACATGGAATTCTTTTAAAAAGAACACTAAAATTCTTCATGTGCTGTTCTATATGGAGGATATCCTATAAATATATTGTTCCTTTGCAGATTTATGCAATTTATGTGCATCCAATTCTCTTTCTTTTCTTTATGGTTTCAAAATGTAGTTCCATCGTAGTGGTCATCGGGCGGGGTTGACAGTACCACGGAAATCTCCAACGTTCCAATAACGAATCGTAGATTTGTTTTTCTTTTAGCCCAGAATGCTTCATGCAAACCGACCATGGGGCTACCACAGCATGGTATACACCGCAGAGCTTCTTACAATTGGCCCTGAGTCCGAGACTTAGGGTTGTTCTGCCAGTCAGTAAAAATCAGCATGTTTATCATCGACGACTTTGTTGTTTTCCGGATCTTTTTCACCTAACCAGTCCTGATATGTTCTTTCGATCTGGCCGAGGGTCTCTCTGCAGGTTTTTGTCATGACAGTGTCGAGGATACCCGATTCGGCACTCGGATTTGGGTTGTTTGTTGTTGGGTTGTTTATCAGCCCATCCTCGACCTGCTGTCTGAGAGCATGTGGTATCACTTGATCCTCCAGATGCTGTGTTAAAACCTCTTCTGAAGCCTTGTAGCCTTTTGGGGCGACGTGAAGGGAGAGTTTGGCTCTGCCGAGCCGATGATCTGTGTCGCAGTGGTCTGAGCCATGCATGACTCTGGTGCTGAGGATATCTCGGTGATCTCTTTCTCTGAAAATGATGTAGTCACTGTGATGCCAATATTTGGATCGTGGGTATTGCCAAGAACCCTTCAACTCTTAGGCTTGCCTAAACAAGGTCCTGATGATAGTAAGGTTGTGTGCAGCACAGTTGCTGCGGAGGAGTAGGCCGTTGGGATTAAACTTGCCCACTCTGTTTCTACCTATGGTTCCCTGCCATAAGTCAGCATCTCTGCCAACTCTGGCATTGAAGTTACCAAGGAGCACAACTTTATCTTTTCTGGGGATAGAGGTTAGCACTCTGTCAAGTCGGCATAAAAGGCGTCTTTGATGTCATCCTCTGCATTCATTGTTGGGGATGAAGGGGCATGACGTGAGTGATTCAATGGGACTCAGGGCGTCAAGAGGCGCTGGTTGATCCCAATGGCATTTCAGTTAACCTACAAGTATGTATGATGGATTGGCGAATGGCTAAGCCAACTCCATAAATGCGATTTCTCTCTGTAGCAGGGTAGCCCTTCCAGGCGAAGGTATTGTCGGACCCCTGTTCTGTGAGTCGACCCTCGTCCGGGAGCCAGAGGTCACTAATGACTGCTATGTCGATGCTATACCTTGCCAGCTCTTTTACCATGAGAGCAGTTCTTCTTTTAGGATGCTCATTTGTGCCAGTATCTACAGTAGAAGGGTCCTGACATTCCATGCAGCTACCATAGGAGGTTGTATAGTTTTTTCTGATTATGATTATGTTTTCGATCACATTAAGATGACCTTAGTGGGTGGGGTTGCCCAGTCAGGTTTGTTTTTTAGGCAAGCTATGTTTAGGGCACCTTTTCTAGTCCCTTCTCTGTGTGGAGTGAGCTGAGTAGCTCCTGGTAAGGGCTGCTCAGTCGCACAGACAGTACCGGATTGCACTGCTGCCTAGATCCCAGTGCATAAGCGACCATCTTATCTTTCTCGCTCATGTGTAGAGTTGTGACTAGAGATTGCCGGTAGTCAACTCTGGCTGTCCCCGTCACCACTCGTCTGTCGCCATAGGACTTTGGGGAGTTTAGGGGTTTGGTGATGGTGAAATGGGTTGGATGATGGCTGCATGTGAGTTGATTTATGTGGTGAGGCAGGAGTGTAAGCTGCAATCACACTTCTTGGCTCTACCTTTTCCTGATCCAGTGGCTCGAAGCCTGTACATCTTGTATTGCCTTCATCCACCGGTGCAGTCATTGGTGTTCCTATGTTGGTTATCTCTTCCGCCTAATCCTCCTTTGAGGTCTTACTGGAGCTCCGTAGGCATGCCTGCATGATGCAGGGCTCCACAGCAGATTTTTCGTTTGGTGTTTACTCACTTAGCCTAAGGCCTGCTGTACCAAGGTTAATCCACAAGGCAGCTGGGTAGTGGTTGGTAGGCTCCAGGGCATGTCCACATGCCATTGGGCCTTTACGCCGTCCCTCCAGGGCCCACTGCTGCTCCCAGATCCTCTGCTGGTCTAGCCTGAACCCACAAGGTAACCAGTTATCGCGTGTTTCCACGAGGAGGCACAGCGGGAGACTTGGTGGTGAAGAGGCTGTCTACTGGCAGGAGAAGACTGACACAAGGCTACCTCCCTGTTCACCACGAGGGCTAGCCAGCGGCGGTAACTGAAAGCGTGAGGAAGCAAGCTGTGTTTGCACCTTAATACTAAAATAATGCTGCCACATTAGACTAGACGCATTATACCACCTTGTGTACACACACACACACACACACACTCACACACCCACCAGAGGGTCATGACCTATTTGGTGCTCCGTGTAGGTTATGTATCTACGCTACTGTGCCGAGTAGCAACCGTGTAAATAAGCTACTGTGCCGAGTAGGCGGAGAATGAATCCTTTGACGAATTTTTTGTACGCTTGAAGAGTTTGTCGGAGGAGATCGACATCTGCAAGGCGCACAGCCGGGAATGTGAGGAAGCCTGGATCAAGCACGGGATCTTGGCAGGTGTCAGGCAAGACGAGTTGGTGCAGCGACTCATCCCCCTGAATGCTTCCTCCACACTCCAGGTGGTAGTGACTGAATGTCGGTCATACGAGGCCACCAAGTCCGCCACCTCTGCCTTACGGGCCCCACCTGCTGTGAGAGCTATCTCACAATACAAGAAGGGTAAGAAGGCAGCCAACAACGTGAAGGCTGCCGCACGTTCTTCCACACCTCCTCCTAGTGCTTCCTGTGGCAGCTGTGGAAAGCATCATGGCCCCAAGACATGCCCGGCCGCCGACGCACTGTGTCGTGGATGTGACCGTAAGGTCCACTGGTCTAACACAGACAGGTGCCCTGCACGAGGCCGCAAGTGTCAGGCCTGCGGTCGCTATGGACACTACAACAAGTGTTGCCTCCAACCCAAGCCCAAAAGCCCGAGACGAGGAGGAAAGCAGCGCACTTCCCTCGGAGTGGTTCGCACGCAGCCCCCTTCAGATGACCCATGCAGCCCCAAGCAGCAGCTGAGTCACATCAGAAGGGTGGACTCTACCACACGCCCCAGGGCTACCCCTTCTCCTACCATCCGCATCGCCGTCACAAACGGTGATGTGTCGGGTCACATCGAGGTGATACCGGACACCGGTGCTGATACTATGGTGATAGGCCTGAAGTACCTCCAGAAACTGGGCCTCACCAAACGTGGCCTGGGACCACCGCCGCAGCTGCAGTACAACAATGCGGACGGTTCCCAGATGCCGGACGCTGTGGGCTCCTTTCAAGCGGAGATCACTTACGGCGACAGGTCGTGTCACGGATGGATCGACGTGCAGCCTACTCTCGCTACACCCTTGTTGTTGTGGAGCACTGCAAGGAGTTAGGCGTGGTGCCCAGAGACTTTCCTGAGCAAATCCCAGCTGCTCGGTACACCGCCAGCAGGGTGTGTGAATCACCGAGCGACGCGCCTGGCGCTGCCGCACAGAGCTGCCCAGAACCCGCGTCCACTCCCACCCACACAGGACGCTCCCCTGCCCAGATCCTGTATGGTCACCCTCTCCGCTCTTGCATTCCTGCACACGCCAAGGCCTTTGCGAAGAACTAGCAGACCAGAGCCGAGAGCTGCGACCGCCGCGCCGCTTCACGTGGCCAGGACGCCAAGGCTCGGTATGACGACCGTGCCCGCCCTCTTCAGCCACTGGAGATTGGTGCCCTTGTCCGCGTTCAGGACCCGACGACGCCACGTTGGGACAAGGTGGGCATAGTGATGGGCGTTGGCCGGTCGCGCGACTACAAGGTCAGGATGCCGAGCGGCCGTGTCTGGTGGAGGAACCGCCGCTTCCTCCGGCCAGTCCCCACCCTGCTGCTGGCCCCCTGACCAAGGACGAGTCTCCTACACCTCAATAGGATCCGCCCCACAGTGCACCTCGATGCTCGGAGTGACTCAGGACTAAGAAGTCCACTCAAGAAAAAGACTATGAGCGTGAGGGGGGGAGGGAGATGTAGGTTATGTATCTATGCTACTGTGCCGAGTAGCAACCTTGTAAATAAGCTACTGTGCCGAGTAGCATTTATATATGTAATTACGTGGCAACACTGCACGTGTTATGTGGCAACATTGCCCCGAGGCTGCCATATGGCAAGGCAGTCTCAGTCTGACTCTGTGGGCCGTGCATGGCATACGCTAGTCACCACTTGTATTTCTCTTATCCTTTAATAAATGGACTTCAGTGTTACCCGGTGTTTCCCTACCCATCACTGCCTTCTTCAGGGAACACTTGGAACCTTCATGGCGCAGTGAGTAGGATGTGTGAACTTACAAGTGTGTGAACAATGGACAGTTAGCCGGCGATGTGCACGTGACTCTTAGTGTGTGCTGTGTTGTGTTGCCTTGTGCTTCGCTGCGACGTGCAGCGTTGCTCCGTCACAGTGCATTTTAGTGATGGTGGCAGTGTTAGTGTCAGTGTATCAGTGTGTCTAGAGCTGAGAGTTGAGCATTGGCCTCTTTTGTGTGGTACCCACGGAGCACGCAGGCGTACACCCTTCTCGTGTGACATCCGGGGAGACACTGACAGTCTTGCCTCCATCAGCAACCACGCTCTGCTCTCTGAGACACACACACACACACACGCACGCACGCACGCACTCACGGACAGAACAGTGGACTCTATGCATTATTTCTGTGCTGTTTATGTCATATATATGTGGTTCGAGCTGATGAGGCGCCACTTTATATACTAAATAGCGCAGTTCAAGCATAGTAAGATGGGCGGTAAGAAGGGACAACGTCAAGATGGGAGACACGACTCCCCACCGCCCCTCATCCTTCACCTACAGCGATGGACATTGCAACAATTCTGAGGTGGATGGATCACAGGGACCAGAGACGCAGAGAGATGGAACTTCAGAGGGAGGAGACACGAAGAGAGGAGGAAAAGGCACGCTTTGATGCAATATTGGCAACCCTGGCGCTAACCCATCCTCCCTCACTCGCGCACCAAGGCGCCAGTACCCTCCCTCCTCCACCACACCAGTGTCCTTCAGGTACTCTTGTTACTCCAACAGCTCCCATGGCATCTGTTCAACCCCCACCCGCCCTCTCACCAGACATCACGTTTCAGCTTTTTCGTGAGTGGAGGCGGCGTTGGACAGATTACTCCACGATGGTGGACCTTGACAGCATGCCTCCAAACAAACAGCTCATCCAACTGTGGATGTGTTTGTCGCTGGAGACCCAGAGAGTTTTGGAGCACACGTTGCAAGTGCCTCCCGATTCTACCCCTTCAGTGACGGATGTGCTCGACCTTTTGCAGGAGCACGTTAAGGGTTGGAATAACGAGGCTTTGCGTCGCCGCGCCTTCACCAGCTGCAAGCAGGCGGAGAATGAATTCTTTGACGACTTTTTTATACGCTTCAAGAGTTTGTCGGAGGAGATCAACGTCTGCAAGGCGCACAGCCGGGAATGTGAGGAAGCCTGGATCAAGCACGGGATCTTGGCAGGTGTCAGGCAAGAAGAGTTGGTGCAGCGACTCATCCCCCTGAACGCTTCCTCCACACTCCAGGTGGTAGTGACTGAATGTCGGTCATACGAGGCCACCAAGCCCGCCACCTCTGCCTTACGGGCCCCACCTGCTGTGAGAGCTATCTCACAATACAAGAAGGGTAAGAAGGCGGCCAACAACGTGAAGGCTGCCGCACGTTCTTCCACGCCTCCTCCTAGTGATTCCTGTGGCAGCTGTGGAAAGCAGCATGGCTCCAAGACATGCCCGGCCGCCGACGCACTGTGTCGTGGATGTGACCGTAAGGGCCACTGGTCTAACACAGACAGGTGCCCTGCACGAGGCCGCAAGTGTCAGGCCTGCGGTCGCTATGGACACTACAACAAGTGCTGCCGCCAACCCAAGCCCAAAAGCCCGAGACGAGGAGGAAAGCAGCGCACTTCCCTCGGAGTGGTTCGCACGCAGCCCCCTTCAGATGGCCCACGCAGCCCCAAGCAGCAGCTGAGTCACATCAGAAGTGTGGACTCGACCACACGCCCCAGGGCTACCCCTTCCCCTACCATCCACGTCGCCGTCACACACGGTGATGTGTCGGGTCACATCGAGGTGATACCGGACATCGGCGCTGATACTACGGTGATAGGCCTGAAGCACTCCCAGAAACTGGGCCTCACCAAACGCGGCCTGGGACCACCGCCGCAGCTGCAGTACTGCAATGCGGACGGTTCCCAGATGCCGGACGCTGTGGGCTCCTTTCAAGCGGAGATCACTTACGGTGACAGGTCGTGTCACGGATGGATCGACGTGCAGCCTACTCTCGCTACACCCTTGTTGTCGTGGGAGCACTGCAAGGAGTTAGGCGTGGTGCCCAGAGACTTTCCTGAGCAGATCCCAGCCGCTCGGTACACCGCCAGCAGGGTGCGTGAATCACAGAGCGACGCACCTGGCGCTGCCGCACAGAGCTGCCCAGAACCCGCGTCCACTCCCACCCACACAGGACGCTCCCCTGCCCAGATCCTGTATGGTCACCCTCTCCGCTCTTGCGTTCCTGCACACGCCAAGGCCTTTGCGAAGGACTGGCAGACCAGAGGCGAGAGCTGCGACCGCCGCGCCGCTTCACGTGCCCAGGACGCCAAGGCTCGGTATGACGACCGTGCCCGCCCTCTTCAGCCACTGGAGATTGGTGCCCTTGTCCGCGTCCAGGACCCGACGACGACACGTTGGGACAAGGTGAGCATAGTGATGGGCGTCGGCCGGTCGCGCGACTACAAGGTCAGGATGCCGAGCGGCCGTGTCTGGTGGAGGAACCGCCGCTTCCTCCGGCCAGTCCCCACCCTGCTGCTGGCCCCCTGACCGAGGACGAGTCTCCTACACCTCACGAGGATCTGCCCCACAGTGCACCTTGATGCTCGGAGCGACTCAGGACTAAGAAGTCCGCTCAAGACAAAGACTATGAGAGTGAGGGGGGGAGGGAGATGTAGGTTATGTATCTATGCTACTGTGCCGAGTAGCAACCTTGTAAATATGCTACTGTGCCGAGTAGCATTTATATATGTAATTACGTGGCAACACTGCACGTGTTATGTGGCAACATTGCCCGAAGGCTGCCATATGGCAAGGCAGTCTCAGTCTGACTCTGTGGGCCGTGCATGGCATACGCTAGTCACCACTTGTATTTCTCTTATCCTTTAATAAATGGACTTCAGTGTTACCCGGTGTTTCCCTACCCATCACTGCATTCTTCAGGGAACACTTGGAACCTTCACTCCGCTGTGGGGTCGCCTGGTCCAGCTGGTTGTCCCTTCTCTTCTATCCTTCTTCCCCACCGGAAATTCAGCATGTTCTCCCCAGATATTACAATTTCGTTTCGGAAAGGAGTGGAAACAGTGAACACTTTATGTTCCTTTTCGTTCCTCTAATTGAAGCTTGTGTTAAACAACCCCCCCCCCCCCCACCCACCCCTCATGTCAACGCTTGTATCAAGTCATTTTATATTTACAGCCCTCGGGCTGCTAAAATTTTTAAATAAACTTTTTTATTATTATTATTATTACTATTGCTATTATTATTATTATTATTATTATTATTATTATTATTATTATTATTATTATTATTATTATTATTATTATTATTATTATTATTTTCACTCACACACACACACGTACACACAGGTGTGGGACGAGAACAACGTGTGGTACGGGTTGGAAAGTGGAGAGACACTTCCTCTACCACCCTCACCAAACGACTACCCCAGGAAGACGTTGTCCCACGCAGGATCAACCTCACAGGTCTCCACATACGATGCCTAACCATGGAGGTAAGTACACACTCCACCATACCATATTGCCACTCATCCCACAACGACCACAGATGCTTCAGAAGTTAACTTACTGTATGACTTCTTAAAACGTGCATTCTGTTGAACACTCATCACTGTATAAACACACACACACACACACACACACACACAGAACACATCCTTGACCACCGAAGGGACAAGACGTACCTGGCGCTCTCCTGGGAGCAGCCAGGTCATCTGTTATGTTGTGCCCATACCAACCCCCTTCCCTGAACCCCTCCTCCCCACCGGAATATCAACAAGTTCTCGCCAGAAGTTACTATTTCATTTAGGAAACGAATGGAACCAGTGTTGAATAGTGGTGAACAGTGCTCAAGTCAGTGAAAACAACTCAACAGTATCAGCTGAGTCGTACCCAAGCTAACCATCACACAGTGAGGTCCCAGGTACCCAGTGATAACTGCCTGTGAGACTCAACAACACCAGCTATGTGTTAATCCCTCCACGATTGAGAGACCTGGGACCACACCTCACTCACTTGAGTGAGTGAGGTCCTGTGACACCAGACCACGTGGTGTCCCCATGATGCTACAACATCATGCGAGGTTCCTCATAACACCATCTGTGAGGGAATTACTACACCACGTGATGCCCCTCATAACACAATCTGTGAGGGAATTAATACACCACACCAGGCCCCTCATAACACCACCTGTGAGGGAATTAATACACCACATCAGGTCCCCTCATAACACCATTGTGTTGTCTTCTGACCTCGCTAGAGTAAAGGTCACAGCGGCTTAGCTCCCTGGGATAAACTGTCAGTAATGGCTAGTGCGACTTGTGAACAGGGCTGTGCCCTTCTGAGGGCCGAACTGGAGGGGGCCAGGGAAGATATTTTGAAATTAAAAGAGGAGATATCGAGGATGAAGGAAGAAACGAGACAAGGAAAGCAGGTGAATGACGAATGGAAGGTTGTAAGGAGAGGGACGACCTAACTGGTGGTGAGAAAAGACACCAATGAAACGGCAACAACAGCTAAGTGTACCAACTCTTTCAGTCCTTTGATAGACGAATTGGACGTTTGTATAGTCATGGACAAGGCTGACAAGGAAGGTAAGAAAATCTTGATTTTTGGCGACTCACAGGTGCGGTACATGGACAGAGCTTTTTGCTGTAAAGATAAAAATAGAATGAGGGTGTGTTTGCAAGGAGCTGGGATGGGGGATATAGTTGACAGGATGGACAATATCTTGTCTGGTATTGGGAAGAAACCCATTGTCTGCCTCAGTGCAGGAGGCAATGATATTGGCCGGTGTAGGAGTGAGGAGCTTCTTGATAAGTTCAAGACAGATATAGAACGTGTTAGGTCTAGGGGAGGGATCCCTATCATATGTGGTGTCCTGCCTAGAAGGAGAGTTGGCATTGAATGGTTGTCAAGGGCAGTTGGTGTCAATGGCCGTCTTGACAGATATTGCAAGTCAATATCAGTTCCATTCATTGACAACTGGGATAGCTTGTACGGCAGAAGGGACCTTTATGCTAGGGATGGGGTGCATCTGTCTAGGGATGGAGTGGCTACCCTGGCTGGGACTATAGAAAGGGCAGTCCAAAAGATGTCGAAGTCCTTAAACTGCTCGGGGAACATGTGAGCACGGGAGTGGAGGAGACTGCAGTGGGAGCTGGTAACCAAAGTGAAAGGTTACAGGGATATAGTGTTAGAAATGACGACAAAATTAAATTAGACAGCGAGTTAAAACCTAAACGCGGCAAAGGGAGGACTCAGAACACCACTAACATAAATGTCTGCTACGCGAACAATAGAAGTATGAGAAACAAAATGGATGATATTAGGGCCTTGGTATGTACCGAAAAAATCGATATAATATCATTCACTGAAACATGGATCAACCTAGACTCACATGAGTTACCTGTCGAATACCAAATTGCAGGTTACAAATTATTCCATACCGATAGGCAGATTAGGAAAGGAGGCGGAGTAGCAATCTATGTCAGGGATAATCTGAAGTGTGAAATAAATAAGGAAATAAAAACTGAGCGGAATACAAAAACAATTTGGATAGAAATAATCGACGTTAGGGAAAAATTTATCACAGGAGTAATATATAGATCTCCCAATCTTGATAGAGTTAATGAGCGACATATCTGGGATGAAATGCGCAGGGCTCCCATACACAGCGAAGTCTGTATGGTAGGCGACTTTAACTTTGGCCAAATAGATTGGATTGACCTTACGGGTAAATCAGAATCAGAGGATTTTCTTGAAACAATCCGATCCCACCCGGGGTAATAATACACTCGATTTAGTTCTATCCAACAGAGAAAACCTCATTAGTCATGTCGAGGTAGGGAACGAACTTGCAAACAGCAATCACAAAGAAATTTGATTCCAGTTAGATTTTCAGGGCAGCCGTAAGGAAAATTCCACAAAAGTCTCAGATTTCAGAAGGGCAAACTTTGATAGTTTGAAGAGGCAGTTTAGAGAAGGTGTATCACGCTTGGGGGTGAACTACTTGATCCTGACGATTGAAACCGACCAAATAACGAAATCTGAGGTTATCGAGTTCCACGACAAATTAAATAATGAGTTACTTAATGCACAAAGGCAGAACATACCATACAAAAAACTCAGATCAAACAACAATGACCCTAAATGGATAAATAATTATTTAAAGAACACTATTGGTCAAAGGAAGGCTATAGGTAGGAGAATAAATCGTGGCGAAATTTACCTCCAAGATTATTATAAGGAATTGGCCGGTAGGGTTAAGACCGAGATAAGGAAAGCAAAGAGGAATAATGAGCTGAGGATAGCAAGGGAGGCGAAGACAAGCCCCAAGGGATTCTATCAAATTTATCAAACTAACACATGAGAAAAGATTGGGCCAATACAGTCAAATACCGGCGAGCTAACTGATAACAATGGAGAAATGAGATAGTGAAGAAAACAAAATAAGCGAGATAGTAGTGACTAGTAACGATGTTAGTTAGCAAATAGACAAACTAAAGCCTAATAAGTCGCCTGGACCCGATGAGATATTTGTCAGAGTATTAAAGGAATGTAAGGAAGAGCTTAGAATGCCCTTAGCAAAGTTGTTTAACATGTCCTTAAAAACAGGTGTAGTACCAGAATCCTGGAGGACAGCAAATGTTATACCGAGTTTCAAGAAGGGGGATAGATCACTATCCTCTAACTACCGTCCAATTAGTCTAACATCAATTGTAGGCAAATTACTGGAATCAATCATTTCAAACTCTATTTGAAACCACCTGGAGAAGCACAAATTAATCAATGATTCCCAGCATGGCTTCACAAGTGGGCGTTCATGTCTAACTAATCTATTAACATTCTTTTCATTAGTTTTCGAATCGGTGGACGAGGGGCACAATTATGATGTGGTATATCTCGACTTTAGCAAAGCTTTCGACAGAGTCCCCCACGAAAGACTAATAAGAAAGGTAAAAGCACATGGCATTAAAGGTAGTATTCTGAAATAGATTAGGGCGTGGTTACAGGACAGGAAACAGCGAGTAAGCATTACCGGCACTATATCCCATTGGAGCAACGTCACTAGTGGAGTTCCCCAAGGCTCAGTACTTGGACCATTGTTATTTATTTTATACATAAACAACATCGATATCGGCACAGACAGCAACATAAGTAAATTTGCTGATGACACTAAAATTGGACGTGTAATTAAATCTGACGAGGACTCCGCAAAACTACAGGAAGATCTAAACAAATTTTTCGAATGGTCTGAAAAATGGCAGATGAAATTCAATGTGGACAAATGTAAAGTACTCAGTATAGGAGACGTAAACAGGGAAACCAGTTACCAGATGAGCAAGGATGCCATTGAGAAATCCGACTGCGAGAGAGATTTAGGAGTAATGATAAGTAGGAATCTTAAGCTGAGTAAACAATGTGTTTTTGCTCGTAACAAGGCTAATAAAGTACTCCGGTTCATACAAAGGAGTGTTAGTTACAAGACTAGCGAGGTCACCTTAAGATTATATCTTGTGCTTGTGAGACCTCATCTGGATTACGCAGTGCAGTTCTGGTCACCGTATTACAGAATGGATATGGAATCTTTGGAAAGAATCCAGAGGAGAATGACAAGACTAATCCCGGGCATTAGGAACCTTGAGTACAGAGACAGGTTAAAGCATCTTTATTTGCACTCCCTCGAGAGACGTAGAGCGAGGGGCGACATGATAGAGGTGTATAAATTGAAGTCAGGGCTAAACAAAGGGGACATTACAAAGGTACTCAAACTATCCAACCAGGAGTGAACTCGTAACAATGGTTTTAAATTAGACAAATTTAGATTTAGGCGCGAAATTGGTAAACACTGGTTTGGAAACAGAGTAGTGGCTGAATGGAACAAGTTACCAAATATCATCATTAACTCAAATACACTGGATAGCTTCAAACATAGGTTGGATGCTTATATGAGCAATAGGGGTGGGTGTAAATGGGACTGCCAAGTATGGGTCAATAGGCCCTCTGTAGTTTCCTCCATTCTTATTGTTATGACCCTTGGGCCTCTTAAGGGTGTAACAATATCACAAATTCACAAATTACACTTTGTACTATAGGTCCAGGAATAGATCCCACCAAATTATCACCTCATTATTATGGGGTATATTGAAATTCAATATAGTGGCTTTAATTACAACATATATTAACAAATAAACAAACAATAAGTATAAACGTATGTACAAAAATAAATAAATGCAAATTAAAACTGAACAATTGAACTACTCAACCGAGTGACAAAATAACGAATATCAACGCAATGATTAAACACTTATTTAGTCTAGACAATACCCTAAACAACGTGGTTATCAAACACACGTAACTCATAAACAAGTAAGGTATTTACCGTTGAATTCTACAATATGACTACACACAGTCTCACATATAAATCACTATGTAATCCTTGGTGTTCCCAAAAATCGAGCAAGGTTAACACGGTACCACTAGAAATATACAATAGGAGAGGAGATACTTATTTTACAGCTGCTAGCCCAATACTAAAACCCACCCGGCTCTGAGAGGTAAAACTAAGCAACAGAGGTGGACGGAAATGACGTCATAACAAAAGACGTTCAACTTGAGAATCCACAAATAGTTATCAAACGCTCACTCCCTCATTAGTATTCGAAACTAATACAACAAACATTACATTGTTTTACTAAACACATTGAAACTAATGTTACTACATTTTAAGTAAAGCACATAACATCTTAATTCAAACTGCTTCAGTGTGAAGACAACGAATCAGTCGAAGTTCATATGCCGACCAGTAATCTATTCATTGGTTCTTATTCCGACACTCGTAACATCTCCCCCCTTAATTTAAAAGTTTAAGAAGCTCTGAATAAACTTTTACTCAACCCGAGATAGAGTGTCGGCAATAATATTATCACAGCCCTTTATGTGTTTGATTTCTATATTATAGGGTTGAAGAGCTAATGACCACCGTAACAGTCTTTGATTCTTATTTCTCATATTATGAACAAACTGAAGTGGATTATGATCTGTATAAACTATCACTGGGTAAGGTGATCCACTTACATACACCTCAAACTTTTTCAGAGCTAACAAAAGGGCCAATGCTTCTTTTTCTATTGTGGCATATCCACGTTGATGCTTTTTCAGTTTAACCGAGAAATAACAGTTCGGGTGCAATATTCCATCTTTTCCTTTTTGCATTAACACAGCACCAACTTCTGTGTCACATGCATCCGATTGTGTCACAAACTATTTCTTAAAGTTTGGGAGTTGCAGTACAGGTGCCGTCGCCAACAACCCACGAATCTTTTCGAATGCTGTGTCTGGCATTCATCAGTCCACACAAACTTTCTTTTTGGGCTGACCAAATCTGTCATGGGAGTGACCACCCTGGCAAAATTTTTACAAAACCTCCTGTAGAATCCATCCATCCAGAGAAATCTTCTGAGAGCCTTTCGATTGTGAGGTGTGGGTAGACTAAAAATATCGGCAACCTTGGCATCAATTGGAGCAATTTTCCCTTGTCCAATGATATGACCAAGGAAGATTAAGGTGAAGTTGAACTCTGCTAGACGATTGACGAGTTCACGGAGTCGGCCAATGTGTTGTACCCATGTGTCACCAACGACGACCAGATCATCTAGATAGGCGTACACTCCAGGCAGGCCTGATGTCACTATATGCATTGCTCGTTGAAATGTTGCTGGTGCTCCTTTGAGGCCGAAGGGCATAACTTTGTATTGCCACAGCCCCTCCGCAGTGACAAAAGCTGAAATCTGCTTTGCTTCTTCCAAGAGTTTGATTTGGTAGTAGCTTTTGAGAAGATCCAGCTTGGTGACAAATGATGCTCGACCCACACTATCGATGATGTCGTCGATGCGCGGCAGTGGATATGCGTCAGCACGTGTCACCAGGTTGACCTTCCTGTAGTCAGTACACATGCGGACACTTCCGTCGGGTTTAGGCACCAGCACACAGGGTGACGCCCATGCACTACTACTCCTCTCCACTAGGTCATGTTCCAGCAGATAATCCACCTCCTGCTTCAGCTTCTCCCGCTTATCAGGGCTCATTCGGTAGGGTGCTTGCTTGATGGGAGATGTGCCAGGCAGCAGTATTAGGTCGTGCTCCAGCAGAGAACACTGGCGTGGCACATCGTCGAAGAGTGGCTTGAACTCCTGCAGCAGTTGCACCACATCCTGAGACTGCTGTAGTGAA
Source organism: Homarus gammarus (assembly GCA_958450375.1). NCBI lineage: Eukaryota > Metazoa > Arthropoda > Malacostraca > Decapoda > Nephropidae > Homarus > Homarus gammarus. The sequence continues at coordinate 837,163 of CAUDMG010002820.1, read as the reverse complement.
AGATGGGATACTTTAGAGCAGTGGTTCTCAACCTTTTTTGCCCCATAAACCCCTTTCACCATATGTCAGAATGTCATTCCCCCTCCTTTCCAAGATTGTCTGCCTCAAAAAGTGCATTCCAAATAATATGCATATAATACTGAAAATCCTTTATTTTTTCCATATTAGTATCAGTTTTACCCCCACTGAAAACCCGAGGGGGGGAAATTCCCCCCCGGTTGAGAACCCCTGCTTTAGAGGTAGGGTCAAACAATATACTGGAATTACAGATTTTTATGGGGATATCCACTTGGAAATCAGTGTCTGGGACCACCTCCTCTCCTCCTGTTACCGAACAAACCACTTCACTCCTACCAAAATACGGTTTCAACCTGTTGATATGAGTCAAACTCTCCAATTTTCTCTTGTCTGGAGTTGCTATGACATAGTTGAGGTAATTTAATTTCTTAACTATAGTGAATAAACCCTCATATTTAGCTTGAAGGGGATTTCTATACAGGGGTATAAGTGCTAAAACCCTATCTCCAGGCTTAAATTCTCGAGCTTGACAATGCTCATCATATTGCCTTTTCATTTTCTCCTGTACTTCTGACAGATTTTCACGAGCAATCTCACCTACTCTCTTCAGTTTCTCTTTAAACTTCTCTACATACACTGACAAAGGAACTTTTATCTAATCACTTATCCAACTTTCCTTCAACAGTCATAGGACCTCTTACAGTATGACGAAAAATCATTTCAAAGGGGCTGAATCCTAGGGAGTCTTGGAGACTCACTCTTATGGCAAACAACATAAGTGGTACTCCTTCATCCCAATCCTTATCAGACTCCATACAGTATTTCCTAAGCATAGATTTAAAAGTCTGGTGGAATCTCTCTAGGGCACCTTGGGTTTGAGGGTGGTATGCAGAAGCTAAGTACTGCTTAATACCCAATTCATTCATCACCTGCTGTTAAAGGAAAGAAGTGAAATTAGTACCCTGATCCGACTGTACAACTCTAGGAATGCCATATTTAGTGAAGAAGTTAGTCCGAGCCTTTACCACATTCTTTGCTTTGATGTTTTGCAATGGTATAGCCTCTGGGTACCTGGTGGTATTACACATGATTGTTAACAAATGTTGGTGGCCACATCAAGTTTTTGGGAGAGGACCTACACAATCAATTATAACCCTGCTAAATGGCTCATCTTCCACAGGAATGGGTTTTAGAGGAGCAGGTTTTATGACCTGATTCGGTTTACCAGCCATCTGACATTCATGGCAAGTTCTACAGTATCTGGCAACATCACCTTTCATTCCAGGCCAGTAAAAATGCGACAAAATATTTTTGTATGTTTTCCTAACTCCTAAATGTCCTCCCAAAAAGTCGTGTGCTAATTTCAAGATTTCTCCCCTGTGACAACTGGGAATCACAACCTGATGCACAACATTCCACTCATCAGCAGGATCAGATACAGATCTGAACTTCCTTATAAGTAACCCTGAATCCATTTAATAACAAACAGGCAAGCAAACGGCTTCTTCAATATCCACAGCCTTCCTACATAGTTCAGCTAATTCGGAGTCACTCTGCTGATCATCTATCAGTTTTTCCCTAGTGACAAGTATTTTCTGAATGGTAAAGTTGTCACCAGAAGAGAGATCAGCTTCAGATTTTGGGGAATGAATGTTAATTGAATCTTTAGCTTCACTCACATCTCTCCCACCAATGTCACTATCACATGAATCATCCTGAGTGTCAAACAGATTCTCAATACCTAAATCATTTTCATCATTGCCAGGTGCACTACTATCTGCAATACAAAGCTGAGGATCAACTGAAGGAACGGTCTGTACCTTATTCCGAAGAGTCTGGCTCCTTGTAACTGCACATAAAGGAAATAAATCAGGGTATTCTTCTTCAATTAAACCAGTATTATTCTCCACTGTAGGAGTCGAAGATACCACAGGATCTGGCACCACGCTGGCTCCTGCAATATCATTACCCAACAAGAAAGTAACCCCTGTCACAGGAATAGAATTTTGAACACCAATAGTCACCCAACCAGTCACAAGTGGAGTTCTCAAAAACACCCTACACAAAGGAACAGTGATCACTCCACCGACACCCTGAAGCACCAAATGCTCTCCAGTATAGGAATCTTCCACGCAGGGAACAGATCCTTTCAACAGAATACTGTGAGAAGCACCAGTGTCACGCAAAATCTTCGCAGGGTACTGATCACCTGATTCTTCAAACATGAAAGGTTCAAAAGAATCGTCCTTTGGGCGATTTCTCACTAAAGTTTTGTCAAACTTCTCCAGAGGTTCGAATGAGAGCACTGGCTCTTCCTTCTTTGCTTCCAATTTAGGGCAATTCGCAATCACATGACCTGGTTTCTTACAGTAAAAACAGACAAATGATTTAGTCTTGGCATAGGTCTTGGAAAACTTACCTGAGTTTCCACGAAAATTTACTTTACTAAAAGAAATAATACTACTATTCTGCCTACCACCCTTTTCCTTGGTTACAAAACCCTTTCCACCTGAATGATTTTGAGATTTAACAGGATGCATTTTGTGAGTAAGGGCATAGCTATCAGCTAATGTAGCAGCTCTATGAACATTACTAATATCTCTCTCTCCTAAGTACAATTGTATATCTCTTGGAGTGGCTCTTTTGAACTGTTCTAAAATCATCAACTCAACCAGTTCCTCAAAAGTTTCTACCTTGCTAGATTTTATCCACTTTCTACACATTTTACTCAATGAGTAAACAAATTCTATATATGACTGTACATCGGTCTTTCTCAAAGTCCTAAATTTCACTCTATATGTTTCAGGAATGAGTTCATATGCCTTAAGAATTTCTTCTTTCACTAACTTATAACTGCGACAAACTTCACTTGACAAAGACAGAAATGCTGGAGGAGCTGACCCAGTGAGCACATTTTGAATCATAGCAATCCACGACTCTTCAGGCCACTGAAAAGACTTTGCAATCTTCTCAAACTGCATAAAAAACTCTTCTGGATCCTCCTCCTCAAAAGCAGGCACAAGTCTCAAATGTTTTGTCACATCACACAATTTTGTCTCAGATTCTAAAGACAATGCCTGTAAGTCTTATCTTCTACTGCTAACCTGTGCTAACGCTAATTCATGCTGCCTTTCACGCTCTCTTTCCCTTTCTTCTCTTTCCTTTAAAGCCAACTCAGGCAACTTATCCTTTTCTCGTTCTAGCCTTCCATGCCCCAATTCTAGTTTTCTTATCTCTACAGCTTCTCTGGGGTCAAATGAACGCAAAGTCAGTAACCCCTTCGGTAGTACCTCTTCATATACAAGCTCAGTTACTACTGCATTTTGGATTTCAGACTCTCTTTGACTACGTCGATACTCAAACGTATCAGCAAGTTTTATCCAATCATCCTTTCTTAACTCACTGTCTTTCAACATTTCCACGTATGGATTTTCAACAAACTCCTCCACATGAAACGTAGCCATGATTAAACAATAAAGATTCCTTATATTTAAATATTCCCAATAGATAATGAGTGAAAAGGGATCAATCCTGGCAAGGTCGCCAATTTTGTTACGACCCTTGGGCCTCTTAAGGGTTTAACAATATCACAAGTTTACAAATTACACTTTGTACTTTAGGTCCAGGATTAAATCCCACCAAATTATCACCTCATTATTATGGGGTATATTGAAATTCAATATAGTGGCTTTAATTACAACATATATTAACAAATAAACAAACAATAAGTATAAACGTATGTACAAAAATAAATAAATACAAATTAAAACTGAACAATTGAACTACTCAACCGAGTGACAAAATAAGGAATACGCTGGTCAACAGCCAAAATGGTTCACATATGAGATCATGCTCACACAACTAATTTCATATTGCCGAATTCGAATCTGATATTTGTTTTGTCCTATCAGACCAGGTTTTATAAAAAAATCAATTGGTACAAATATTTAATATTCCATCACGTGTCGTGCAAAAGATGAGATTATCTCATGTGACTGTGCTTTCATGACTAATTTCATATTAATGAATATTAATTGGATGTTTCATTCTAACATCAGACCTACTTTCTTAAAGACTAAAAAAAATAGTAAATATAGTAACATTATCGCGTCATGCAAGATACAATTTTAAACCTATCACAGATAAGCTCATAAAAAATTGTACCAAAAAACATAAGTTCAAATCCTTTATAATGACAAAATATGAAGTTCTAAAAGTGCTTCTGAACTTTACTCTTTCTCTTGTACAGCTTGCTCTCTTCTCGTTGCAGTGTCAAGCAATAGTCGCCCATCATGTTAGGACTGAATTGTCCCTGATATCTGCTCTCCATTATGGCGATATCTTGATGAAATCTTTCGCGGTGTTCATCACTAACGTCTCCAAGGTTACCTGGGAAAAATTCAATATGAGAGTGGAAAAAATGCAATTTCAAGGACATCCTTGCTCCCAATGCATGATAATTCTGAAGCATGGTTGTTACGATTTCTTTGTAGTTGTCAGCACGATAGTTTCCAAGAAAATTCTTTGACACATTGACAAATGATTCCCATGCTTTTTTCTCCAGTGGGTTCAATGTTTTGGTGAATTCGCTATCATTAACTAGTATACGAATTTGTGGTCCATTCAAGACACCTGCTTTCAACTTGGCTTCGAAAACCACACCACCTAGTTTCTGAGATAAGTATAGAGTCCCAGCACAGAATTGATCCATAGCTTTGATGATATTTTTAGCCAAACCGAGCTTTAGATGCAGTGGAGGCAAAAATATCTTTTCTGGATCTACAAGCGGATTGTGAGCACAGTTAAACCTTCCAGGCGCATCTCTTGGTCTTGTCGGCCAATCCTTTCTCACATAGTGCTCTGCATCAGCTCTGCTGTTCCACAAGCACAAAAAGCACATGCGCTTTGTGTAGCCACTCTGAAGGCCCAGTAGTAAACTGATGACTTTGAGATCGCCACATATCTTCCACTGGTGTTTCTCATACTCTATAGCGGCCAACAGAATTTTCATTGTTTCATAGCTCTTGGTCATTTTTGTTGCGTGTGCTATTGGGACAGATGGAAGCCGATTGCCATTGAGTAAAAGAACAGCTTTCAGAGAGTCTTTTCCTGAGTCTATAAACAGCCTCCAATCCTCTGTCTTGTATGTTTCAGACTTGCAGAGTTGTTGCATGAGAGATACTGCGTCCTCGCAATAACAAAGGTTGTTTGCCATCTTGAAAAATCCAGACAGCTGTCTATGTCGGTAACGCGCTGTAGTGATATGCACTCCATCTTCTAGCAGGTTGCGCTGCTTTAGTCTGGATCCCAAAACTTCAGCCTTTTCTTTTGACAAGTTTAGGTCCCTGATGAGATCATGAAGCGCTTCTTGAGTAAATAGTTTAGGCCTTGTATTTTCAGAGTCATCCTGGTAGTCGTTTTCCATTGAGGTAGAGGTAGAATCGGAATCACTCAATTCTTGTTCAGTCAGTGGATTTGGGACTGGAAGTTCAGCACTGTGCGGTACTGGTCGGATTGCAGAAGCAATATTGGGGTACTGTACCTTGCCTCGTGTCTTGATTTTTATTCCCTTAATATTTGTGAGACAGAAGTAGCAGTCACTACTGTGGTCTTTAGGTTCACGCCATATCATTGGTACAGCAAACGGCATTCCTGAACTTCGTTTACCACACATCCACTCGCTCAGGTGGTTAACACAAGACTTACAGGCTACAGGAGGTGCCCATTTCTTGTCTTGGTCACCCAAATGACATTTGAAGTAACTTTTGTAGTTCAGTCGAACAGCTTTTGTGATTGGTTTCTTGAGGCTACCAGGAGTGAAGGCACCACATATGTAGCAAAAACTGTCAGCACCGTTCACACACTTGCGACGTTCCATGTTTTGTTAATTTCAGAGTAATTACAAATCATGCAGGTGTAGATATGCAATATCATGAATCAGCAAACTGAAACAAACAAAAAAGCACAAATCAGGACAAAATAACTGCATAAGTGGAGCCAATGAGCATATAAATTACTGTATGAATAGCATGGTACACTAAATATATAGATATCCTGGGTCTGGAAAACTGAGCCTGATACAGCTATACGAATGTCATAATTGAGTTCAGCACATACAATTACACTAGAATCAGACTGTTTTGATCCAGAACCATGAGATTTTTTTTTTATGTTGACCAGTGATATCAACGCAATGATTAAACACTTATTTAGTCTAGACAATACCCTAAACAACGTGGTTATCAAACACACGTAACTCATAAACAAGTAAGGTATTTACCGTTGAATTCTACAATATGACTACACACAGTCTCACATATAAATCACTATGTAATGCTTAGTGTTCCCAAAAATCAAGCAAGGTTAACACGGTACCACTAGAAAAATACAATAGGAGAGGAGATACTTATCTTACAACTGCTTGCCCTATACTAAAAACCCACCCGGCTCTGAGAGGCAAAACTAAGCAGCAGAAGTGGACGGAAATGACGTCATAACAAAGACATTCAACTTGCAAATCCACAAATAGTTATCAAACGCTCACTCCCTCATTAGTATTAGAAAATAATACAACAAACATCACATTGTTTTACTAAACACATTGAAACTAATGTTACTACATTTTAAGTATAACACATACAGTAACATCATAATTCAAACTGCTTCAGTGATTCGACAACGAATCAGTCGAAGTTCATATGCCGACCAGTAATCTATTCATTGGTTCTTATTCCGACACTCGTAACACTTATGTTCTTATGTTATCTGTGAGGGAATTACTACACCACGTGATGCCCCTCATAACACCATCTGTGAGGGAATTACTACACCACGTGATGCCCCTCATAACACCATCTGTGAGAGAATTACTACACCACGTCAGGCCCCTCATAACACAATCTGTGAAGGAATTACTATACCATGTCAGGTCCCTCATAACACCATCTGTGAGGAAATTACTGCACCACGTCAAGCCCCTCATAACACCACCTGTGAGGAAACTACTACACCACGTGATGCCTCTCATAACACCATCTGTGAGGGAGTTACTACTTGTCTGCTGTTTAACACCTCAGCGCACATGACATATGTGACCTCCACTGTAAACATTAATCTGTTTGTTCACTGTATGTTCCTTTACCTTTCTCTAATAAAGGCTTTTGTTAAACCACCAATGTATGTAATAAGTCATTTATGTCCAATGTATATTTTCAGCCTTCGGGCTGCAGAACTTTTTTCAATAAACCGTTAATTATTATTCTTATAATTAGAATTATCTTAATTCACTCCTGGGCAAGTTGCAACACTCCTTGACAAGTTACAACACTCCTGCACAAGTTACAACACTCCTGCACAAGTTACAACACTCCTGGTGAAGTTACAACACTCCTGGATAAGTTATAACACTTCTGGACAAGTTACAACACTGCCAGACAAGTTACAACACTCCCGGACAAGTTACTAAAAGATAAATATATAATATATAAACGAATATAAATAAATATACAGTATAGTCATTTTTGCGTGTATGAGTCTCACCACATTCCAGTAAGCTGTAGTGCACTTAACTTCCCAGTACTTACTAATTGGTCCAGATTGAACCACTTATAGGTATAGTGCACATCAACCTTCGTATTTCACCAATGGCAATAATATACCAAACACACCCTGAATTTGAATATACATGGTGAAGTGCATCAGTGTGTGTTGTGGGGAGTTTTGCTGTGTCTGTATAATCCTGTGTGTGTGTGTGTGTGTGTGTGTGTTTTGTGTTGTGTCTGGTTGTGTCTGTTGTGTTGTAGTGTGTTTGGCTGTGTCTGTTTACTAGTGTGTGTGTGTGTGTGTGCGTGTGTGTGTGTGTTTGGCTGTGTAGTAGTGTGTGTGTTTGGTTGTGTCTGTGTAGTAGTGTGTGTGTGTGTTTGACTGTGTCTCTGTAGTAGAGTGTGTGTGTGTGTGTGTGTGTGTGTTTGTCCGTGTCTCTGTAGTAGAGTGTGTGTGTGTGTGTGTGTGTGTGTTGTGTTTGGTTGTGTCGGTGTAGTAGTGTGTGTGTATGTGTGTGTGTGTGTGTGTGTTGTGTTTGGTTGTGTCGGTGTAGTAGTGTGTGTGTATGTGTGTGTGTGTAGCAGTGTGTGTGTTGTGTGTTGTGGTGTCTTTGGTTATGTCTGTGTAGTAGTAGTAGTAGTAGTAGTGTGTGTGTGTGTGTGTGTGTGTGTGTGTGTGTGTGTGTGTGTGGTTATCTGTATAGTAGTGTGTGTGTGTGTGTGTGTGTGTGTGTAATAATAATAATAATAATAATATTAATTAACGGTTTCTTGAAAATGTTCTGCAGCCCGAAGGCTGAAAATATACATTGGACATAAATGATTCATTACATACATTGACTTTGGTGGTTTAACAAGAGCCTTCATTAGAGAAAGGTAAAGGAACATACAGTGAACATACAGATTAATGTTTACAGTGGAGGTCACGTAGATCATGTACGCTGAGGTGTTGAGCAGCAAACACGTAGTTTAGTAACTCCCTCACAGATGGTGTTATAAGGGGCATCATGTGATGTAGTAGTGCCCTCACAGGTGGTGTTATGAGGGGATTGATGTGGTGTAGTAATTCCCTCGCAGATGGTGTTATGAGGGGCCTGGTGTCTTTTCTCACCACCAGTTTGGTCGTCCCTCTCCTTACAACCTTCCATTCGTCATTCACCTGCTTTCCTTGTCTCGTTTCTTCCTTCATCCTCGCTATCTCTTCTTTTAATTTCAAAATATCTTCCCTGGCCCTCTCCAGCTCGGCCCTCAGAAGGGCACAGCCCTGTTCACAAGTCGCACTAGCCATTACTGACAGTTTATCCCCGGGAGCTAAGCCGCTGTGACCTTTACTCTAGCGAGGTCAGAAGACAATACGGTGGTGTTATGAGGGGACCTGATGTGGTGTATTAATTCCCTCACAGATGGTGTTATGAGGGGCATCATGTGGTGTAGTAATTCCCTCACAGATGGTGTTATGAGGGGCCTGATGTGATGCTGCAGTAACTCATTCACTACGTTGTGTCGTAGCATCATGTGGACACCACTTGGTTTGGTGTCACAGGACATCACTCACTTAAGTGAGTGAGATGTGGTCCCAGGCTTCCCTATCGTGAACGGATTAACACATATCTGGCATTGCTGAGTCTGACGGGCAGTTATCATTGGGTACCTGGGACCTAACTGTTTGAAGATTAGCTTGGGTATGACTCAGCTGTTGCTGTTGAGTTGTTTTCACTGACTTAAGCACTGTTCACCACTATTCAACACTGGTTCCATTCGTTTCCTAAATGAAATAGTAACTTCTGGCGAGAACTTGTTGATATTCCGGTGGGGAGGAGGGTTCAGGAGAGGGAGCTGGTGTGGGCCAACATAACAGTTGACATGGCTGCTGCCAGAGCAGCGCCAGGTACGTCTTAACCCTTCGGTGGTCAAGGATGAAGTGTGTGTGTGTTGTGGTGTGTTTGGTTGTTTCTCTGTAGTAGTGTGTGTGTGTGTGTGTGTGTGTGTGTGTTAATAATAATAAATAATAATAATTAACGGTTTATTGAAAGAGCACGGCAGCCGGAAGGCTGAAAATATACAATTACATAATTGGGAACTGGGTCTCTTGATTTACAAATGATATATAGGCAACATAAGTGATACAAATATGATATATAATAATTAGGTGTTGATAATTTTTACAATGGTTGGGACTGGGCTGTTCTTAAAGCAATCAGTACGTGCTCCTATGGGCTGGATGCTGTTGGGCAGGTGTGTGTCCACGTGGCCAGGACAGTAGCTTGGGGCAATGCAGGTGTGCTCCATCCTTCAGGTTAGGTCAGGTGAAGCTGTGAGGTCAGGTTAGGTCAGATCCAGCCACACTCAGTATTACACTGCTGTGTGTTTGTGCTTTTCCTTGGAGTGCACTATAGGAACACTCTTTGGTAGTCAATCGTTCACTGATCACTAGAATGTTTTGCTGAATAAATCCCGGTGTAGTAAGGCTGGTAGGGCGTTGGGATATAACAGGGGGAGGGGGGGGCAGGGCCAAATAGACTCGGCCTGGCTGCTCAAACTGGGAGCGCCTTCAGGGCACGTCTTGTCTCGCTGGTGGTTGACAAGTGTGTGTGTGTGTGTTGTAGTGTGTTTGGTTGTGTCTGTATAGTAGTGTGTGTGTGTGTGTGTGTGTCTGTGTGTGTGTGTCTATGTGTGTGTGTCTATGTGTGTGTGTTTTTGTGTGTGTGTGTTGTGGTGTGTTTGGTTGTAAATAATAATATTAATAATAATTAACGGTTTATTGAAAAAGTCGGCAGCCCGAAGGCTGAAAATATACATTAGACAAAAATGACTTATTACATACAAAGACATGGGGTGGGTGGGTCGTTTAACAAAAGCTTTCATTACTGAACGAAGAAGGAAAAATGATTGAACATGCAAATTATTATAATTTACAGTTGATGGCCCGGGCGTGGGCTGGTCAAAGAGACACTAGGTGGTGTGGTGGTCACGTGGTACAGTAGGGTGTGTCATACGGAGGCGAATTTTTTTTTTTTGAGTTTGAAAAATCGGCCCATGGTATTAATGATGTAGTTCTATGTGCAGAATCATGTGATATCTTCAGATTTGAAAAGTTTTCATTTTTTGCTAGGTAAATTTTAACTTGAAATCTTATGAAAATTCAGTATTCCCACCCTTTTACCAACACCACTAAATAGCTTATTTAAAGTAAAGTAGATGTATCAGGTTAATTTATTAGGATGAAAATGATCCAGAATAGTGAAACGAATGATCTTGACACATTTATTAAATTTAATATTCCTTTAGAAAACAAAATCATCAAATACAAAAACCGGTTTTACTACTACGACCCGGTGTTGCTGCACACCATAGAGAACATGTCTTTCTTGCTTCTGTTTCTACTCATCACCTCCCTGCTGACCACCTGAGCTCGGATGTAGCCTTCCCTCCTCTCCTGGCTGTACACGTGACTGCTGGCCTCGCTCACTTGCTGTACACAACGCTCTATACCCTGGGTGTGCGAGGGCCAGGCAGGGACATGCATGGGGTTGTCCAGGAAAGCTCTGACTTGAACATTGGTGAGGCTGCAGGAAAGAGGGGTCTCACTGCCAGCCTGGATGTTATCCAGATCTATAAGATCAGTGAGGGTCTTGGCACCTAGATTGACTTCAGGAGTCTTCCTGACCCTGAAGGAATCGTCACCAACTGATTCGTCATGCCCAGATCCTCTCATAAGTATCATATCCAAGATCTTTTTGACTGCCACTCTTCTCTCCTCCTCGTCCTTACTGCAGAGCATTGTCTGCAGAACTGCCTCGGGATGAGCATACCAGGAAGATCTCCTCACAGTCTGCTCCACAATCTGAACAACCTTCCTTGGCTAGCTCCTCAGGAGCTCAAGCTGGAAGAGAACATGCCTCGGACCTTCGGAGAACGACGACTTGACCTTGGTGTTGAACCAATTTGGCAAGTAGACACTCACGAAGAATTGGACAATAAGTCTCAGGTTGTGAAGCTGGTTCCCTTTCAGTTTATGATGAGCGACCCAAATTCTGCAGAACCTGAGAGCCGTTGTGAGCCACCTAGAATGTGAGACTGGACCTATCTGCAGGTAAGCAAGTCTATCAGGCATGACCCCAGTTTTGATGGCACTGCAAATCATGTAACCATAGTACTGGTCAGTACTCAGGTCGTCAATGACAGTATGTGCAAGCTCAACGAGTGGAGGGCCAACTGTGATTTTTTCAAAGCTCGGATTTATTTCTAACTCAGTGGCAGAGTCCAGCATCTTGCCAAGAGGACCAGACCATCTGTTGTTTGAAAGAGTCTTGCCATCCAGCTCCTGGATCAGATGTCTGAGTGGCAGCTCGTTGGTGTGGAGGTCACAAACAATCCAGACCAGCTTCCTCCTAATCTTCCGCTCTATCCACTGTATGACCCCCCCTTGCCACCCTGTGTTCGTGTTGGTGCTGTCCCCTCCAATGGCCAGCAGGGTCTGGTCTACGTTCCTCTCTCTGAGCCAGTTCACAATGTTATCTGCCACTATCTCAGCTGGTTTCCTGATGTCATCTTTCTCTGGAGTGAAAGACCACAAATACTTCCCTCCTGGTTCACTGCAGCAGGAGTAGTGTTCCTCCTTCACCATGGCAGGGAACAACTTGTCAGAATCTCCAACTTTCATGAACACTTTAATGTCATCCCTTCTCCCATCAAAGAACAAACAATTGATTCCATTTTCTCTTATCCCCTTATCAAACTCCTCTTCTAGGTTACTGACAAGTTTCTCCTGGGCTCTCCTTACTTTGTTATGATCTATCACCAGGTAAACATCATCAGGTGTTATCAAACCACCGTCAATCCAGGCAGCTGTTGCTATCTCTGTAGTTTCTCTGAGACCAGTGTGGTGTCGCATGCTGGCCAAAGCTATGCTCGGGATATCTTTCCTATTTCGAATCTTATGCCTGGAAGGTTTGGGATTACTATTTTCTGGGTTAGGGACAAAGTCACCATTCTCCTGGTCAGCACTCGGATCAGCCATGGGGAAGTCATTAAACTCTGAATCAGCTTGATTCCAATCATCGGCCTCTTTTACCTCACCCTGGGCCTTCTCAAGTCTCTTTTCCTCGGCAACTCTTCTCCTCTTCTGTCTCTCTGTGGCAGCCTCCTGTCTCTTGGACTCCGGAATATCTTGGCTAGAAATCATGAGAGCCCCTATACTGCCAGTCTTCTCTCTCTGTGCTTTGACAAATGCCAGTTCGATCACAGGAATCTTCAGTTCACGCTTGCAAATACAGGAGATGTGGGCCTCGGATTTACAGTCACGATCGCATCCAAACTCAGGACACAGAACAATTGGGCACTTGCAAGTAATTAGTAAAATAACTGGTCCAGTTGCTTGGCAAAGCTGTCCTTAACTGCAAGTTTTCCTCTCCCAAGAGAGATATCTCTTGCCTTTACCCAACTGGTTAGCAGTCTCTCACTAATCTTCTTCTGACTTGTTATGACTGGAGGCTTGAACTGAGCGTTAGCCAGAGTGTACTGTGCCAAGGCAGCTTTGGTCATATCACTGGCAATGTCTTTGTTTGTGTAAGTTCTTTGGTTCTTTTCACTGATTTGCCTGATTAAAACACCGTATCTCAAAGCATCTCTCAATGTAGGCAACTCCGACTTCAGGAGCTCTCTCCCAGACCCAAGATAGTGACTGAGATGGCTGGATTTTTGGTTCCTCGTCCTGACACAAGCAGCCATCGCAAATATTATCAACTTATAAATGCATCAGAATCTGAAACAGAAAAAAATATTGTTAGTTGGGTTGTTAAAGAATGAAGTCAGAAAGCAATGTTCACTATTTAATTGCAATGCACTAATGCAGCTGTACGTTAGATTTTCGATAATTTTCACGCTAAAATTTACCTAGCAAAAGGTTGCAAAATATTGAAACTGAAATTATTTTCTGTTTATATACACTAAAATCTACCAAAAAAGTGATGGGCCATTAGTTTTAGCTGATCTTCCCTCCTATGACACACCCTAGTGGTACAGTGACTTGTCCTCGGGTGTTGATATGAAGGACCTCACGCAGTCATGGGGACACCGGGTGGTGTGGTGTGGTGTATTAGAATCTCGCCCTACTGGGTGGTGTTGTGTTATCCCGTAGTCAGGTGCATAGCCGGCCGGCCCACTGTTGTTCCCAGGGAGAACGGATTAGCACCTCCTTGTCAGAAGATGGTGGTTAGTTCCCAGGGGTGTTTATCTCACTGGTGGGTCGCGGCTTTCACTGGTACCGTCTAGTGCCGAATTCACTGGCTTAAACACTGTTCATCATTGATTCCACTTCTTTCCGAAACGAAATTGTCTCTTTGATTATGTAGATATCCTGGTGGTGAGGATGGGTCGGGGAGAGGGACTTGGGGAATGGGCCGACATAGGCCAAGGGGGGGCAGCTGCACAGCAGGAGCAGCGCCTGAATAGGTCTTGACCCTACGGTGGTCAAGGATGTAGTCTATAATAATAATAATAATAATAATAATAAACGGTTTTATTGAAAAAGTTCTGCAGCCCGAAGGCTGAAAATATACATTGGACATAAATGACTTACTACATACATTGGTGGTTTAACAAAAGCCTTCATTAGAGAAAGGTGAAGGAAAATATAGTGAACATACAGATTAATGTTTACACACGTAGATCATGTGAGCTGAGGTGTTGAACAGCAGACACGTAGTGTAGTAACTCCCTCACAAATGGCGTTATGAGGGGCACACGTGGAGTACTAGTTCCCTCACAGGTGGTGTTATGAGGGGCTTGACGTGGTGTAGTAATTCCCTCACAGATGGTGTTACGAGGGGCCTGATGATGTAGTAGTTCCCTCACAGATGGTGTATGAGGGGCTTGTTGAAGTAGTAATTCCCTCACAAATGGTGTTATGAGGGGTATCATGTGGTGTAGTAATTCCCTCACAGATGGTGTATGAGGGGCCTGATGTGGTGTAATAATTCCCTCACAGATGGTGTTATGAGGGGCATCACATGGCGTAGTAATTCCCTCACAGATGGTGTTATGAGGGGCATCACGTGGTGTAGTAGTTCCCTCACAGGTGGTGTTTTCACTGAAACATGGATCAACCTAGACACACGTGAATTACCAGTCGAATACCAAATTGCGGGTTACAAACTGTTCCATACCGATAGGCAGACCAGGAAAGGAGGCGGAGTAGCAATCTATGTTAGGGATAACCTGAAGTGTGAAATAAATAAGGAAATAAAAACTGAGAGGAATACAGAAACAATTTGGATAGAATTAAGCGACGGTCGGGAAAAATTAATCACAGGAGTAATATATAGACCCCCCAATCTTGACAGAGTCAATGAGCGACTTATCTGGGATGAAATGCGCAGGGCTTCCATACACAACAAAGTCTGTATAGTAGGCGACTTTAACCTTGGCCAAATAGATTGGACCGACCTTACGGGAAACTCAGAATCAGAGGATTTTCTCGAGACGATCCAGGACTGTTTCCTAAGTCAACATATAACCGAACCCACACGGGGTAATAATATATTGGATTTAGTTTTGTCAAACAGAGAAAACCTCATTAGCAATGTCGAGGTAGGGAACGAACTTGCAAACAGCGATCACAAAGAAATTCGATTCCAGTTAGATTTTCAGGGCAGACGTAAGGAAAATTCCACTAAAGTACCAGATTTCAGAAGGGCAAACTTTGACAGTTTAAAGAGGCAGCTGAGAGAGGGGGTGTCGCGCTTGGCCGTGAACCTGACAGATGACACCGACCTGATAACGAGATCTGAGATTGCCGAGTTCCACGACAATTTAAATAGTGAGTTACTTAATGCACAAAGGCAGAACATACCATACAAAAAACTCAGATCAAACAACAATGACCCTAAATGGATAAATAATTATTTAAAGAACATCATTGGCCAAAGGAAGGCTATAGGTAGAAGGATGAATCGTGGCGAAATTCACCTCCGGGACTATTATAGGGTATTGGCGAGTAGGGTTAAAACCGAGATAAGGAAAGCAAAGAGGAATAATGAGGTAAGGATAGCAAGGGAGGCAAAGACAAACCCCAAAGGATTCTACCAAATGTACCAAACTAAAACACGAGAAAAGATTGGACCAATACGGTCAGACTCCGGCGAGCTCACTGATAACGACGGAGAAATGAGCAATAATTTAAATAAATATTTTTCAACAGTTTTCACCAGCGAAAATTTAAACATGATACCCGAGGCACCGACTCTATTCAGAGATAGTGAAGAAAACAAATTAAGTGAGATAGAAGTGACTAGTAACGATGTTAGTAAGCAAATAGACAAACTAAAGCCTAATAAGTCACCTGGTCCCGATGAGGTATTTGCCAGAGTATTAAAGGAATGTAAGGAAGAGCTTAGTATGCCCTTAGCAAAGTTGTTTAACATGTCCTTAAAAACAGGTGTAGTACCAGAATCCTGGAGGATAGCGAATGTAATACCGATCTTCAAGAAGGGGGATAGATCACTATCCTCTAACTACCGCCCAATCAGTCTAACATCAATAGTAGGCAAATTACTGGAAGCAATCATTTCAAACTCTATTCGAAATCACCTGGAGAAGCACAGATTGATCAATGATTCCCAGCATGGCTTCACAAGCGGACGTTCTTGCCTAACTAATCTATTAACATTCTTTTCATCAGTTTTCGAATCAGTGGACGAGGGGCACAATTATGATGTGGTATATCTCGACTTTAGCAAAGCCTTCGACAGAGTACCCCACGAAAGACTAATCAGAAAGGTAGAAGCTCATGGCATCAAAGGTGACATCCTTAAATGGATTAGGGCGTGGTTACAGGACAGGAAACAGCGAGTGAGCATTAACGGCACTAAGTCCCATTGGAGCAACGTCACAAGTGGAGTTCCCCAAGGCTCAGTACTTGGACCATTATTGTTTATTATATACATAAACGACATAGATATCGGCATAGACAGCAACATAAGTAAATTTGCTGATGATACTAAAATAGGACGTGTTATCAAATCTGACGAGGACTCGGCAAAACTACAGGAGGATCTAAACAAATTTTTCGAATGGTCTGAAAAATGGCAGATGAAATTCAACATTGACAAATGTAAAGTACTCAGTATAGGAAATGTAAACAGGGAAACCAGATACCAGATGAACAACGATGCCATAGAGAAATCCGACTGCGAGAGAGATTTAGGAGTAATAATAAGTAGGAACCTTAAGCCAAGTAAACAATGTGTTTTTGCTCGAAACAAGGCTAATAAAGTACTTGGGTTCATACAAAGGAGTGTTAGTTACAAGACTAGCGAGGTCATCCTAAAACTGTATCTTGCTCTTGTGAGACCACACCTGGATTACGCAGTCCAGTTCTGGTCACCGTATTACAGAATGGATATAGAATCCTTGGAAAGAATTCAGAGGAGAATGACAAGACTAATCCCGGGTATCAGGAACCTTGAGTATAAAGACAGGTTAAAGCATCTTAATTTGCACTCCCTTGAGAGACGTAGAGCGAGGGGCGACCTGATAGAGGTGTATAAATGGAAGGCAGGGCTAAACAAAGGGGACATTACAAAGGTACTCAAATTATCCAACCAGGAGCGAACTCGTAACAATGGTTTTAAATTGGACAAATTTAGATTTAGGCGTGAAATAGGTAAACACTGGTTTGGAAATAGAGTAGTGGATGAATGGAACAAGTTACCAAATATCATCATTAACTGGAATACGCTGAATTGCTTCAAACATAGGTTGGATGCTCATATGAGCAATAGGGGTTGGGTGTAAACGGGACTGCCCAGTATGGGCCAATAGGCCCGCTGCAGTTTCCTCCATTCTTATGTTCTTATGTTATGAGGGGCATCACGTGGTGTAATAATTCCCTCACAGATGGTGTGATAAGGGGCATCACGTGGTGTAGTAATTCCCTCACAGATGATGTTATGAGGAACTTCACATGATGCTGTAGTAACTCATTCACTATGTGGTGTCGTAGCATCATGGGGACACCACGTGGTCTGTTGTCACAGGACTTCACTCACTCAAGTGGGTGAGGTGTGGTCCCAGGCCTCTCTATCGTGGTGTCTCAGGGGAATTATCACTGGGTACCGGGGACCTCACTGTGTGAAGGTTAGCTTGGGAAAGACTCAACTGTAACTGCCCAGTTGTTTTTCACTATTCACCACTGTTCACCACTATTCAACACTGGTTCCATTCCTTTCCCAAATGAAATAGTAACTTCTGGGGAGAACTTGTTGATATTCCGGTGGGAAGGAGGGTTCAGGGGAGGGAGTTGGTATGGGCCAACATAATAGTTGACGTGGCTGCTGCCGAGCAGCGCCAGGTGCGTCTGATCCGTCTTGACCCGTCTGTGTAGTAGTGTGTGTGTGTGTGTATGTGTAATAATAATAATATTAATAATACTAAGAATAATAATAATAATAATAATAATAATAATAATAATAATAATAATTAACGTTTTTTTTTAAATGTTCTGCAGCCCGAAGGCTGAAAATATAAAGTGGACATAAATGACTTATTACATACATTGGTGGTTTAACAAAAGCCTTCATTAGAGAAAGGTAAAGGAACATACAGTGAACATACAGATTAATGTAGGTGTAGAACAGCAAAACGTAGTGTAGTAACTCCCTCCCAGACGGTGTTAGGAGGGACCTCACGTGGTGTAGTAGTTCCCTCACAGGTGGTGTTTTGAGGGACCTCACGTGGTGTAGTACTTCCCTCACAGATGGTGTTATGAGGGACCTCACGTGGTGTAGTAATTCCCTCACAGATGGTGTTATGAGGGGCATCCCATGGTGTAGTAATTCCTTCACAGATGGTGTTATGAGGGGCATCACGTGGTGTACGAATTCCCGCACAGATGGTGTTATGAGGGGCCTGACGTGGTGTATTAATTCCCTCACAGATGGTGTTATGAGGGACCTCACGTGGTGTACTAATTCCTTCAAAGATGGTGTTATGAGGGACCTCACGTGGTGTAGTAATTCCCTCACAGTGGTGTTATATAAGTGAGGTGTGGTCCCAGGCCTTCCTATCTTAGACGGATTAACACTTCCCTGGTTGTTGTTGGGTCTCACAGGCAGTTATCACTGGGTACCTGGGACCTCACTGTGTGAAGTTTAACTTGGGTACGACTCGGCTGTTACTGTTGAGTTGTTCTCACTGACTTAAGCACTGTTCACCACCGTTCACCTCTGTTCAACACTGGTTCCATTCATTTCCTAAAGGAAATTGTAACTTTTGGCGAGAACTTGTTCATATTCCTGTGGGGAGGAGGGGTCAGGGGAGGGAGTTGGCATAGGCCAACTTAACAGTTGACCTGGCCTGGCTGCTCCCAGAGGAGCGCCAGGTACGTTTTGACCCTTCGGTGGTCAAGGATGTGTGTGTGTGTGTGTGTGTGTGTTGTGGTGTGTTTGGCTGTGTCTGTGTAGTAGTGTGTGTGTGTGTGTGTGTTTTGGGCTGTGGCTGTGTAATAGTGTGTGTGTGTGTGTGTGTGTGTGTGTTGTGGAGTGTTTGGCTGTGTCTGTGTAGTAGTGTGTGTGTTTTGGGCTGTGTCTGTGTAATAGTGTAATAATAATAATAATAATAATAATAATAATAATAATAATAATACATGGTTTATTAACAGAGTTGCAGCTGGTGGCTGAAGATATACAGACTTACATTTGATTTAGACATAATGATATAATATGCATTGATTACATTTACAGGGCTGTACAGTACATAAATCAGGAGTCGTTTATTATTTTAACAATAGATGGGATGGTGCTGTTCTTATATCTATCGGTGCTGGCTCTTATGGGCTGAATTTTGTTGTAGTGGCGGACTGCGCGAGTTGGGTGGGGGGCTGCAGGTGGCACGAGGTGGCGATGACGAGGGTGGTGCAGTAGTCCACTGCCAAACTTTTCCAGTGCTTGGTGGTGGAGGTCACTGAGGGATGGCATTTCCAGGGTGGAGAGAACGTTGGTGCAGCCGGAGTATTCTGCGCCGGGCATGATTCTGCAGGTCCTTTTCTGTACCTTCTCTGTTTGTGTGTGTGTGTGTGTGTATGTTTGGCTGTGTCTGTGTAGTAGTGTGTTTGTGTATGTGTGTGTGTGTGTGTTGTTGTGTGGTTGGTTGGTTGTGTCAGTGTATTAGTGTGTGTGTGTGTGTGTGTGTGTGTGTGTGTGTGTGTGTGTGTGTGTGTGTGTGTGTGGTTGATTGTGCCAGTATATTATTGTGTGTGTGTGTGTGTGTTGTGTGGTCGGTTGTGTCTGTGTAGTAGTGTGTGTATATGTGTGTGTGTGTGTGTGTGTGTGTGTGTGTGTGTGTGATGTGGTGTGGTTGTGTCTGTGTAGGAGTGTCTGTGTGTGTGTGTGTGTGTGTGTGTGATGTGGTGTGGTTGTGTCTGTGTAGGAGTGTCTGTGTGTGTGTGTGTGTGTGTTGGTGTGGTGTGGTTGTGTCTGTTTAGTAGTGTGTGTGTGTGTGTGTCTGTGTAGTAGTGTGTGTGTGTGTGTGTGTGTGTGTGTGTGTGTGTGTGTGTGTGTGTTGTGGTGTGGTTGGTTGTTTGTGTGTGTGTGTATGTGTGTGAGTGTGTGTGTAGTAGTGTGTGTGTGTGTATATGTGTGTGTGTATGTGTGTGTGTGTGTAGTAGTGTGTGTGTGTGTGTGTGTGTGTGTTTGTGTGTGTGTGTGTGTGTGTGTGTTGTTGTGTGGTTGGTTGTATCAGTGTATTTGTGTGTGTGTGTGTGTGTGTGTAGTAGTGTAATAATAATAATAATAATTAACGGTTTATTGAAAGAGCTTGGCAGCCAGAAGGCTGAAAATATACAGTTACTTAATTGGGGAATGGGTTTCGAATTACAAATATTATACAAATAACATAAGTGATATAAATAAGATATATAATAACTAGATGGGGAAAAGCTCAAACTACAGGGCATTTCAACATAGTGACAGTGCAAGAAGTAGTTTTTACTGGGATTGAATACACTGGTTTATTACAAGTTATTGATAATTTTTACAATGGTTGGGACTGGGCTGTTCTTATAGCGATCAGTTCGTGCACGTATGGGCTGGATGCGGTTGTGGTGTCGAACAGCAATTCTTGGGCTAGGGATCTCAGGTGGTAGTAGGAGCCGGTGTCGAGGATGGTGCAGAAGTTTCGTACCAAATTTGCAGATGAGGTCGTGGTGATGGTCAGTGAGAGTCGAAAGGGTCAGTGTGTTGAGCGCTTCTTGATACGTGGAGTAGGAAGGTGTGTGTGTGTGTGTGTGTGTGTGTGTGTGTGTGGTGTAATAATAATAATAATAATAATTAACGGTTTATTGAAAGAGCGTGGCAGCCAGAAGGCTGAAAATATACAGTTACATATTTGGGGAATGGGTTACGAATTACAAATAATATACAAGTAACATAAGTGACACAAATAAGACATATAATAACTAGATGGGGAAAAGCTCAAACTACAGTTCATTTCAACATAGTGACAGTGCAAGGAGTAGTGTTTACTGGGAGTGAATACACTGATTTATTACATGTTATTGATAATTTTTACAATGGTTGGGACTGGGCTGTTCTTATAGCGATCAGTTCGTGCACGTATGGGCTGGATGCGGTTGTGGTGTCGAACAGCAATTCTTGGACTAGGGATCTCAGGTGGTAGTAGGAGCCGGTGTCGGGGATGGTGTGTGTGTGTGTGTGTGTGTGTGTGTGTGTGTGTGTGTAGTAGTGTGTGTGTGTATATGTGTGTGTGTTTATGTGTGTGGGTGTGTGTGTGTGTGTGTGTGTGTAGTAGTGTGTGTGTGTGTGTGTGTGTGTGTGTGTGTGTGTGTTTGAGTATGTGTATATGTGTGTGTGTGTTTTGTGGTGTGGTTGGCTGTGTATGTGTAGTGTGTGTGTAATAATAATAATAATAATAATAATTAACGGTTTATTGAAAGAGCTTGGCAGCCAGAAGGCTGAAAATATACAGTTACATATTTGGGGAGTGGGTTACGAATTACAAATAATATACAAGTAACATAAGTGACACAAATAAGACATATAATAACTTAGATGGGGAAAAGCTCAAACTACAGTTCAATTCAACATAGTGACAGTGTTACAGTATTACAAGTTATTGATAATTTTTACAATGGTTGGGACTGGGCTGTTCTTATAGCGATCAGTTCGTGCACGTATGGGCTGGATGCGGTTGTGGTGTCGAACAGCAATTCTCGGACAAGGGACCTCGGGTGGTAGCAGGAGCCGGTGTCGGGGATGGTGTAGAAGCTTCTTACCAAATTTGCAGATGAGGTCGTGGTGATGGTCAGTGAGAGTCGAAAGGGTCAGTGTGTTGAGCGCTTCTTGATATGTGGAGTAGGAGGAGGAGAGAATAATCTTGCATGCCCTCTTTTGCACTTTTTCTAGGTGTTTACGTTGTGTGGCATTTAGGGAGGAAGACCAGGTGGGGGAGGCATAGGTGAGCTTGGGAAGTATGAATGTTGTGTAAACACTGAGGAGCTCGTGTGCAGGAACTCCGAGGGACTTGAGTCGGCGGAGGAGGTGGAGACGGAAACTGGAGGATTTGACAACTTCATTGACGTGTGGTTTCCAATTTAGTTTGTTGTCTATGGTGACGCCAAGGAGCTTCGTGGAATCTACGACCTGGAGTGTGTTCGGACCTAGAGTAATGGAAGGAGGTGGGACAATGTCGGAGGAGAGGTTGATGTGCATAACCATGGTCTTGGTATGGTTGATGGTGACATGGTTGTTGGTAGCCCAGTTTTGGAGACTGTTCAATAAATCCTGAAGGGCGGTATAGTTGGGAGCAGAATTGTTGACGCTGATCCCAATGGTGGAGTCGTCGACATATTTCCAGCGAGCAGGGGTTTCTCTTAGGGCATCATTGATGAGCATAAGGAAGCAGAGTGGTCCCATCTTGGTGCCTTGGGGGACGCCACAGGTGAGTGACTGAAAGGTGGAGACAGCCCCTCGGAAGCGTACAGCTTGGCGTCGGTCACTGAGGAAGTCTGTAAGCCATGGTATGAGGCTTCTTCGAAGCCCGAGGTCAATAGCTTTGTTGATGATTATATTGTGGTCGACTAGGTCGAACGCTTTAGTGAAATCAATGAAGGCGACAGCTACAGACGTTTTTCGTTTCTCGAGATGGCGGTATATGTAATCGAGAAAGCTGACAAGACAGTGAGTGGTGGAGGAAGTTTTCATGTTGCCAAATTGCTGAGGGTCTACGACTCCTGCAATATCAGCATAAGCCCAGTCGAACACAAAACTTTCACAGATTAGGCTGGGTATTGGGGTGATTGCAATAGGTCGTAGCTGATTTAAGGATTGTGGGCTGGTTGACTTGGGCACTGGTGATACATAAGAGGTCTTCCAGTCAGCTGGGCATCTGGCTTGACTGAGAGAAGCATTGATGATGGAGCAGAGGGGTTTAGCAAGCTCCGGGGAGAACTCCTTGAAGAGTTTCATTGGTAAGTCAATGGGGGTGGTAGAGCGTTTTAATTTTAGTTTGTCCAGGCGTTTTGCTACGTCAAATTCTTCTACTAAGTCAGTGGGAAGGGAGGCTGGTAGGTAAGCAGGGAGAGTGGTTGTGTCAAGCCGTGGGAGCGTCTGGCATATAGTAGCGAAATGGTTATTTGTTTGCTCAGCTGCGTCAACACTAGTGAGATGGCTAAGGAAGGGGAGGGGGTGTGTCTGTGTGTGTGTGTGTGTGTGTGTGTTTTGTGGTGTGGTTGGCTGTGTGTGTGTGTGTGTGTGTGTGTGTGTGTGTGTGTTTGGTTGTGTCTATGTAGTAGTGTGTGTGTGTGTGTGTATTATGGTGTGTTTGGCTGTGTCTGTGTAGTAGTGTGTGTGTGTTTGGTTGTGTCTATGTAGTAGTGTGTGTGTGTGTGTGTGTGTGTTTGGCTGTGTCTGTGTAGTAGTGTGTGTGTGTTTGGTTGTGTCTATGTAGTAGTGTGTGTGTGTGTGTGTGTGTATTATGGTGTGTTTGGCTGTGTCTGTGTAGTAGTGTGTGTGTGTGTGTGTGTGTGTGTGTGTGTTGTGGTGTGTTTTGTTGTGTCTGTTTAAATAATAATACTAATAATAATAAACGGTTTATTAACAGAGTTGCAGCTGGTGGCTGAAGATATACAGACTTACATTTGATTTAGACATAATGATATAATATGCATTGATTACATTTACAGGGCTGTACAGTACATAAATCAGGAGTTGTTTATTATTTTAACAATAGATGGGATGGTGCTGTTCTTATATCTATCGGTGCGGGCTCTTATGGGCTGAAGTTTGTTGTAGGGGCGGACTGCGCGAGTTGGGTGGGGGGCTGCAGGTGGCACGAGGTGTCGATGACGAGGGTGGTGCAGTAGTCCACTGCCAAACCTTTCCAGTGCTTGGTGATGGAGGTCACTGAGGGATGGCATTTCCAGTAGTGTGTGTGTGTGTGTGTGTGTGTGTGTGTGTGTGTGTGTGTGTGTGTGTGTGTGTTTGAGTGTGTTTGTGTGTTTGTCTGTGTAGTAGTGTGTGTGTGTGTGTGTGTGTTTTTGTCTGTGTCTGTGTAGTAGTGAGAGTGTGTTGTTGTGGTGTGTTTGGCTGTGTCTGTGTAGTAGTGTGTGTGTTTGTGTGTGTGTGTGTGTGTGTGAATGTGTATGTGTGTGTGTATGTGTGTGTGTGTGTGTGTGTGTGTGTGTGTGTGTGTGCACAGGGTGGCGTAATGTGTCTCGTTTGGTGGTATTATAATAGTTTTAAGGTGCAAGCACTGCTTGCTTCCTCTCGCTTTCACGTACCGCCGCTTTTGGCTAGCCCTCGTGGATTGCAGGGAATCAACTTGCATATGTCCTGCCCTGCCAGTACACAGCCTCCTCACCGTTAAGACTCCTGCTGTACATCTCCATGGCAACGCACGGTAACTGGGTGCCTTGTGGGCCCAGGCTAAACCAGCAGGGGATCTCAGAGTAGCAGAGGGCTCCAGAGGGACGGCGCATAGGCTCACTTTCTTGTGGACACGTCCTGGCACCTAACAACCACTGCCCCGCTGCCTTGCGGATTAACCTTGGTAAGTACAGGGCTAAGAGAGTAATCCCCAAACTTAAAAACGGTGCAGACATGCTGCAGGGCTCCAACAAGGCCCTAACGGCGGTATAGGCGAAAGAGGTAAGCAGCATGGGAACCCCACGACTACACCGGCGGAATGGCGAAACTAAACAAAAGGCTATCGGCAGTCCATTGCAACTCTCCCTCTCCCCAGTCGTCGCAACGCTTGCACCACTGGATAAGGAAAAGGGAGAGCCAAGATGTGTGGTTGCAGCCTGCGCTCCTGCTTCATCTCATAAATCAACTCGGGCACAGCCATCATCCAGCTCATCATACTCCTCATCATCAAAACCCTTATACCCCAAAAGTCTTATGGCGACAGATGAGTGGCGACAGGGACAGGCAGAGATGACTGCCGGGAGTCTCTAGTCACAACTCTGCACATGGGTGGCACAGATAAGATGGTCGTTTATGCACTGGGATCTAGGGAGCTACTCTGCTCACCCGACATGAGGAGGGGTCTAGAAAGGTGCCCTAAACATAGCCTGGCTAAAGAACCAACCTGACTGGGCAACGGCACCCAGAAAGGTCATCCTCATGCAGTCGAAAACACAATTATAATCACAGAACCAAACAAAAACAAACTATGCAACCTCTTATGGTCGCTGCGTGGAATATCAGGACACTTCTGGATACTGGCACAAATGAGCGTCCTGAAAGAAGAACCGCCCATGTGGCAATAGAGCTGGCTAGGTATAACATCGATAATAGCAGCTATTAGTGAGTCCCGGCTCCCAGACGAGGGTCGACTCACAGAACGGGAGAGGTCTAGCTTTACCTTCTTCTGGAAGGGTAAGACTGCTGCAGGGAGAAACAGAATTTATGGAATTGTCTTTGCCTTGCGCTAACCCAACCTACACAGGGTTAGTGAAATGCCTGAATTACTCACATCATGCCTTTTTCATGAATGCATACACCGCAACACTGAATGCAGAGAATGACATCAAGGAGGCCTTTTACACCGACCTCGTCAGAGTGCTAACCTCTATCCCCAGAAAAGAGAAGGTTGTGCTCCATGGTGACTTCACTGCCACAACCTCACTATCACCAATACCTTGTTAAGGCAAGCCGACAAGTTCAAGGGTTCGTAACAGCATCCATGATCCAAACACTGGCATTTCATTTCCTACATCACTGTCAAAGAAAGAGATCACCACGATGTCTTCATCACCCGAGCCGTGCATGGCTCAAACCAATGCAACTCTGATCATTGGCTCATCAGAGCCAAGCTCTAACTTCACATCGCCCTAAACAGCGAAGGCAACAAATCTTCAGAAAAAAATTTAGCACGAAGTTTCTGGAGGATCCAGTTCTTTCATAGAGCAGCTCGATCATGGGCTGATAAACAACCCGAAAATAAACAACCCAAATCCCAGTGCCGAATGGAGTCATTCTCTCCACTGTCACGACAAAAACATGCAGAGAGGCCAGATCGAAAGAAAGAATCACCAAGATTGGTTTGATGAAAATGACCTGGAAATCAATTTACTGGTCGATGATAAACGTGCTGCTTTAACATTCTGGCTGAACAACCCTCAGTCTCGGATCAAAGCTGATACCTTCCACAAGAAGAACTCGGCGGCCCAGCTTGAACTTCGCAAACTAAACAACGACTGGTTTAAAAATAAAGCATGTGATATGCAAAAAAACTTGCGCTTTTTTCAATTCCACAAAAACATTTTAAAGGCCAATCACTCACGGCCAGACCCCTCTGCTCATCCAATGGTAACTCCCTAATTAAAAACATAGAAGGCATCCTTCAGCGCTGGAAAGAGCACTACCCTTCGCTGCCTGACTACCCAGCAAGACCCTCAGCATCCAGAGCTGACCCATCTTAGCTATCCTCCATCCCTGATGAGGTCGCTACTGCCATCAAACAGATGAAAAATAACAAAGCCCCAGGGCCTGATGGAATCCCAGCAAGAATACCTCTGCTTACCTGCAGGATCTCGCTGCTGTCGGTAGCTGGCAAGATTATCGCCCGATTCTTCCTAAACACACTTCTTCCTAAGGCGGAAAACTTCCCCCCAGAATCTTAGTTTGGCTTTAGACCATCACATGACACTATTGACATGATCTTTGCTGTCCGCCAGAGACAGGAAAAGTGCAGACAACAGCGTCGTGACTAGTATATGGCCTTTATCGACCTAACCAAGGCCTTCAACTCGGTAAACAGGAAAGACCTCTGGCAGACCCTCAGCCGTTTTGGCTGCCCACTAAAATTCATCACCATTCTGAGGCAACTCCACGATGGCATGAATGACAATGTCCTGCAGAATGGCACCCAGTCTGAGTTTGTCCCCATCCAAATGGAGGTAAGACAAGGATGTGTACTGGCCCCAACTCTTTTCCATTTTCTTGGCTGCCTTTCTTACTTGTGGCCGTGCCAATTTCGCCGGCAGAGTAGACATCCAGTACAGGATGAAGGGTCTTTTCAACCTAAGACGACTCCAGGCAGGAACAAAGGTGTCGGCAGCTTCCATCACTGAACTTCAGTAAGCAGATTCCGATTCTCTTTCTGCCTACCCCTTTTTCAAGCACACTTCCACCATCCATCCAGCTTAACGGTACTACCCTCTCGGCTCTCACCTGGCCGCCACTGCAGACATCGATGAAGAGATTCAATATCGGATCAGATGTGCATCTCAAGCCTTTAAGAGACTCCATATCCGTGTCTTCAGCTGTAGGGAGCTGAAATTATCTACAAAGTTGCACGTATATCGAGCAGTGGTCCTCCCAATCCTGCTTATTGACAGCGAGACATGGGTCTCATACAGGAAGCATCTCAACGCACTTGAAAACTTTCACTGGCGTAATCTACATTCCATACTCCGAGTCCGCTGGGAAGACAAGAGAACAAATGCCAGTATTCTCGCTGACACCAACTGTCGAAATCGACCCCCACACCTGGGGGACGATTACTCCACACCGAAACGCTTGGAGAAGCACCACACAAGGAGGTATCAATACCTTCCAATTAGCCCGACTGCATCCCGAGGCAGACAAGTGCCAATGCAGGAAAGACGCTACCGTTGCCCCACCCACCCTAGATGTAGACCTCCACACTGGCAACATCTGTGGACGGCACTGCCGGTCCCATATCGTCCTCTTTAGCCACCTCAGAGCTCACCATTAAAGGTAACATCCCTAACATCTCATGTTATTGTATCTTAGCTGGATGATCATCATACTCGATTCTGAGTGACAACAAAGTAGTAGTTGTAGTAGCTTCCAACATAGGACTTCAAACACATCTAACAAAGCCCGTGTTGACGTCAGTGCTCGAGGATTCTGCACGCGGGGACAGCGAGCCTTCTTCAACATCAGGATTTCTGATCCCATGGCCGCATGTCAACATAACCTAGCTCTCGATGCTGCACACAGGAGGAACGAGAACGACAAGATAAGGGCATATGGGGAGAGAATTCAAAACGTTGATCAAGGCAGCTTCACTCCTCTAGTGTTCACAACCTCTGGTGGGATGGGACCAAGTGCGAGATGTTTCTACAACAGACTCGTGGAGGTGATCTCCGAACAGAAGCAGCAGCCCATAAGTTATGTTACAGCCTGGATGAGATGTCGACTGTCCTTCTCTCTCCTTCGGTCGGCTTTGCTCTGCCTCAGGGGAACGAGAGCTTCTGCCCCAATGCCTACAACACCTGCAGATATTGACTATGAGGCTACAGTCGCTGAATGCCGCATAGATCTGCGGCTCAACTAATTCAACACAGCTAGGATAGCTACTTATGTATTAGGATATTAAATATTAAGGTAATAAAATGGCGGCGAAGGTGTGGCTATTGGGGGAGGCTGGAGGCCACGCTTTATAAAAAAAAAAGGAAAAAAAAGTAGTAGTAGTATTGTGTGTGTTTGTCTGTGTAGTAGTGTGTGTGTGTGTTCGCGCATGTCTGTGTGTTTTGCTGTGTTTGGTTTAGCCTGTGTAGTAGTGTGAGTGTTTATTACTTAATTTGATATGGTATTTAAATAAGGTGTGACCTTTTTCCGTCAACCACCACCACCACCACAAACCACCACCACCACCACCACCAATACCTCTACAGTACAACCACCATCCCTTGTGTCTCCGACAGTCACAGCCCACCATCTTACTGGAGCCAGGAGCCAGAGGAACGGTGCGGGTCAAAGGATGGTTCGCGGACCTGTGGCACGAAATGCAGAGGATCAGCAACTTCACGTATGTACTGTTTACTGAGAGACGGTTCCACCACTCCTTACCTTAACGATAGGTCAAGGATTAGCTATAGAGGAAGACTAGTTATCTTTTTTGTATGTATTTTTCTGAAAATTTTACCACACACACACACACTGAAATATGTAACCGTGGAATTCCAACAATAACTTTCCTGTCATGTGGACCCCGTACTATCATCCTGTACAGTTTAACATACACAGTAGATTGACATTAGTCGTGTCCCTCGCCATACCTTGTTTATCATCATGCTGTATGAGGGTCGGTGGGATCACTTAAGTGAGCAAGATACAAGACGTCACACCACCTACCACACCACGTATACCCCCCCCCCCCCAGGAGTTTTTTTTTTTGTAGAGAAAGAGGGTGAAAGAAAATTAAAGGTGGGGGAAGGAAGTTATAGTTCGGAAATTGAAGAAATTTAGGAGGAGGTAAGAGAGGGCGGGCTGACCGCCTAACTAAGCTAATAGTGTGTTAGGGTTGTGTCATGGGTTAGTTATTGTCTGTCGGTACAGGCACTAGACATCCTACCCTGTCCCATATATGGGTGTTTTAAGGGCCTTTTTCGTGGACCTTTTGAGATTTGTTAACTTTTTTGGAAACCATGTATGGTTGTTGTCGTTATCTGGTGGGAGTCTTTGAAGCAGTTCTTCCTCTGATCTTCTATCTTTTGCCAGATTCTGCTGGCCAGGGTGTGCAGCTGCTGGTTGATGGGTTTTATTCCAGCTGCTGGTTGATGGGTTTTATTCTCAGGTCTCTATGTATCTCGGCTGTGGTTCTGGTGAAGGGGTGTCTTTCACCTGTGACGAATCTTAGGGCTGTAATTTGGACCACCTGAAATTTTAATATTTGAGTGGTTCTCATAGTATGAAGAGGTATTGCTGGGTAAGTTAATGTCGGTTTGATAAATGATGTCAACAGGCGGAGTTTTATTTTCTCAGGAAGCGATTTAAAGCTGTTTCTAGCCTTTTCCTTCCTGGTGTGGATATGATGGGAGTAACCTATCGTGGATATATGCAGGTCCAGGAGGGTGCCTCTGCTTTTGTATTCTATCTGGGCATTATTGGTTACTAATGGATGGGTTTTCTTTCTGCATAAGGGTATCTCTATGAATTTCGGGAGACTGGTTTAGATTTTCCATTGTTTTTAGTAATTATTTGACCTTTCTAATTCCCGCCTGATGTTGTCGACCTGTAACGCTCGCGATTTTCCTTGATGTGTTGTTATTTGAGTAATGTCATCTGCATACATAATATCTTCGTTTCCTATTCTAGTGGGAGGCGGGGTGTCACTTGTGTAGATAATATATAGGGTGGGGGGGAGGACGCTATCCTGAGGGACTCCACTCATGAGTGGGAAGGTCTCTCCTGTGTGTTGTCCTACCCCCAGTCTGGCATTTCTGCCATCAAGAAGTTGCAAAGCAACTTTTCAATGTTGGTGGGAAGTCCGAGTTGGAGGATCTTATATTTTAGACCGTCATGCCAGACTTTGTCAAATGCCTTCGCTACATCCCGGAGAGTTAGATTACATTGTCTACCATTCGCCGCGGCTCTGGCTATATTTTCACATGCTAGGGCTATCGCTGTTGTGGTGGACTTCCCTTTCCTGAACCCGAATTGTCTGCAGTTGACTCTGTTTGTTGTTTCCAGGTTATTTCTCAGACGGTTATTGATGATTTTTTCTAGGATTTTTCCAGGTGCTTCGAGGAGGAAGGGAGGGAAGGAGATCGGTCTGTAGTTTAGTGGGACGGTGGAGTTCTTTCCTTGTTTTGGTGGTAGAGTAATAATGGCCTCTTTGAATTTAGTTGGGAAGTAACCCGAGGCCAGGCAAGCGTTCATTGTTGTTCTGACCCTTAGGGCTGAGGCTTTTCCCCTCACACACACACACTGGTCCGGGGACCGGTGGTAGATGCGGCACCGTTCTTGCCTCGCAAGCGAGATGTCACGGGTTCGATTCCCGGGCCAGTGGAAGTTGTTTGAACATACTTCCTAGCCCCTATTAGTCCCAGTTCACCTAGCAGTAAAGTAGGTACCTGGTGTAAATCGAAAGTTGCGAATTCGTATTCAGGGAAAGTTGTTGGAGCTTCCAATAACTTCCTGACATAAACCACTGACTCTTCAGGCTTCTACGCCCTTGACTCTTCAGGTTTCTACGCCCTTAACTCGTGAGACATAAAGGCAAGCATGAACCTAGCATGCTTCCCTGTTGGGCGCTGTAAACGCTTCTGCGCTGCACCTTACACAAGGATGTAGGGGGGTGCCAAAAAAAAAAAAAAAAAAAAAACACTGGTCCAGGGTGCCCGGCCGGCTTAAACAGGAAAGAATACTGTTATTTCCCTATGTGATGCTTAGATCAGGGATTTTTAGTGCGTAATTCATGAGCCCCAATTGATCCCCCGTAGGGAATGACAAGAATCAGGGTAGTACGACCTGATGGGGCCAAGGAATCTCCTAATTTCCAGGAGCTCTCCCCTACACGTCCGTCCACTGGCAATGCCTGGGAAGACTGAGGGTGGAGGGGACTCAGGGTGGGGGGACTGGGGGTGGAGGACTGAGGGTGGCGGGACTGGGGGCGGGTGACTGGGGGTGGTGGTGACTGGGGGTGGAGGACTGAGGGTGGGGGGACTGGGGGTGGAGGACTGGAGGTGAGGGACTGGGGGTGGGGAGACTGGGGGTGAGGGACTGGGGGTGGAGGGACTGGGGGTGGAGGACTGGGGGTGAGGGACTGGGGGTGGGGGTGACTGGGGGTGGGGGACTGGGGGTGGGGGGACTGGGGGTGAGGGATTGGGGGTGGGGAGACTACGGGTGGGGGACTGGGGTTGGGAGGATGGGGAGAGGGGGTGACTGGGAAGTACTCACCGCGTCCCAGTTTATGCAAATGAATAAGAGAGAACTGTGAGACGCAAAGTAACAAAGTGAATAAAAAGAAGGAGTAACTTCTTCATGTTTCCTTCAGTAACACAGGTGTCCTCACAGTTCAGGTGTGAGCGGTCAGGTGTTCTCACATAAGAACATAAGAATGGAGGAAACTGCAGCGGGCCTATTGGCCCATACTGGGCAGTCCCATTTACACCCAACCCCTATTCCTCATATATCCATCCAATCTATGTTTGAAGCTATCCAGTGTATTCGAGTTAACGATGAAGTTTGGTAATTTGTTCCATTCACCTACTACCCTTTTTCAAAACCATTGTTTACTTATTTCGCCCCTAAATCTAAATTTTTCTAATTTAAAACCACTTACGAGTTCGCTCCTGCTTGGATAGTTTGAGTACCTTTGTAATGTCCCCTTTGTTTAGCCCTAACTTCCATTTATACACCTCGATCATATCGCCCCTCACTCCACGTTTCTCGAGGGCGTGCAAATTAGGATCCTGTAACCTGACTCTGTACTCGAGGTTCCTAATGCCCGGCATTAGTCTTGTCATTCTCCGCTGAATTCTTTCCAGGAATTCTGTATCCATTCTGTAGTACGGTGACCAGAATTATACTACATAATCCAAGTGAGGTCTCACAAGCGCAAGATATAGTTTTAGGATGACCTCCCTAGTCTTGTAACTATACACTCCTTTGTATGAACCCGAGTACTTTGTTAGCCTTGTTTCGAGCAAATACACATTATTTATTTGTTTTATGACTCCTACTTATCATTACTCCTAAATCTTTCTCACAGTCGGATTTATCTATAAAATCGTTGTTCATCTGGTATCTGGGTTCTCTGCTTACATCTCCTCGACTAAGTACTTAAAATTTGTCCACACTGACTTTCATCTGCCATTTTTCAGACCACTCGAATTTTTGTTTTAGATCCTCCTGTAGTTTTGCAGTCCTCATCAGATTTAATTACACGCCCTATTTTAGTGTCATCAGCAAATTTACTTATACTGCTGTCTATGCCGATATCTATGTTCGTTTATATATATAATAAATAATAATGGTCCAAGTACTGAGCCTTTGGGTACTCCACTAGTGACGTTACTCCAGTCGGATTTAGTGTCGTTAATGCTCACTCGCTGTTTCCTGTCCTGTAACCACGCCCTAATCCATTTTAGAATTTCTCTTACAATGCCATGAGCCTCCACTTTTTTTATTAATCTTTCGTGGGGACGCTGTCGAAGGCTTTGCTAAAGTAAAGATATACCACATCATAATCGTGCCCGTCGTCCACTGATTCGAAACAAGCTGAAAAGAATGTCAATAGATTAGTTAGACATGAATGCCCGCTTCTGAAGCCATGTTGGGAATCATTGATCAACTTGCGCTTCTCCCTGCGATTTCGAATAGAGTTTGAAATTATTGCTTCCAGTAATTTGCCTACAATTGATGTTAAACTGATTGGACGGTAGTTAGAGGATAGTGATCTATCTCCCTTCTTGAAAACCGATATCACATTCACTATCCTCCAGGATTCTGGAACTATACTACACCCCTTTTTAATGACATTAAAAAAAATTTGCTAAGGGCATATTAAGCTCTTCCTTACATTCCTTTAATACTCTGGCAAATATCTCATCTGGACCTGGTGACTTATTGGGCTTTAGCTTGTCTACTTGCTTACTAACATCGTTACTAGTCACTACTATCCCGCTTAATCCATTTTTTCACTATCTCTGTATATAGTCGGAGCCTTGGGTATCATGTTTAAATTTTCAGTGGTGAAAACTGTTGAAACATATTTCTTCAGATTATTGCTCATTTCTCCATTGTTATCAGTTAGCTCGCCAGTATCTGACTGTATTGGTCCAATCTTTTCTTGTGTTTTAGTTTGGTACATTTGAAAGAATCCCATTGGGTTTGTCTTCGCCTCCCTTGCTACCTTCAGTTCATTCTTCCACATTGCTTTTCTTATCTCGGTCTTAACCCTACTAGCCAATACCTTATAATAATCTCGGAGGTAAACTTCACCACGATTTATTCTCCTACCTATAGCCTTCCTTTGTCCAAAAATAATTATTTCTCCATTTAGGGTCATTGTTGTTTGATCTGAATTTTCTGTATGGTATGGTCTGCCTTTGTGCATTAAATAACTCATTATTTATAATTGTTGTGGAACTCGTCAACCTCAGATCCCGTGATCAAGTCATCCTCAACCATCATATTTTGTGAGGTTATCGTTGTCAGGTCTCCAGGTAAAGTGAGGTCGCCCTCTGTAGGTGTATTAGAACATATGCACCTAAGAAAATAAGGAGTCTGCAATAGGCCCGTTCGCCTGTGCATGGCAGCTCTCTCTATCATCCATGAATCTATCTAGACTCCTTTTAAAACTTTCCAGGGTTCCAGCACTTACTACAAAGTTGCTAAACTTGTTCCACTCGTCTACCACCCTATTTGTGAACCAGTTCCTTCCTATCTTCCTCCTAAACCTAAACTTATCTAACTTAAATCCGTTGCCACGAGTCCTATCCTGCTCGGATATTATAAGAATTTTATCTATATCTCCTTTATTGATTCCTTTCACCCACTTAAATACTTCTATCATATCTCCCCACACTCTTCGTCTTTCTAGGGAATGCAAGTTAAGTTTCTTTAACCTAGCCTGATATGGAAGGTTTCTAAGTCCCGGAATCATTTTCGTCATTCTTCGCTGCACCGACTCCAGTGAATTGATATCCACTCTATAATATAGGCACCAGAACTGAGCTCTATCGAAATTACGAGGTCTATATATTATGCAGTCCAGCTAGTGTCAAGGTAGTATCCAGGTAATGTCCAGGTAGTGTTCAGGTGTCGTCAAGGTAGTGTCCAGGTAGTGTCCAGGTAGTGTTCAGGTGTCGTCAAGGTAGTGTCCAGGTAGTGTCCAGGTAGTGTCCAGGTGTCGTCAAGATAGTGTCCAGGTAGTGTCCAGGTAGTGTCCAGGTGTCGTCAAGGTAGTGTCCAAGTAGTGTCAGGGTGATGTCCAGGTAGTGTCCAGGTACCGTCCAGGTAGTGTCCAGGTAGTGTCCAGGTACCGTCCAGGTAGTGTCCAGGTAGTGTCAGGGTGATGTCCAGGTAGATACCAGGTACCGTCCAGGTAGTGTCCAGGTAGTGTCAGGGTGATGTCCAGGTAGTGTCCAGGTAGAGTTCAGGTAGTGTCATGGTAGCGTCCAGGTAGTGTCAGGGTGATGTCCAGGTAGTGTCATGGTAGTGTCCATGTAGTGTCCAGGTAGTGTCCAGGTAGTGTCATGGTAGTGTCCAGGTAGTGTCATGGTAGTGTCCAGATAGTGTCAGGGTGATGTCCAGGTAGTGTCCAGGTAGTGTCCAGGTAGTGTCATGGTAGTGTCCAGGTACCGTCCAGGTAGTGTCAGGGTGATGTCCAGGTAGTGTCCAGGTAGAGTTCAGGTAGTGTCATGGTAGTGTCCAGGTAGTGTCAGGGTGATGTCCAGGTAGTGTCCAGGTAGTGTCATGGTAGTGTCCAGATAATGTCAGGGTGGTGTCCAGGTACCGTCCAGGTAGTGTCCAGGTACCGTCCAGGTAGTGTCCAGGTAGTGTCAGGGTGATGTCCAGGTAGTGTCCAGGTACCGTCCAGGTAGTGTCCAGGTAGTGTCAGGGTGATGTCCAGGTAGTGTCCAGGTAGAGTTCAGGTAGTGTCATGGTAGTGTCCAGGTAGTGTCCAGGTAGTGTCATGGTAGTGTCCAGGTAGTGTCATGGTAGTGTCCAGATAGTGTCAGGGTGATGTCCAGGTAGTGTCCAGGTAGTGTCCAGGTAGTGTCCAGGTAGTGTCATGGTAGTGTCCAGGTACCGTCCAGGTAGTGTCAGCGTGATGTCCAGGTAGTGTCCAGGTAGAGTTCAGGTAGTGTCATGGTAGTGTCCAGGTAGTGTCAGGGTGATGTCCAGGTAGTGTCCAGGTAGTGTCATGGTAGTGTCCAGATAATGTCAGGGTGATGTCCAGGTACCGTCCAGGTAGTGTCCAGGAAGTGTCCAGGTGCCATCCAGGTAGTGTCCAGGTACCGTCCAGGTAGAGTTCAGGTAGTAACCAGGTAGTGTCCAGATAGTGTCAGGGTAGTGTCCAGGTAGTGTCAGGGTGATGTCCAGGTAGTGTCCAGGTACCGTCCAGGTAGTGTCCAGGTACCGTCCAGGTAGTGTCCAGGTACCGTCCAGGTAGTGTCCAGGTACCGTCCAGGTAGAGTCCAGGTAGTAACTAGATAATGTCCAGATAGTGTCCAGGTAGTGTCCAGGTAGTGTCCAGGTAGTGTCCAGGTAGTATCCAGGTAGTGTCCAGGTACCGTCCAGGTAGTGTCAGGGTGATGTCCAGGTAGTGTCCAGGTACCGTCCAGGTAGTGTCAGGGTGATGTCCAGGTAGTGTCCAGGGACCGTCCAGGTAGTGTCCAGGTACCGTCCAGGTAGTGCCCAGGTAGTGTCCAGGTACCGTCCAGGTGCCGTCCAGGTAGTGTCCAGGTGCCATCCAGGTAGCGTCCAGGTGCTGTCCAGGTAGTGTCCAGGTAGTGTCCAGGTACCGTCCAGGTAGTGTCCATGTAGTGTCAGGGTGATGTCCAGGTAGCGTCCAGGTAGTGTCCAGATAGTGTCAGGGTGATGTCCAGGTAGTGTCCAGGTACCGTCCAGGTAGTGTCCAGGTAGTGTCCAGGTACCATCCAGGTAGTGTCCAGGTGCCATCCAGGTAGTGTCCAGGTGCTGTCCAGGTAGTGTCCAGGGAGTGTCCAGGTGCCCTTCAGGTAGTGTCCAGGTGCCTTCCAGGTAGTGTCCAGGTGCCATCCAGGTAGTGTCCAGGTGTCGTCCAGGTCGTCCAGGTAGTATCGAGGTGTCGTCCAGGTAGTGTCCAGGTGTCGTCCAGGTAGTGTCCAGGTGTTGTCCAGGTAGTGTCCAGGTGTCGTCCAGGTAGTGTCCAGGTGTCGTCCAGGTAGTGTCCAGGTGTCGTCCAGGTAGTGTCCAGGTGTCGTCCAGGTAGTGTCCAGGTGCCGTCCAGGTAGTGTCCAGGTGTCGTCCAGGTAGTGTCGAGGTGTCGTCCAGGTATTGTCCAGGTGTCGTCCAGGTAGTATCCAGGCGTCGTCCAGGTAGTGTCGAGGTGTCGTCCAAGTAGTGTCCAGGTGTCGTCCAGGTAGTGTCCAGGTGTCGTCCAGGTAGTGTCCAGGTGCCGTCCAGGTAGTGTCCAGGTGTCGTCCAGGTAGTGTCCAGGTGTCGTCTAGGTAGTGTCGAGGTGTCGTCCAAGTAGTGTCCAGGTGTCGTCTAGGTAGTGTCGAGGTGTCGTCCAAGTAGCGTCCAGGCGTCGTCCAGGTAGTGTCCCAGGTGTCGTCCAAGTAGTGTCCAGGTGTCGTCTAGGTAGTGTCTAGGTGTCGTCCAGGTAGTGTCCAGGTGTCGTCCAGGTAGTGTCCAGGTGTCGTCTAGGTAGTGTCTAGGTGTCGTCCAGGTAGTGTCCAGGTGTCGTCCAGGTAGTGTCCAGGTGTCGTCCAGGTGTCGTTCAGGTGTCGTCCAGGTAGTGTCCAGGTAGTGTCCAGGTACCGTCCAGGTAGATTCCATGTAGTGTAAGGGTGATGTCCAGGTAGTGTCCAGGTAGTGTCTAGATAGTGTCAGGGTGATGTCCAGGTAGTGTCCAGGTACCGTCCATGTAGTGTCCAGGTAGTGTCCAGGTACCATCCAGGTAGTGTCCAGGTGCCATCCAGGTAGTGTCCAGGTGCTGTCCAGGTAGTGTCCAGGTAGTGTCCAGGTGCCCTTCAGGTAGTGTCCAGGTGCCTTCCAGGTAGTGTCCAGGTGCCATCCAGCTAGTGTCCAGGTGTCGTCCAGGTCGTCCAGGTAGTCTCCAGGTGTCGTCCAGGTGTCGTCCAGGTAGTGTCCAGGTGTCGTCCAGGTAGTGTCCAGGTGTCGTCCAGGTAGTGTCCATGTGTCGTCCAGGTAGTATCCAGGCGTCGTCCAGGTAGTGTCGAGGTGTCGTCCAAGTAGTGTCCAGGTGTCGTCTAGGTTGTGTCTAGGTGTCGTCCAGGTAGTGTCCAGGTGTCGTCTAGGTAGTGTCGAGGTGTCGTCCAAGTAGTGTCCAGGTGTCGTCTAGGTTGTGTCTAGGTGTCGTCCAGGTAGTGTCCAGGTGTCGTCCAGGTAGTGTCCAGGTGTCGTCTAGGTAGTGTCTAGGTGTCGTCCAGGTAGTGTCCAGGTGTCGTCCAGGTAGTGTCCAGGTGTCGCCAGGGTCTGTCCAGGTGTCGTCCAGGTAGTGTCCAGGTGTCGCCAGGGTCTGTCCAGGTGTCGTCCAGGTAGTGTCCAGGTGTCGTCCAGGTATTGTCCAGGTGTAATAAATGTTTTTATTTTACCTTTTATTTTCTTTATTTCTTTCTTTCTTAGTTCTTATTACTCTGTTTTTTTTGTTTTTTCTTACTCTGTATGCTCGTGAGATGGGAGTAAGGTGAGGGGTGTGAGAGGAATAAAAGCGGTAGAACTGACGATTGGTTTGTGGTTAGGGAGGTGGGGGTTTGCCGGTGGTCACTCCCCCCACCAGAGGGTAACCGATATGAGGGGACGATACGGGGCGACTAATGAAAGAGGGAATAACTGGAAGAGATAGGCGGCTGATAACTAAGGAATAGTGCTAACCTACAATAACTGAGAAGGGGAAACAGATGATAGGTGTGTTATTTTTTTAGGCTCACTGTATCTTTGCATACCACCAAGACACAAATTAACCTTTCTCAATAAGGTGAGGGATGAATTAGGACTCTTATTAACAGTTACCTTATTTATTAAACACTTTCTATTAAGATGGACAATTATACTTCAAAATAATAACCCAATTTTCCTAGCTAATTAAGCAGGAGTCACATAAGTCACAATACATGGATAAAAACCTTAAGGGTACTTACTTAGATACAAATATCGCCATGCTGACCTGCCTACCAGACGCACGTCTACACTTAACCAATTCTAACCAGACTGTCCTAAAACAAAGGCGACCAACAGAACGTCACATGTTTATGACATCATGTCTCACGCGTTCTTCTTATTGGTTCAGGCGTAAGGCATTCACACTCACAGGTCACTGGGATTGGCTCGCGCTTCGTGGAAATTACCTGTTACACAGGTACCATCCGGGTAGTGTCCAGGTGGTGTCCAGGTGCCGTCAAGGTAGTGTCCAGTTGACGTCCAGATAGTGTCCAGGCAGTGTTCAGGTGCCGTCTGGGTAGTGTCCAGGTTCCGTCCAGGTTGTGCCCAGGTGCCGTCAACTCAAACATAATCCTAACGTAACACAACGATGATTATTGTAGTCGATGAGTACTGTAGCCCTAGTGTACTGTAACCCACCACTACTGTAGCCCATGAGAATTGTAGCCCATGAATACTGTAGCCATAAATACTGAAGCCCATGAATATTGTAACCCATGGGTACTGTAACCCATGAATATTGTAACCCATGAATACTGTACACCATGAACTCTGTAGCCCATAAATACTGTACCCCATGAGTCCTATAGCCCACGAGTATTGTAGCCCTGAGTTACAGTATTCATGAGCTAAAATGCTCATGGGTTACAGTAC
The DNA here is from genome assembly GCA_958450375.1 of Homarus gammarus. NCBI lineage: Eukaryota > Metazoa > Arthropoda > Malacostraca > Decapoda > Nephropidae > Homarus > Homarus gammarus. Next base: position 797,844 of record CAUDMG010002820.1, on the reverse strand, counting down.
TTATGGGTTACAGTACTCATGGATTACAGTACTCATATGAATACTGTAGCCCATGAGTATTGTAGCTCGTGAATACTGTAGCCCATGAATACTGTAACCCATTAGAGCTGTACACCATGAATACTGTAGCCCATGAGTATTGTAGCCCATCAATACTGTAGCACATGAGTACTGTAGCCCATGAGTATTGTAGCCCATCAATACTGTAGCACATGAGTACTGTAGCCCATGAGTATTGTAGCCCATCAATACTGTAGCACATGAGTACTGTAGCCCATGAGTATTGAAGCCCATGAATACTGTAGCACATGTGTACTGTAGCCCATGAATACTGTTATCCATCACTACTGTAACCCATGAATACTGTAGCCCATGAATACTGTAGCCCATGAATACTGTAGCCCATGCGTATTGTAGCCCATTAATACTGTAATAGGGTGTGTCATAGGAGGGAAGATCAGCTAAAACTAATGGCCCATCACTTTTTTGGCAGATTTTAGTGTATATAAACAGAAAATAATTTCAGTTTCAATATTTTGCAACCTTTTGCTAGGTAAATTTTAGCGTGAAAATTATCGAAAATCTAACGTACAGCTGCATTAGTGCATTGCAATTAAATAGTGAACATTGCTTTCTGACTTCATTCTTTAACAACCCAACTAACAATATTTTTTTCTGTTTCAGATTCTGATGCATTTATAAGTTGATAATATTTGCGATGGCTGCTTGTGTCAGGACGAGGAACCAAAAATCCAGCCATCTCAGTCACTATCTTGGGTCTGGGAGAGAGCTCCTGAAGTCGGAGTTGCCTACATTGAGAGATGCTTTGAGATACGGTGTTTTAATCAGGCAAATCAGTGAAAAGAACCAAAGAACTTACACAAACAAAGACATTGCCAGTGATATGACCAAAGCTGTCTTGGCACAGTACACTCTGGCTAACGCTCAGTTCAAGCCTCCAGTCATAACAATTCAGAAGAAGATTAGTGAGAGACTGCTAGCCAGTTGGGAAAAGGCAAGAGATATCTCTCTTGGGAGAGGAAAACTTGCAGTTAAGGACAGCTTTGCCAAGCAACTGGACCAGTTATTTGACATAATTACTTGCAAGTGCCCAATTGTTCTCTGTCCTGAGTTTGGATGCGATCGTGACTGTAAATCCGAGGCCCACATCTCCTGTGCTTCCAAGCGTGAACTGAAGATTCCTGTGATCGAACTGGCATTTGTCAAAGCACAGAGAGAGAAGACTGGCAGTAAAGGGGCTCTCATGATTTCTAGCCAAGATATTCCGGAGTCCAAGAGACAGGAGGCTGCCACAGAGAGACAGAAGAGGAGAAGAGTTGCCGAGGAAAAGAGACTTGAGAAGGCCCAGGGTGAGGTAAAAAAGGCCGATGATTGGAGTCAAGCTGATTCAGAGTTTAATGACTTCCCCATGGCTGATCCGAGTGCTGACCAGGAGAATGGTGACTTTGTCCCTAACCCAGAAAATACTAATCCCAAACCTTCTAGGCATAAGATTCGAAATAGGAAAGATATCCCGAGCATAGCTCTGGCCAGCATGCGACACCACTGGTCTCAGAGAAACTGCAGAGATAGCAACAGCTGCCTGGATTGACGGTGGTTTGATAACACCTGATGATGTTCACCTGGTGATAGATCATAACAAAGTAAGGAGAGCTCAGGAGAAACTTGTCAGTAACCTAGAAGAGGAGTTTGATAAGGGGATAAGAGAAAATGGAATCAATTGTTTGTTCTTTGATGGGAGAAGGGATGACACTAAAGTGTTCATGAAAGTTGGAGATTCTGACAAGTTGTTCCCTACCATGGTGAAGGAGGAACACTACTCCTGCTGCAGTGAACCAGGAGGGAAGTATTTGTGGCCTTTCACTCCAGAGAAAGATGACATCAGGAAACCAACTGAGATAGTGGCAGATAACATTGTGAACTGGCTCAGAGAGAGGAACGTAGACCAGACCCTGCAGGCCATTGGAGGGGACAGCACCAACACGAACACAGGGTGGCAAGGGGGGGTCATACAGTGGATAGAGCGGAAGATTGGGAGGAAGCTGGTCTGGATTGTTTGTGACCTCCACACCAACGAGTTGCCACTCAGACACCTGATCCAGGAGCTGGATGGTAAGACTCTTTCAAACAACAGATGGTCTGGTCCTCTTGGCAAGATGCTGGACTCTGCCACTGAGTTAGAAATAAATCCGAGCTTTGAAAAAATCACAGTTGGCCCTCCACTCGTTGAGCTTGCACATACTGTCATTGACGACCTGAGTACTGACCAGTACTATGGTTACATGATTTGCAGTGCCATCAAAACTGGGGTCATGCCTGATAGACTTGCTTACCTGCAGATAGGTCCAGTCTCACATTCTAGGTGGCTCACAACGGCTCTCAGGTTCTGCAGAATTTGGGTCGCTCATCATAAACTGAAAGGGAACCAGCTTCACAACCTGAGACTTATTGTCCAATTCATCGTGAGTGTCTACTTGCCAAATTGGTTCAACACCAAGGTCAAGTCATCGTTCTCCGAAGGTCCGAGGCATGTTCTCTTCCAGCTTGAGCTCCTGAGGAGTCAGCCAAGGAAGGTTGTTCAGATTGTGGAGCAGACTGTGAGGAGATCTTCCTGGTATGCTCATCCCGAGGCAGTTCTGCAGACAATGCTCTGCAGTAAGGATGAGGAGGAGAGAAGAGTGGCAGTCAAAAAGGTCTTGGATATGAGACTTATGAGAGGATCTGGGCATGACGAATCAGTTGGTGACGATTCCTTCAGGGTCAGGAAGACTCCTGAAGTCAATCTAGGTGCCAAGACCCTCACTGATCACATAGATCTGGATAACATCCAGGCTGGCAGTGAGCCCCCTCTTACCTGCAGCCTCACCAATGTTCAAGTCAGAGCTTTCCTGGACAACCCCATGCATGTCCCTGCCTGGCCCTCGCACACCCAGAGTATAGAGCGTTGTGTACAGCAAGTGAGCGAGGCCAGCAGTCACGTGTACAGCCAGGAGAGGAGGGAAGGCTACATCCGAGCTCAGGTGGTCAGCAGGGAGGTGATGAGTAGAAACAGAAGCAAGAAAGACATGTTCTCTATGGTGTGCAGCAACACCGGGTCGTAGTAGTAAAACCGGTTTTTGTATTTGATGATTTTGTTTTCTAAAGGAATATTAAATTTAATAAGTGTGTCAAGATCATTCGTTTCACTATTCTGGATCATTTTCATCCTAATAAATTAACCTGATACATTTACTTTACTTTAAATAAGCTATTTAGTGGTGTTGGTAAAAGGGTGGGAATACTGAATTTTCATAAGATTTCAAGTTAAAATTTACCGAGCAAAAAATGAAAACTTTTCAAATCTGAAGATATCACATGATTTTGCACATAGAACTACTCATTAATACCATGGGCTGATTTTTCAAACTCAAAAAAAAAAAAATTCGCCTCCTTATGACACACCCTAATACTGTAACCATGAGTACTGTAGCCCATTCGTATTGAAGCCCATGAATACTGTAGCCCATGAGTACTGTAGCCCATGAATACTGTAACCATGAGTAGCCCATTCGTATTGATATCCATGAATACTGTAATCCGTGATTACTGTAGCCCATGAGTACTGTAGCCTATGAATACTTTAGCCCATGAGTACTGTAGCCCATTCGTATTAAAGTCCATGAATGCTGTAACCAATGAATACTGAAGCCCATGAATACTCTGGCCCATGAATACTCTAGCCCATGAATACTCTAGCCTATGAATACTGTACCCTATGAATACTGTTGCCCATGAGTGCTGGGGGCCATGAGTACTGTAACCCATTGTACCAGGGCCCAAGATTACTGTAACCCATGTGTTCTGTAGCCCATGAATACTGTAGCCATGATTATAGTAATCCATTAGTACTGTAGCCCATGATCACTGTAATTCATGAATATTGTAACCCATGATTACAGTATTCGTGGGTTACCCACGAATACTGTAGCCCATTAGTACTGTAACCCATGATTACTGTAGCCATGAGTACTGTAACCCACGAATAATGCAGTCAATGGATAATGTAGCCCATGAGAACTATAACCCATGAGTACTGGGCCCATTAGTTCGATAGCCCATGAGTACTGTAGCCCATGAATATTGTAACCCATGACTACTGGGACCCATATGTACTGTAGACCACGAGTAATGTGGCCAATGACTACTGTAGCCCCTGAGTGCTGTAACCCTTGCTTACAGTACTGTAGCCAAAGAGTACTATAACCATTGAGTACTATAACCATTGAGTACTGTAGCCCATGAGTGCTGTCGACCACGAGTACTGTAGGACATGAGTACTATAACCATTGAGTAAAGTAGCCCAAGAGTACTGAAGCCCTTGTGCATTGGAGCCCATGAGTACTGTAACAATTGAGTACTTTAGCCCATGAGTACTGAGGCCTATGAGTACTGTAGCCCACGACTACTGTAGCCCATAAGTACTGTAATCATGAGTACTGTAGCCCATAATTATTGTAACCAAGAGTACTGTAACCCATTACTGCTGTATCCCATGAATACTTTAGCCCATGAATACTTTAGCCCATGAATAATGTAGCCCATAAGTAACGTAGCCTATGAGTAATGTAGCCCATGAATAATGTAGCCCATGAGTACTGTAACCAATGAGTACTATAACCTAAGAATACCTTAGCCCATGAGTACTGTAACCAATGAGTACTATAACCCATGAATACCTTAGCCCCTGAATAATGTAGCCCATGAGTACTGTAACCAATGTGTACTGTAAGCCATTTGAACATAAGAATGGAGAAAACTGCAACCGGCTTATTGGCCCATACTGAGCAGTCCCGTTTACACCCAATCCCTATCGCTCATATATCCATCAAACCTATATTTGAAGCTACCCATGAGTACTGGGGCCCATGAGTATTGTACCCCATGAGTACTGTACACCATGAGTACCGGGGCCCATGAGTACTGTACCCTATGAGTACTGTACACCATATGTTCTGGGGTCCATGAGGACTGCTGTTATAGCTTCAGTATACATGTTGTAATCACTGTCGAGGCAGTATTAGAGGTGCACTAGAAGTAACATTCATAAATGTTTATGGGTTAAGTTTTCAAACCCTAATGGTCTTTTCTCAAATTTTTAAGGAAAAAACTAATGCACAATAACTAGGATATCACCGTAATTAATGCTATGAGCTGTGAGCGTTAATAAGGAACTAAGCTTGTGTAACGAGTTTCGTTCAGAGGGTGAAAGACAGGGGGCAAACTGGTGAGAATGTGGATCGTAATTGCTGATCCAGTAGTCAAGCTAAGGGCACTAAGTGGGAGACCCTGTCATGTGTCCAGTTGATGATTACTCACAGCTGATAGGCTATTTACAGTGGGTGATGTAATTATATAAACCTATTGCATGTAACCTACATTTATATAAGTATTACTGTCTGTTTGACAGGGGTTAATACATTGCTCAGCCACCCCCGTCCGAGTTCTACGAGGAGTAAACTAACCTTGCAGAAAAGCCCTATAACTATATCTACCCATGTTACATGGAACGTGGCTTGAGAAACTACTGTATTCCTAGTCTGTAGTGCCTTATGGTAGAGTATATTATGTACAATGGTAAATTTAGATGATACTGTCTGAGACAAGGAAAACAAAAATACCAATGCCAATATCAGCATAATAGTGGGAATAGCTAAGCTTGTAATAGCAAACTTACTGATAAATGGAATGGCAGGTCATCGTCTAATGAAGGAAAATGAGTTTCATTGAGATAAGAAATAAATTTCAATTAGTTGAAAGTACTAAGTTTACTGAATGTCACATTAATAGCAGAAAACAAAGGAATCAAATCTGAGGTTAAATTTAAATTCAATGGAAAATGTTGATGATGGGCTGGCAAGGTTTCAATGAACTAAAGGTGAGTTCACAATCTTCAAGAGCCATATTATTACCTTGAACTACCAAGTGCTTAACATCATCTTGACATAGTAAAATGGCACTGGTTTCTGCCGGGGAAAAAATATTTTGCATTATGAAGGTGTGCACGAAACACCGTTTTCTTGGAACTAGATGTACCACAACATTGTTTCGGCGCTGTGCAAGCGTTCGTTTGTATGATCGTCAGTTCTCATATTCCTTCTGCAGCAGGAATAAATGCAAATGCGTAAACCGAACAAACATACAAATGTAGATATGACAATTTACACTGTAACAACATTCTAGAATCATTCGCTTCAAACAGTGAATAGTCAACATCTACTAATAAAAGTTCAGTTGGTTCATCCAGAGTAAACAGTGTGCCATTAGATTACAGTGGGAAAGGTTCTAGATGCCATGCATTAAATTTGAGATGAGCTAACATGGGTATGCCCTGAATAGTAGTTTTTTTTTTACAGGGATTAGCCCACCCGGGCACAGGTCACTGACCCGCATCAGGGCCTAGGGGGCGAAAATGTAATAATAATAATAATGATAATAATAATAATAATAATAATAATAATAAAGAACCATAAATAAATAAAAAAATATAAAAAAAGAGATCAAAAGTGAGAAACAATATATATATGTTGTGTTGTCAATAGTAATTGAAACAATTGAGACCCTGCAATTGTGTGTAAATGAGGCAGAAAGTCAGATCAACAACCTGGTACTTGGTCACAATTTTGTGATGCCATATAGCAGTAGGGTCTACCATTAGACACATTATGCTTCCAATATCTTCCCAGGCAGTAATACCTCCCTGTTTGATAGCTGCCTGCTACCTACTAATCGCATGTACTAATCGCTATAAGAAAAGCCCAGTCCCAGCCATTGTAAAAATTATCAATAACTTGTAATCAACCAGAGTATTCACGCCTAGTCAATCTTACCTTTTTGGACTGTCACTATGTTGAAATGCCCTGTAGTATGACCTTCTCTCCACCTAGTCATTATATATTATATTTGTATCACTTATGTTACTTGTATATTATTTGTATATCAAGAGACCCATTCCCCAATTATGCAACTGTATATTTTCAGCCTTCTGGCTGCCATTCTCTTTCAATAAACCGTTAATTATTATTATTATTATTATTATTATTATTATTATTATTATTATTATTAGTAGTAGTAGTAGTAGTAGTAGTAGTAGTAGTAGTAGTACTAAGTATTGCAGTGTGAGTGAGTGCTGCCTCCAGTAAAGGGTCGTGGTATTCACCCTCCTGATTTGTGAAAAATACACTTTCCAATTACATTTCAGGATGCAAACATTCTGCCAAATTCTAAAATAGATATGCTAGGCCTCACCATTTCCTCTAATATGTCATGAAAGCCACACATCCACAACGTTGCTAAAGCTGCCTCCCGAAAGCTGGGAGTGCTGTACAGATTCCGGAGCTACTTCACTCCTGAGCACTGTTGAGCAGTTGCTTCAAGTATATAAGGGATTCATTCGTCCTAACTTGGAGTACTGCTGCAATGTTGCTCTACTCTCTCTCTTTTACAGGTACTTTAACGGGCATTGTTCGGTGGCTTTAGGATCCTGTGTTCCATTGGCAAGGCCGTGGGCTCGTAACACTCGTCTTGGCCGTGGGCTCGTAACACGCGTCTTGCCCGTGGTGCCCACCGTTTCTCTGTGGATGTCGGTCACACTAGAATAACCCGTTATAGTACATCCTTCTTTCCTCACACAGCCAAACTGTGGAATGCTCTGTCTTCTTCTGTGTTTCCATACTCATACAATCTGTCTCACTTCAAAAAGCTGGTTTTCCAGCATCTTCGTGGTGTAGATTAATACAATTTTGTTTTGTTTTTTTGTTTCTTTTAGTTTTTCGCCCCCTAGTCCCCGTTGTGGGTCGATGACGTGTGCCCTTGGTGGGCTAATCCCCGTAAAAAAAAAGTATCAAGAAGAGTGTTTATCAGCACAAGCTGAGCATCCACGCATCCTAACCCTGCATTAAATAAATCCATAATTATCTTGTAATTTGTAATTGGTAGCAGATAAAGCTTGAGCAAAAGTTTCTGCAGCATGCAGATACTCAGAAAGAAGAATTAGCTATTCAAGTGTAGCTACCGAACTAGCCAAATCATGCACAACTCTTGACAAATGGTTACAGAAATGATACTGTAGTGTTAACCTTTGACTCCAAAGAATGGATAGCATGCAAAGTCTGAGTTATTGCACGATTTTGTTTATGTACTGTTCATGCGGTCTCCTAATTTAGCTACGTTCTGCAGTTGCTGCACCAAATAAAGTACTTTGAATGAGACCAGCAAAGTTAAATGATCCTCGCTTTTGTCGCGTTTGAGACCGCACCTTCTTAGCAACGTCATCCTGAGAAGGTGGAATAGAGCGTCAAGCTGTGACGAAATTCTGATGAAGGGTCTTGATTAGGGTGACAATAAAAAGTGAAAGTTTTTATTTTTAGATGGCCATTTGTCCAATACTGCGTACCCATGCAAAAAGAACACAGGCGAAATCCTGGGTCATTTGGACAATATTTAGAGGTAGCTCAAGCCATTTGAAGTTAACACTACTGAAATTATTATTGATTTTTTCTAATTTCTTTATTTATGAACCGATTACTATGAAACTTTGCAGGTATATGTAGAATGCAAATTCAAACTAAAGTTGTTCCTAACATTTTTTCTAAAAATGAGTAATGAGTATTTTGGCTGGTGCAGCTATTGGCAATGCAGAGGGGAGGGAGAGGCCTGTGTCAGTCGGGGTTGGGGGAAGAGGTTGTGTGTCAGTGTCTGACTGGTACAGTAGCATCAGTTTTGTGTGAGACGTGACGGTGGGTGTGTGTGCGTCGCTCTTGTTGCAGTATTACGGTTAGTACCATTGTCTTTGTCTAAAATCAATGCATCAATTTAGGTATATAACACTTTAAAAACTTTATACAAGTGATCTTGCATGCCGTATGCTTTATGGGTGCTGTTGTTTGCATAACAGTAACAACATAAGTTACATAAATGTTTTTGTTTGTTTCAGGTTCAATGGCGAGTACACGTTCAAAAACTGAAGTTTGGCTCATTGGTCAACACATAACCGAAATCACGGGTGCACAACTTCCTTCAAGAGGAGATGTTCTACGTCTGTTTTTCCACGGTCACAATAAACATAAGAAAACAGTGAATGATTCTGCGAGTGAAGTTGCAGCATTGGTTATTAGTTTCTGGAATAAAGCACGGATTCCTACCATAACTGAGAAGAGTATTGGACGAAAGGTAGTGGATCTTTTTTAATGTGGAAGGGACTTAAGAAAAACTGCACTCGCACTACAGACACACAACGTAAGAAAGAGGAAACTTTTTGTGATGAGTTAGAGGACCTCTTCGATGTTGCCCACCCCAAGGCAATGCAGCTCTTGACCATCAAAGAAGACCGAGCATTCCTGGCAGCGCAACGAGAAAAAGGGAGAAGAGGTGTAATGGCAGGAGTAGACAAAAAGATTGCTTGTTCCATGAAGCGTCGGGAAGAAAGCAAGAGTAAGCAATCTCTACAACAGAATCAAGCCAGTTCTGCTCTTGAATATGATGAGTTGGGTTCTTCGTCTGAAACAGAATCACAATCAAGCTCGTCATCATCTACAAGTTCCCTAGCGATATCACCAGTGGTATCTTCTTCCAATCGTAAACGTGCTACTCTCAAAGTTATCACCCCTGAATTGTCAAGTACATTGGACCGCACTGGGATCAGTCACCGCTCTGCTCTCCGGATCGTCAGTGCCACGGCTGCTAGTCTAGGTCATGACCCAATGGAACTAGTTTTAAACTATGAGACAGTGCGTACTTCACGAGCGACCCACCGTTCTGGGATTGCCAACGAAATTAAAGAAAAATTTCAACCTAGTGAAGTGCTCACTGTGCACTGGGATGGAAAAATTATTCCTGATGAACAAGGAGCGAGTGTTGACCGAATCGCCATTCTTGTCTCCGGAATCAATACTGAAAAGCTGCTTGGTGTCCCGAAACTATTGTCAGGGACTGGACAGGCCATTGCTACAGCAGTCAGTGCAGCGCTGGAAGAGTGGAAAATATCAGAGAATGTTTCAGCACTCAGTTTTGACACAACAGCTTCAAACACTGGGCACTTGTCGGGGGTATGTGTCATTCTGGAGCAGAAACTCGGCCGCCGTCTTCTGCATCTCGCGTGTCATCACCACATCCTTGAGCTTGTTGCCGAGAAAGCGTATGTGGAATGCATGGGGCCTTCCTCTGGACCAGATATTACTCTCTTCTCTCGCTTCAAGCATAAGTGGAAGGACATCAGTCAAGATGACTACAGCCCTCTCTCAGACCTCCCTCCAAGTTTGTACGAGAAACGAGATGACCTCATCTGTTGCTGGAAACATCATCTGGGCAAGAAGCAGCAGCCACGTGATGATTACCGTGAGGTACTGGAGCTAGCAATCAAGTTTAATCTCCGACGGCCCGGAGCACTTCACCGAGCACGGTGGATGGCTAAGCTCATTTATGTCATGAAGATCCTGATTTTTGCTAATCAGTTTAAACTAACTGCTCGTGAGACATTAGGCTTGAAACGATTCACATTCTTTGTGCTAGAGGTGTATGTCAGTGCATGGTTCACGGCCTCCGTTCCATCCTCCGCTCCTGCTAATGATTTGCGGCTCCTCCAAGACCTGTCAGAGTACCACGACGTCAAAATATCAAGAACATGTCTCACAGTCTTCGGTCGTCACCTGTGGTACCTCAGTGAAGGCTTGGTGGGTCTTGCACTCTTCGATCCACAAGTTAATGCAACAATGAAGACAAACATAGTTCGGGCAATCGTTGAGAGGAAGGCGACCGAGGATTCACCAAAACGTGCTGCTCTTCCTGCCACATCTTCCCTTCCCACAAAGCAGCTCTCAGACTTTGCTTCTAGAGGATCAAACTTTCTATTTGAAAGTCTCAAAATGAAGACTTCTTTTTTGTCCAAGAAACCTGACACATGGTCTGATGATGAAGACTTCAAAACTGGCGTCGCAGTTGTGGGTGGTCTCAGAGTCATCAACGACACTGCAGAGAGAGGGATTGCCTTGATACAGGCATTCAACAGCAAGATCACGAAGAGTGAAGACCAGCGTCAACATGTGCTGCAGGTTGTTGAAGAGCAGAGGCGGTCACAACTAGGGACATCAAAACAGGACCTTACAAGCAAAAAGCGAAAACAATGAATGGGTTGTCCACACCTCTCCCACCCATTGATGTAAGCGTGTTCACTGCAGTTTCATTATAAAAAGGAATTAATCATTTATATGTACAGTGTACACATAAACTTGCTCAATATGTAAATTTTAAAATAAACCGGCATATTATGAATATTCGTATTTTTTGCCTATAAGGATAAAACTTCAATTGACTTGAGCTACCTCTAAATATTGTCCAAATGACCCAGGATTTCGCCTGTGTTCTTTTTTCATGGGTACGCAGTATTGGACCAATGGCCATTCCATTTAATCAATTTTAGAAATTCACCCCTATGCACTATTGTCACCCTAGTCTTGATGCGAAGTAGCTGAAGACTCATAGTTAGGACGTTGACGCAGAACTTTGAGGGTGCTTAGAGCTGTCTGAAGGTGGGCATCAATAGACTTCATCTGGCCCGGAATACTTAATAAATCGTGCAGCTCATATTTTATTGTCATGGCGTCTTCAATGATGAGGACCCGTGCTAAGCGTGTGGCTAGGGCACCTGCCTTCAGAACCTCCGTGGATGCATTCGTCAACACGGTGGCGCCACAAAGAAGTAGGAGTGCTATGATCTAGGTCATTCTGAAAGAGGTGGATTCGTCCTACAATTGTTTTGCAGAACGTAGTTTTAAACAATAATCATCAGATACAGTTGGTGTGCTTGATGTGTTTGTGGTTTGAGCAGATGTTTCATGGATATCGTGGACATCCCTGGGTAGTAACTTTGGGTGTTCCCTTTTAAGCGTGTCCGCATGTTACATCTGATTTTTGTGTGTTTGGTTTCAAAATCCTAATTTTGTTTCTCGTTTCCTTGGCGGTAATCAGGAATGGACCTGAAAATTGGGCGAAAGTTTGGAGATCTGTTTAGGTTCTTTAAACATATCAGCATCGCCTATTTCTAGCATTATAGGCTTAGCCTGTTTGTATTGCTTATAAATCATCTCAGCGTGTGACGCTGCTAAATGTTTCTGTACTTGACCATGAATGTCTGTGAAGAAGCTAATTTGCCTTGTAGCGAAATCGTCCATATTGTTTGTAAGTACGTCATATGGCAAACGTTTGTCTATGCTATAAACAATATAGTAGGGTGATTTGTCCGTGGAGCTGTTGATAGATGTTGCGACTTAAGGTAACCAATTCTCACATGCATTGTGCATTGGATTCACAATATGATGAAGAATCTCAGGGATTTTACGATTGGTTCTTTCGACGAGGCCATTTCCCTGTGGATGATAAGCTGCGATGAAGCTTTGTTGGATGTCGTATTGCAGACATATTTGTGCTAAAAGTTGACCTTGAACTCTAATCCGTTGTTGGAGAGAAGAACCTTGGGAGTAGTAACTAGGGCGTACGCTACCGATTCGGCTGATTTTTCCTGCAGTGGGATTAAAATCACAAGTATAGAAAAATGATCGACACACACCAGTACGTACTAGGATCTTTGGTGACTCCTCGGAAGTTGTAACAAGTCAATGGCAACTGTGTCAAGCAGACGTTCCAGTGTATGGCATTCCAGCATTGTGCTGCACACACGATAACATTTAGCAGTGTGTTGCTCTATGTCTCTTTTCATTGTATTCCAATCATATTTTTTTTCTTATTTCCGCAAGGCATTTGTCACGTTTGAGGTACATTGTGGTACAACATTAATACCGTTGCACGAAGTGTATCAGGTACGACAATTTGCATAACAATGCACTGAGCAGTCTGTTTGGAGCGATGGAGTATGTCCTGTCGTAGTTCAAATTGACTGAACGGAAGAGGTAACTTTGGAAAATTAGCCTCCTCCTCCCCCGACTCGAGAGCAAAAATGACTGCAGACCACAAGGGACCAAGTCGTTGTCATCCCATAATTGCGAGAGAGTGAACAAAGATACAGACGTCACGGGTGCTATGTTCCTGGATAAAGCGTCAGCGACCACGTTCATTCGACCCGGGAAGTACTTGAACACGGGGGCGAATTCTTGAATGGTCAGATACCTGTCGGTATAATAGCAGACTTGGTCTGAGAAACTGCTGAATGGAACCGAGGAGGGTCTTGTCGTGGTCTCGGATTGTTGTAGGGGTTGTGTGGTCTTTGGGTTTGTGGCCACCTTACTGGAGCTGGTAGCAATATTCTATTGTATGACCTTTCCTGTAGCAGTTTTTGCATTTCAGGGGTTGTTTAGGTTTCATACCAGTATCCTTGGAAACCTTGTGGTGAACCAGCACCACAGGTGTAACTGTTCTGGCCAATAAGATAAGGGGTACTTTAAGTGCGATCTTATGTGCGAAAGAAAGAATTGTATAAGTCTGGGCATAATCATCAATCTTAGCTTGATTGTAAGCAGGGTTTCGTACCAATAAGAAAAAAAATCGCAAATTCAAACATGTGTGAAAATTGCTCTAATGACATTTTGCTGTCAGCATCCAGCTAGTCCGAACCACGAATATTAGCCATGGTATCTTGACAGACGTTACCCGCTATGGAGACACTTTTCATTATGGCTTGTGTTCGAACCAGCCGAGGAAGATGGTCAGACCATTTAAAAATCCAATTTAATTGACAATCCCAAATCAAAAAGACAAATTAAAGTGCTTTGGAACACACGATATTTAGGATGAGCAAGGCCACTAACGAGACTACCTCCCTTTATGTGACCGCGTACGAAAGCCTTGCGATTCTCATCTCCTGTGATGAGGCCACCGCAGTAGTAAGAGCACAAGTAGTTTTTTTTTTTAATAGAAAAAAAAGGCAATTAAAGTTTGGTAAATATTAAAACGTAAATATCTTTGAAACCAACCACACTATTTTCATCTAGTTTGTGCTCTTTTAAAGGAAATTTATCCCTATATTGCCTATCAAAATTTAATTTCTGTATTTTCCCTTATGTCTATGTTGCAACTCAAAACGTATGGTATGGTGTCTTATGATTGTATGTTATATTTCAAGATTTTGACAGTTTTACCTCTGAAATAAAAATTTATCCATCCACGGCATAAAAACATCATGTCAATTCATATAACAGACCTCTTAATAATGGCATAATAATGGCATATGCATAATAGGCATAAATAAAATCTCGAAAAATAATGTAAGTTGTACTGTTTTACTGCTTCAAAGTCGATTCATCAACAGCAATAGTATCAACATATAACATCATAACAGACCCCATAGTATGGCATAATAATAAGATAGGCATAATAGGCATACATAAAAAATCGAAAAAATAATGTAAGTTTGACTGTGTTACCTCTGAGAGCAAAGTCTATCCAACCAATAGCAATCAAAACAAAATGTAACATCATAACAGACCCCCATGGCATGATAATGAAATAGACATAAGAGGCATACATAAAAAAAATCGAAAAAACATAGCGAGAGAGAGAGAGAGAGAGAGAGAGAGAGAGAGAGAGAGAGAGAGGGGGGTTCCGAAGGAAGAGGAACGTAACAATAATGTTAATGTTACACTCACTAACATCACAAAATGTTCTCCGCTCCCTAAGTTCTGTAATGGGGGAGGGGGGGGGGGGGGGGTCACGATCTTAATGGTAATCCAGAATCGTGTCAAGAGCATCCACCTCCACATCCCCTTCTCCAGGGTCGTCCGCGTCCTCGTCTGGTGAATTATCAAGGTTCCCAGCTTCTTGCCTCAAACATGTCCTTGAAGTAAAAATGTAACTATGTGATAATCATCCTCTACCATGAACTCCCGAACGCAGTCATTCTGAGGTAGTACCTTTAAGATATTGGAATTGTTAATTGACATGTCTGGACCAGCTGTAGTCATGGTTAGTGGATTGTTAGACAACTTACCTGTAGATGTCACTGGAAGATTAGTGGATATGGGAGCTAAAGTAAGATGTCCTGACACACTGGGTTTCTGTGTGGAAAGAGAAGGAACACAACCGTAATGAGGTGTGGTGTATGCACGACCTGACCTAAGTTAGGTATGGTGTAAATCACCAATGATTGATCGATTTATTGTTGACTACTCTTAATGGAAGCGTTTCCCTGTAAATGGATTTGTGCGTCATGCAAATCTTCCATATTACCAGCATCAATAACAGCTCCGGTACTGCATGTTCTGATTGTTCAGAGTCACAATTGTAATTTTCCGCTAATTGAGTAATGTCTGAACCCGGTAAATTAAATAAGTAATCCATAAATGATAATTCAATAGTACAAGATTATACTAAATAGTACCCTTGCCCACCCATTTACAGTAAATGAATGAAAGTATAATTAAAAGAGTAAATAAATACTAAAATTATATTATGTCAGTATTATACAAAGTAAGGCACTCATTAATTCAAAACTAGCCTATCACGACATCTGGCGTGTGATGGTATGCTGTAGAATATGTTTACTGTGTGTAAAACTGATGATGTTTGTGAAATACCTAACTTGATTGAAGTTTTGAAATTCCAGTAGGTAGATCCATAGAGTTCCACGTGATGCAGAGTTTTAGTTGGGGAGAAGTAGGTCACGGTCACTCCTTGTTTATAGATACAAAATCCCTGATGGCATCTTGCTATGGCGTTGGAGTGACGTTTCCAATATGGCGTCGATAACGTGTCCAAGATGGTGTCGATAACCTGTCCAAGATGGTGTAGATGACGGAGTAGTTGCCAGGGGATGGTTGATATGATGATATAAACGATGTCGAAAACAGCTGACCGATGGAACCCGGGTGCACTGGGTCATATGGTGGGTCACTCGGTGCAGCCATCGAGAGCTGTTGATCAGGGGTCAAAAGGGTGCTGAGGCAGACGTTGACCAATCAAAGCAACAGTTGAGTCGTAGAGGCTGGGGTAGGCTCTCTCTGGGGATCTGGAGCTGGGGCTATTCCTGGTACTGGGGTAGGTGTGGACCTCTACTGTGCTGGGCAGATTGCTTGGTCATTGGTTACTATCCGTGGGAAAGTCCTGATGGCAGGGTTGCTAAGACATTCGGGGGTGTTGGCAATGCTGCTTGTTACAGTGGTGCCGCATATACTGGAAACCTTTTAACTTGTACATTGAAGTGTTCAACTAGAAAGGTATCGTTTCTCACAAAGGTAGATATCACAAGTGCAAAAATGAAGAATGTCAAATATTTACCAATAATTGTCAGTTACTGTATGAAACATTGGTTTTCTTGTTTATGGGTTCGATTTATCGTTATCACCTCATGTTATGGTGTCTGTTTACCTGTTATAATCACTGATGAAGTGTCTGTAGAGTCAGTATTAGAGGTGCAATGGTAGTAACGTATATAAATATTTATGGGTTAAGTTTTCAAACCTAATTTGTTTTTCCATTTATTAAGAAAATAAACTATTGCACAAGCTGTGAGCATTAATAAGGAACGAAGCATATGTGTAACGAGCGTATTGAACACACGTCCTGTGTGGGTGAGAGACGGGGGACAAACTGGTGAGAAGCTGGATCCTGATCCAGCAGTCAAGCTAAGAGCGCTCTGTGGAAGACACTGTCACGTGCCCAGTTGATGATTACTCACAGCTCATAGGCTGTATGTAACCTACATTAATATATGTATTACTGTCTGTTTGGCAGGAGCTAATACACTGTAGCCCAGGAGTACTGTAGCCCATGAGTACTGTAACCCATGAATGCTGTAACCCATGAATAATGTTGCCCATGAATACTGTATCCCGTAAGTACTGTATAACATGAGTAATGTACACTATGAATACTGTAGCCAATGAATACTGTCAACCATAAGTATTGTAACCAAGAGTACTGTAGTCCCATGGGTACTGTATACCATGAGTAATGTACACCATGATTGCTGCAACTCTTGAGTATTGTACCCCATGAGTACAGTGCACCATGAAAACTGCAACCCTTGAGTACTGTACACTATACGTACTGTACACCATGACTACTGTACACCACGAGTACTGCAACCCCTGAGTACTGTAACCCAAAAGTACTATACACCATGAGTACTGCAACCCATGAGTAGTGTACTGTACACCATGAGTGCTGTACAGTGCACCATGAGTACTGCAACCTATGAGTGTTGTACACCATGAGTGTTGTAGCCTATAAGTACTGGGGCCCCATGAGTACCGTACACCATGTGTTTGGGGCGAGTGTAGGACAAAAGCCCCCCCCCCCCCCCCCCCCCCCCCAGGATAAATAATAAAAATATATATATATATATATATATATATATATATATATATATATATATATATATATATATATATATATATATATATATATATATATATATATATATATATATATTTTTTTTTTTTTTTTTTTGCAGTTTATGAACATTTCTCTAACCTAGCCTAACCTAACCTAACCTAACCTAACCTAACCTAACCTAACCTTCGGGAATTCTGTTATAGTTATAAAGAAGTGTACGAGGAATGTTTATTAAATCTGCAATGACGTATATTTTGTCTACTGGGGTAATTACTCCCTTGACATTCAGTGACCTCACTGGGCCCTAGGGTCACCTCGGTAAATACAGAATGAACATGAAGGTAAAATATGTCGTCTTTTTTCTTTTCTATTTATTTAATAATGTTCTATATCAAAATTGAAAGAGTTTAATATTCTAATTATTTAAGTTGTAATAATTTCATATTTAAATCTATATATTTTTTTTAATATTTCTAATGACCCTCTCTTTAACATACAAACAGGGGGCTTCTGTCCTATTTTGCACTTTTACTGAGGGGCTTTTGTCCAAGGGGTATTTGTCCTAGGGGACTTTTGTCCGAGGGGGCTTTTGTCCTCTCCCCGTTTGGAGCCCATGAGTACCGTAACCCATGATAAATGCCATGATCACTGTACACCATGAGTACTGTACACTGTACACACACACATACACACACACAGAAACGTTTTTGCCGTGAAAATTAATTTGAATATTATAATGTAAGATTTTGTTTCTTTAAAGATGTCGTTTATCATAACCAAATTAAACTAAAAGTAGTTACTTGGTTCGGTTAGGTTAGGTTAGGTTAGGTTAGGTTAGGTATGGAACTATTCATTTACATGTACTGCATCATGATTATGTACATGATCATCAATAGCCAATCAGCAGTTAATTAACGGTTTATTGAAAGAGCTTGGCAGCCAGAAGGCTGAAAATATACAGTTACATATTTGGGGAATGGGTTACGAATTACAAATAATATACAAGTAACATAAGTGACACAAATAAGACATATAATAACTTAGATGGGGAAAAGCTCAAACTACAGTTCATTTCAACATAGTGACAGTGTTACAGTATTACAAGTTATTGATAATTTTTACAATGGTTGGGACTGGGCTGTTCTTATAGCGATCAGTTCGTGCACGTATGGGCTGGATGCGGTTGTGGTGTCGAACAGCAATTCTCGGACAAGGGACCTCCGGTGGTAGTAGGAGCCGGTGTCGGGGATGGTGTAGAAGCTTCTTACCAAATTTGCAGATGAGGTCGTGGTGATGGTCAGTGAGAGTCGAAAGGGTCAGTTACTGGTAAAGAGAATGACATAGAGTAGCTAAAGTAAGATGATCAAAAGAGCTGATAGGTGTACGTGCACGGTGTACAGGTATGAGTGCAGGCTACCGGCAGACTTGGAATGGGGAGCGCCCAAGGCCGAGGTAGAGGGCGGGTGGACGGGCATGGTGGGGGAACTGTCTTCCGGCCTGGCTGACTTGATCATGGCGCCACTAGACCACACTCAGGCTCGCAGCACCCGTGTTGACTTCTGCACGGGTCTCAGGATATCCGGGTGAGTCAAATTAGTTCCTGACAGTGTGTGTCTTTCTTACTACTGTGTTTCTCTGCATATTTCTATCTTTGTTTGCTTCTTGCTACAAACATTATATTTATATAACTTCCATATTAGACATATTTACTGAATTTTACAAATTCACAAAATTCTTTGTTATTCAGTCATCATCTCTTATTAAAGTTATCGTTTGGTTTACGAAGTTAACTGTTCATAACACTTATGAATGTTAACATCTGTCCCTAGCAACAAATATTGCCACTATGGTCATTTTTACTGCCTAAGTGTTACCCACGTATTGTACAGATGGTGATATTGTGTGTAGCGGTGAATATCCACACCCAGTACCTCCCATGATCACAGGTACACACCATGATCACAGGTACAAATCATGATCACAGGTACACATCATGATCACAGGCACACACAATGATCACAGGTACACACCATGATCACAGGTACACACCATGGTCACAGGTACACATCATGATCACAGGTACACATCATGATCACAGGTACACATCATGATCACAGGTGCACACCATGATCACAGGTACACATCATGATCACAAATACACATCATGATCACATGTACACACCATGATCACAGGTACACACCATGATCACAGGTACACAACCATAATCACAGGTACACATCATGATCACAGGTACTAACCATGATCACAGGCACACATCATGATCACAGGTACACACCATGATCACAGGTAAGAAAAATGATCACAGGTACACATCATGATTACAGGTACACACCATGATCACAGGTACACACCATGATCACAGGTACACATCATGATCACAGGTACACACCTTGATCACACATACACATCATGGTCAAAGGTATACATCATGATCACAGGTACACATCATGATCACAGGTGCACACCATGATAACAGGTAAGAACCATGACCACAGGTACACATCATGATCACAGGTACACACCAGGATCACAGGTACACATCATGATCACAAGTACACATCATGATCACAGGTAAGAACCATGGTCACAGGTACACGACGTGATCACAGGTACACATCATGATCACAGGTACACATCATGATCACAGGTACACATCATGATCACAGGTACACAAGATGATCACACATGCACATCATGATCACAGGTACACATCATGATCACAGGTACACACCATGATCACAGGTACACATCATGATCAGAGGTACACATCATGATCACAGGTGCACACCATGATCACAGATACACATCAAGATCACAGGTAAGAACCATGATCACAGGTAAACATCATGATCACAGGTACACATCATGATCACAGGTAAGAACCATGATCACAGGTACACATCATGATCATAGGTGCACACCATGATCACAGGCTACACATCATGATCACAGGTACACACCATGATCACAGGTACACACCATGATCACAGGTACACACCATGATTACAGGTACACACCATGATCACAGGTACACATCATAATCACAGGTACTAACCATGATCACAGGCACACATCATGATCACAGGTACACACCATGATCACAGGTAAGAAAAATGATCACAGGTAAGAAAAATGATCACAGGTAAGAAAAATGATCACAGGTAAGAAAAATGATCACAGGTACACATCATGATCACAGGTACACACCATAATCACAGGTGCACACCATGATCACAGGTACACATCATGATCACAGGTACACACCTTGATCACATGTACACATCATGATCACAGGTACACATCATGATCACAGGTGCACACCATGATAACAGGTAAGAACCATGATCACAGGTAAACATCATGATCACAGGTATGTATCATGATCACAAGTCCACATCATGATCAAAGGTAAGAACCATGATTACAGGTACACATCATTACCACAGGTACACACTATGATCACAGGTACACATCATGATCACAGGTAAGAACCATGATCACAGGTAAACATCATGATCACAGGTACAAATCATGATCACAAGTCCACATCATGATCAAAGGTAAGAACCATGGTTACAGGTACACATCATTACCACAGGTACACATCATGATCACAGGTACACACCATGATCATAGGTGCACACCATGATCACAGGAACACATCATGATCACAGGTACACATCATGGTCACAGGTACACACCATGATCACAGGTACACACCATGATCACAGGTACACACCATGATCACAGGTACACACTATGATCACAGGTACACATCATGATCACAGGTACTAACCATGATCACAGGTACACATCATGATCACAAAATACACACCGTGATCACAGGTACACATCATGATCACACAAACACATCATGATCACAGGTACACAGCATGATCACAGGTACACACCATGATCACAGGTACACATCATGATCACAGGTGCACACCATGGTAACAGGTAAGAACCATGATCACAGGTACACATCATGATCACAGGTACACACCAGGATCACAGGTACACACCATGATCACAGGTACACACCATGTTCACAGGTACACATCATGATCACAAATACACACCGTGATCACAGGTACACATCATGATCACAGGTACACATGAAGATCACAGGTACACATCATGATAACAGGTACGCACCATGATCACAGGTAAGAAAAATGATCAGAGGTACACATCATGATCACAGGTACACACCATGATCACAGGTACACACTATGATCACAGGTACACATCATGATCACAGGTACTAACCATGATCACAGGTACACATCATGATCACAAATACACACCGTGATCACAGGTACACATCATGATCACACAAACACATCATGATCACAGGTACACAGCATGATCACAGGTACACACCATGATCACAGGTACACATCATGATCACAGGTGCACACCATGGTAACAGGTAAGAACCAGGATCACAGATACACACCATGATCACAGGTACACACCGTGATCACAGGTACACATCATGATCACAAATACACACCGTGATCACAGGAACACATCATGATCACAGTTACACACCTTGATCACATGTACACATCATGATCACAAGTACACATCATGATCACAGGTATACATCATGATCACAGGTGCACACCATGATAACAGGTAAGAACCATGATCACAGGAACACATCATGATCACAAGTATGCACCATGATCACAGGTACATATCATGATCACAAGTACACATCATGATCACAGGTAAGAACCATGTTCACAGGTACAACACCGTGATCACAGGTACACACCATGTTCACAGGTACACATCATGATCACAAATACACACCGTGATCACAGGTACACATCATGATCACAGGTACACATGAAGATCACAGGTACACATCATGATAACAGGTACGCACCATGATCACAGGTAAGAAAAATGATCAGAGGTACACATCATGATCACAGGTACACACCATGATCACAGGTACACACTATGATCACAGGTACACATCATGATCACAGGTACTAACCATGATCACAGGTACACATCATGATCACAAATACACACCGTGATCACAGGTACACATCATGATCACACAAACACATCATGATCACAGGTACACAGCATGATCACAGGTACACACCATGATCACAGGTACACATCATGATCACAGGTGCACACCATGGTAACAGGTAAGAACCAGGATCACAGATACACACCATGATCACAGGTACACACCGTGATCACAGGTACACATCATGATCACAAATACACACCGTGATCACAGGAACACATCATGATCACAGTTACACACCTTGATCACATGTACACATCATGATCACACGTACACATCATGATCACAGGTATACATCATGATCACAGGTGCACACCATGATAACAGGTAAGAACCATGATCACAGGAACACATCATGATCACAAGTATGCACCATGATCACAGGTACATATCATGATCACAAGTACACATCATGATCACAGGTAAGAACCATGTTCACAGGTACAACACCGTGATCACAGGTACAACACCGTGATCACAGGTACACATCATCATTACAGGTACACATCAAGATCGCTGGTACACACCATGACCACAGATATACATCATGATCAAAGGTACACATCATGACCACAGGTACACACCATGATCAGAGGTACACATCATGATCACAGGTACACATCAGGATCACAGGGTGCATACCATAATCACAGGTACACATCATGATCACAGGTAAGAACCATGATCACAAGTACACATCATGATCACAGGTACACATCATGATCACAGGTACACACCATGATCACAGGCACACAACATGATCACAGTTACACATCATGATCACAGGTACACACCTTCATCACACATACACATCATGATCAAATGTACACATCATAATCACAGGTACACATCATGATCACAGGTACACACCAGGATCACAGGTACACATCATGATCACAATTACACATCATGATCACAGGTAAGACCCATAATCACAGGTACACGAAGAGATCACAGGTACACATCATGATCACAGGTACACATCATGATCACAGGTACACATCATGATCACAGGTACACATCATGATCACAGGTGCACACCATGATCACACGTACACATCATGATCACAGGTACACATCATGATCAAAGGTACACACCATCATCACAGGTACACATCATGATCACAGGTACACATCATGATCACAGGTGCACACCATGATCACAGATACACATCATGATCACAGGTAAGAACCATGATCACAGGTAAACATCATGATCACAGGTACACACCATGATCACAGGTACACACCATGATCACAAATACACATCGTGATCACAGGTACACATCATGATCACAGGTACACATCAAGATCACAGGTACACATCATGATCACACTTACACAACATGTTCACAGGTGCACATCATGATCACAAATACACACCGTGATCACAGGTACACATCATGATCACAGGTACACATCAAGATCACAGGTACACATCAAGATCACAGGTGCACATCTTGATCACAAATACACACCGTGATCACAGGTAAACATCATGATCACAGGTACACATCATGATCACAGGTACACACCATGATCACAGGTACACATCATGATCACGGGTACACATCATGATCATAGGTGCACACCCTGATCAAAGGTACACATCATGATCACACGTAAGAACCATGATCACAGGTACATATGATCACAGGTACACACCATGATCACAGGTACACATCATGATCACAGGTACTAACCATGATCACAGGCACACATCATGATCACAGGTACACACCATGATCACAGGTATGAAAAATGATCACCGGTACACATCATGATCACAGGTACACACAATAATCACAGGTACACACCATGATCACAGGTACACATCATAATCACAGGTACACATCATG
This sequence comes from Homarus gammarus, assembly GCA_958450375.1. Lineage (NCBI taxonomy): Eukaryota > Metazoa > Arthropoda > Malacostraca > Decapoda > Nephropidae > Homarus > Homarus gammarus. The sequence goes on along the minus strand of CAUDMG010002820.1, from coordinate 773,567 downwards.
ATCACAGGTAGACACCATGATAACAGGTAAGAACCGTGATCACAGGTACACACCATGAGCACAGGTACACATCATGATCACAGATGCACATCATGATGGCAGGTACACACCATGATCAAGAGAAACACATCATGATCATAGGTGCACACCATGATCAAAGGTACACATCATGATCACAGGAAAGAACCATGATCACAGGTACATATGATCACAGGTACACACCATGATCACAGGTACACATCATGATCACAGGTACTAACCATGATCACAGGCACACATCATGATCACATGTACACACCATGATCACAGGTAGGAAAAATGATCACAGGTACACATCATGATCACAGGTACACACCATAATCACAGGTACACATCATGATCACAGGTACTAACCATGATCACAGGCACACATCATGATCACAGGTACACACCATGATCACAGGTAAGAAAAATGATCACAGGTACACATCATGATCACATGTACACACCATAATCACAGGTACACACCATGATCACAGGTACACATCATGATCACAGGTACACACCTTGATCACATGTACACATCATGATCACAGGTACACATCATGATCACAGGTATACATCATGATCACAGGTGCACACCATGAAAACACGTATGAACCAAGTTCACAGGAACACATCATGATCACAGGTACACACCATGATCACAGGTACATATCATGATCACAAGTACACATCATGATCACAGGTAAGAACCATGATCACAGGTACACACCGTGATCACAGGTACACATCATTATCACAGGTACACACCATGATCACAGGTACACATCATGAACACAGGTATACCTCAAGATCACAGGTGCACACCATGATCACAGGTAAGAAAAATGATCACAGGTACACATCATGATCACAGGTATACATCATGATCACAGGTGCACACCATGAAAACACGTATGAACCAAGTTCACAGGAATACATCATGATCACAGGTACACACGATAATCACAGGTACATATCATGCTCACAAGTACACATCATGATCACAGGTAAGAACCATGATCACAGGTACACACCGTGATCATAGGTACACATCATTATCACAGGTACACATCATGATCAAAGGTACACATCATGATCACAGGTACACACCATGATCACAGGTACACATCATGATCAAAGGTAAACATCTTGACCACAGGTACACACTATGGTCACAGGTACACATCATGATCACAGATACACATCATGATGAAACGTGCACACCATGATCACAGGTACACACCATGATCACAGGTGAGAAAAATGATCACAGGTACATATCATGATCACAGGTACACACCATGATCACAGGTACACACCATGATCACAGGTACATATCATGATCACAGGTACACACCTTGATCACACATACCCATCATGATCACAAATACACATTATGATCACAGGTACTAACCATGATCACAGGCACACATCATGATCACAGGTACACACCATGATCACAGGTAAGAAAAATGACCACAGGTACACATCATGACCACAGGTACACACCATGATCACAGGTACACACCATGATCACAAGTACACATCATAAACTTAGGTACATACCTTGATCACACATACACATCATGATCACAGGTACACATCGTGATCACAGGTACACATCATGATCACAGGTGCGCACCATGATAACAGGTAAGAACCATGATCACAGGTACACATCATGATCACAGGTACACAACATGATCACAGGTACACATCATGATCACAAATACACATCATGATCACAGGTAAAACCCTGATCACAGGCACACACCATGATCACAGATACACATCATGATCAAAGGTACATATCATGATCGCAGGTACACATCATGATCACAGGTACACACCATGATCAGAGGTACACATCATGATCACAGGTACACATCATGATCACAGATACACGCCATGATCACAGGTACACATCATGATCACAAGTACACATCATGATCACAGGTAGACACCATAATAACAGGTAAGAACCGTGATGACAGGTACACACCATGATCACAGGTAAACATCATGATCACAGGTACATATCATGGTCACAAGTTCACATCATGATCAAAGGTAAGAACCATGATTACAGGTACACACCGTGATCACAGGTAAACATCATTACCACAGGTACACATCATGATCACAGGTACACACCATGATCACAGATACACATCATGATCACAGGTAAGAACCATGATCACAGGTAAACATCATGATCACAGGTACACATCATGTTCGCAGGTGCACACCATGATCATAGGTACACACCATGATCACAGATACACACCATGATCACAGGTACACATCATGATCACAGGTAAACATCATGAGCACAGGTACACATCATGATCACAGGTGCACACCATGATCACAGGTACACATCATGATCACAGGTACACATCATGATCACAGGTTCACACCATGATCACAGGTACACATCATGATCACAGTTACACATCATGATCATAGGTGCACACCATGATCACAGGTACACATCATGACCAAAGGCAAACGTCATGACCACAGGTACACACCATGGTCACAGGTACACATCATGAACACAGATACACTTCATGATCACACGTGCACACCTTGATCACAGGTACACATCATGATCACAGGTAAGAACCATGATCACAGGTACACATCATGATCACAGGTACACATCATGATCACAGGTGCACATCATGATCACAGGTACACACCATGATCACAGGTACACACCATGATCAAAGGTACACACTATGATCACAGGTACACATCATGATCACAGGTACTAACCATGATCAAAGGTACACATCATTTTCACAAATACACACCGTGATCACAGGTACACATCATGATCACACAAACGCCTCATGATCACAGGTACACATCATGATCACAGGTACACACCATGATCACAGGTACACATCATGATCACAGGTGCACACCATTGAAACAGGTAAGAACCATGATCACAGGTACACATCATGATCACAGGTACACACCAGGATCACAGGTACACACCATGATCACAGGTACACATCAAGAATACAGGTACACATCATGATCACAAATACACACCGTGATCACAGGTACACATCATGATCACAGGTACACATCAAGATCACAGGTACACATCATGATAACAGGTACACACTATGATCACAGGTAAGAAAAATGATCAGAGGTACACATCATGATCACAGGTACACACCATGATCACAGGTACAAACTATGATCACAGGTACACATCATGATCACAGGTACACACCTTGATCACATGTACACATCATAATTACAGGTACACATCATGATCACAGGTATACATCATGATCACAGGTGCACACCATGATAACAGGTAAGAACCATGATCACAGGAACACATCATGATCACAAGTATGCACCATGATCACAGGTACATATCATGATCACAAGTACACATCATGATCACAGGTAAGAACCATGATCACAGGTACACACCGTGATCACAGGTACACATCATTATCACAGGTACACATCATGATCACAGGTACACATCAAGATCACAGGTACACACCATGATCACAGATACACATCATGATCAAAGGTACACATCATGACGACAGGTACACAACATGATCAGAGGTACACATCATGATCACAGGTACACATCATGATCACAGGTGCATACCATGATCAAAGGTACACAATATGATCACAGGTAAGAACCATGTTCACAAGTACACATCATGATCACAGGTACACATCATGATCACAGGTACACACCATGATCACAGGCACACACCATGATCACAGTTACACATCATGATCACAGGTACACACCTTCATCACACAACACATCATGATCAAAGGTACACATCATGATCACCGTTGCACATCATGATCACAGGTACACACCAGGATCTCAGGTACACATCATGATCACAATTACACATCATGATCACAGGTAAGACCCATGTCCACAGGTACATGACGTGATCACAGGTACACATCATGATCACAGGTACACACCATGATCACACATACACATCATGATCACAGGTACACATCATGAACACAGGTGCACACCATGATCACAGATACACATCATGATCACAGGAAAGAACCATGATCACAGGTAAACATCATGATCACAGGTGCACACAATGATCACAGGTACACACCATGATCACAAATACACATCGTAATCACAGGTACACATCATGATCACAGGTACACATCAAGATCACAGGTACACATCATCATCACACTTACACAACATGTTCACAGGTGCATATCATAATCACAAATACACACCGTGATCACAAGTACACATCATGATCACAGGTACACATCAAGATCACAGGTGCACATCATGATCACAAATACACACCGTGATCACAGGTGCACATCATGATCACAGATACATATCATGATCACAGGTACACACGTGATCACAGGTACTCATCATGATCACGGATACACATCATGATCATAGGTGCACACCATGATCAAAGGTACACATCATGATCACAGGTAAGAACCATGATCACAGGTACATATGATCACAGGTACACACCATGATCACAGGTACACATCATGATCACAGGTATCAACCATGATCACAGGCACACATCATGATCACAGGTACACACCATGATCACAGGTAAGAAAATGATCACAGGTACACATCATGATCACTGGTACACACCATAATCACAGGTACACACCATGATCACAGGTACGCATCATGATCACAGGTACACACCTTGATCACATGTACACATCATGATCACAGGTACACATCATGATCAAAGGTATATATCATGATCAAAGGTGCACACCATGAAAACACGTATGAACCAGGATCACAGGAACACATCATGATCACAGGTACACACTATGATAACACGTACATATCATGATCACAAGTACACATCATGATCACAGGTAAGAACCATGATCACAGGTACACACCGTGATCACAGGTACACATCATTATCACAGGTACACATCATGATCAAAGGTACACATCATGATCACAGGTACACACCATGATCACAGGTACACATCATGATCAAAGGTAAACGTCTTGACCACAGGTACACACTATGGTCACAGGTACACATCATGATCACAGATACACATCATGATGAAACGTGCACACCATGATCACAGGTACACACCATGATCACAGGTAAGAAAAATGATCACAGGTACACATCATGATCACAGGTACACACCATGATCACAGGTACACACCATGATCACAGGTACATATCATGATCACGGGTACACACCTTGATCACACATACACATCATGATCACAGATACACATCATGATCACAGGTACTAACCATGATCACAGGCACACATCATGATCACAGGTACACACCATGATCACAGGTACACACTATGATCACAGGTACACATCATGATCTTAGGTACATACCTTGATCACACATACACATCATGATCACAGGTACACATCGTGATCACAGGTACACATCATGATCACAGGTGCACACCATGATAACAGGTAAGGAACATGATCACAGGTACACATCATGATCACAGGTACACATCATGATCACAGATACACACCATGATCACAGGTACACATCATGTTCACAGGTACACATTATGATCACAGGTACACACCATGATCAGAGGTACACATCATGATCACAGGTACACATCATGATCACAGATACACATCATGATCACAGGTACACATCATAATCACAGGTACACATCATGATCACAGGTAGACACCATGATAACAGGTAAGACGCGTGATCACAGGTACACACCATGAGCACAGGTACAAATCATGATCACAGGTGCACATCATGATGGCAGATACACGCCATGATCAAAAGAACACATCATGATCATAGGTGCACACCATGATCAAAGGTACACATCATGATCACAGGTAAGAACCATGATCACAGGTACATATGATCACAGGTACAATCCATGATCACAGGTACACATCATGATCACAGGTACTAACCATGATCACAGGCACACATCATGATGACAGGTACGCACCATGATCACAGGTAGGAAAAAGGATCACAGGTACACATCATGATCACAGGTACACACCATAATCACAGGTACACATCATGATCACAGGTACTAACCATGATCATAGGCACACAACATGATCACAGGTACTAACCATGATCACAGGTACACATGATGATCACAGGTACACACCATAATCACAGGTACACACCGTGATCACAGGTACACATCATGATCACAGGTACACACCTTTATCACATGTACACATCATGATCACAGGTACACATCATGATCACAGGTATACATCATGATCACAGGTGCACACCATGAAAACACGTATGAACCAGGATCACAGGAACACATCATGATCACAGGTACACACCATGATCACAGGTACATATCATGATCACAAGTACACATCATGATCACAGGAAAGAACCATGATCACATGTACACACCGTGATCACAGGTACACATCATGATCAAAGGTAAACGTCTTGACCACAGGTACACACTATGGTCACAGGTACACATCATGATGACAGATACACATCATGATGAAACGTGCACACCATGATCACAGGTACACACCATGATCACAGGTAAGAAAAATGATCACAGGTACACATCATGATCACAGGTACACACCATGATCACAGGTGCACACCATGATCACAGGTACATATCATGATCACAGGTACACAACATGATCACAGGTGCACACCATGATAACAGGTAAGAACCATGATCACAGGTACACATCATGCTCACAGGTACACAACATTATCACAGGTACACATCATGATCACAAATACACATCATGTTCACAGGTAAAACCCTGACCACAGGCACACACCATGATCACAGATACACATCATGATCAAAGGTACATATCATGATCACAGGTACACATCATGATCACAGGTACACACCATGATCAGAGGTACACATCATGAACACAGGTACACATCATGATCACAGATACACACCATGATGACAGGTACACATCATGATCACAGGTACACATCATGATCACAGGTAGACACCATGATAACAGGTAAGAACCGTGATCACAGGTACACACCATGAGCACAGGTACACATCATGATCACAGGTGCACATCATGATGGCAGGTACACACCATGATCAAAAGAACACATCATGATCGCAGGTTAACTCCATGATCACAGGTTACACATCATGATCACAGGTACTTACCATGATCACAGGTACACATCATGATCATAGGTACACACCATGATCACAGGTACACACCATGATCACAGGTACACACCATGATCACAAGTACACACCATGATCACATGTACACAACCTGATAACAGATACACACCATGATCACATGTACACATCACGATCACAAGTACACATCATGATCACAGGTAAGAACCATGATCACAGGTACACATCATGATCACAGGTACACATCATGATCACAAGTACACACCATAATAACAGGTACACACCATGATGACGGGTACATACCATGATCCAGGTACACACCATGATCGCAGGTACACAGTATGATCACAGGTACACACCTTGATCACAGGCATACATCATGATCACAGGTACACACCATTATCACAGGTAAGAAAAATGATCACAGGTACACATCATGATCATAGGTACAAACCATGATCACAGGTACACACCTTGATCACAGGTACACATCATGGTCACAGGTACACACCATGATCACAGGTAAGAACCTTGATCACAGGTACACACCATGATCACAGGTAAGAACCATGATCACAGGTGCACACCATGATCACATGTACACATCATGATCACAAGTACACATCATGATCACAGGTAAGAACCATGATCACACGTACACATCATGATCACAGGTACACATCATGATCACAAGTACACACCATAATCCACAGGTACACACCATGATCACAGGTGCACACCATGATCACAGGTACACATCATGATCACAGGTACACACCATGATCACAGGTACACACCATGATCACAGGTACACATTATGATCACAGGTACTAACCTTGATCACAGGCATACATCATGATCACAGGTACACACCATGATCACAGGTACACATGATGATCACAGGTACACACCATGATCACAGGTACACATGATGATCACAAGTACCCATCATGATCACAGGTTAAGAAAAATGATCACAGGTACACATCATGATCATAGGTACAAACCATGATCACAGGTACACACCATGATCACAGGTACACATGATGATCACAGGTACACACCTTAATCACAAGTACACATCATGATCACAAGTACCCATCATGATCACAGGTATGAACCATGATCACAGGTACACTTCATGATCAAGGGTACATACTATGATCACAGATACACATCATGTTCACAGGTACACATCATGATTACAGGTACACACAATGATCACAGGTACACACCATGATCACAGGTACACATCATGATCACAGGTACACTTCATGGTCACAGGTACACACCATGATCACAGGTAAGAACCTTGATCACAGATACACACCATGATCACAGGAACACATCATGATCACAGGTGCACATCATGATCACAGTTACACACCATGATCAAAGGATCACACCATGATCACAGAGACACACCATGATCACAGGTACACATCATGATCACAGGTACTAAACATTATCACAGGTACACATCATGATCGCAGGTACACACAATGATCGCAGGTACACATCAAGATCACAGTTACACATCATGATCACAGGTACACACCATGATCACAGGTACCGTTGATGATGACGGGTACACATCATGATCACAAGTGCGCACCATGATCACAGGTACACATCGTGATCACAGGTAAGAACCATGATCACAGGAACACATCATGATCACAGGTACACATCATGATCACAGGTACCCACCATGATCACAGGTACACATCGTGATCACAGGTAAGAACCAGGATCAGAGGAACACATCAAGATCACAGTTACACATCATGATCACAGGTACACACCATGATCACAGGTACCGTTCATGATAACGGGTACACACCATGATCACAGGTACACATCATGATCACAGGTGCACATCATGATCACAGATACACACCATGATCAAAGGAACACACCATGATCACAGAGACACACCATGATCAGAGGTACACATCATGATCACAGGTACGAACCATGATCACAGGTACACTTCATGATAATAGGTACACACCATGATCACAGGATACACATCATGATCACAAGTACACATCATGATCACAGGTAAGAACCATGATCACAGGTACACATCATGATCACAGGTACACATCATGATCACAAGTACACACCATGATCACAGGTACACACCATGATCACAGGTACACATCATGAACACAGGTACACACCATGATCACAGGTACACACCATGATCAAAGGTACACATCATGATCACAGGTACACAACATGATCACAGTTACACATCATGATCACAGGTACACATCATGATCACAGGTATACATCATGATCACAGGTGCACACCATGAAAACACGTATGAACCAGGATCACAGGAACACATCATGATCACAGTTACACACCATGATCACAGGTACATATCATGATCACAAGTACACATCATGTTCATAGGTAACAACCATGATCACAGGTACACACCGTGATCACAGGTACACATCATTATTACAGGTACACATCATGATCAAAGGTACACATCATCATCACAGGTACACACCATGATCACAGGTACACACCTTGATCACACATACCCATCATGATCACAAATACACATTATGATCACAGGTACTAACCATGATCACAGGCACACATCATGATCACAGGTACACACCATGATCACAGGTAAGAAAAATGACCACAGGTACACATCATGACCACAGGTACACACCATGATCACAGGTACACACCATGATCACATGTACACATTATAATCACAGGTACACATCATGATCACAGGTATACATCATGATCACAGGTGCACACAATGATTACAGGTAAGAACCATGATCACAGCAACACATCATGATCACAAGTATGCACCATGATCACAGGTACATATCATGATCACAAGTACACATCATGATCACAGGTAAGAACCATGATCACAGGTACACACTGTGATCACAGGTACACATCATTATCACAGGTACACATCATGATCACAGGTGCACATCAAGATCACAGGTACACACCATGATCACAGATACACATCATGATCAAAGGTACACATCATGACCACAGGTACACACCATGATCAGAGGTACACATCATGATCACAGGTACACATCATGATCACAGGTGCATACCATGATGAAAGGTACACATCATGAACACAGGTAAGAACCATGATCACAAGTACACATCATGATCACAGGTACACATCATGATCACAGGTACACACCATGATCACAGGCACACACCATGATCACAGTTACACATCATGATCACAGGTACACACCTTCATCACACATACACATCATGATCAAAGGTACACATCATGATCACCGTTACACATCATGATCACAGGTAAACACCAGGATCACAGGTACACATCATGATCACAATTACACATCATTATCACAGGTAAGACCCATGACCACAGGTAAATGACGTGATCACAGGTACACATCATGATCACAGGTACACATCATGATCACAGGTACACACCATGGTCACACATACACATCATGATCACAGGTACACATCATGATCACAGGTACACACCATCATCACAGGTACACATCATGATCACAGGTACACATCATGAACACAGGTGCACACCATGATCACAGATACACATCATGATCACAGGTATGAACCATGATCAGAGGTAAACATCATGATCACAGGTACACACAATGATCACAGGTACACACCATGATCACAAATACACATCGTAATCACAGGTACACATCATGATCGCAGGTACACATCAAGATCACAGTTACACATCATGATCACACTTACACAACATGTTCACAGGTGCACATCATGATCACAAATATACACCGTGATCACAAGTACACATCATGATCACAGGTACACATCAAGATCACAGGTGCACATCATGATCACAAATACACACCGTGATCACAGGTGCACATCATGATCACAGGCACACATCATGATCACAGGTACACACCATGATCACAGGTACTCATCATGATCACGGGTACACATCATGATCATAGGTGCACACCATGATCAAAGGTACACATCATGATCACAGGTAAGAACCATGATCACAGGTACATATGATCCCAGGTACACACCATGATCACAGGTACACATCATGATCACAGGTATTAACCATGATCACAGGCACACATCATGATCACAGGTACACACCATGATCACAGGTAGGAAAAATGATCACAGGTACACATCAAGATCACAGGTACACGCCATAATCACAGGTACACATCATGATCACAGGTACTAACCATGATCACAGGCACACATCATGATCACAGGTACACACCATGATCACAGGTAAGAAAATGATCACAGGTACACATCATGATCACAGGTACTAACCATGATCACAGGCACACATCATGATCACAGGTACACACCATGATCACAGGTAAGAAAATGATCACAGGTACACATCATGATCACAGGTACACGCCATAATCACAGGTACACATCATGATCACATGTACTAACCTTGATCACAGGCATACATCATGATCACAGGTACACACCATGATCACAAGTAAGAAAAATGACCACAGGTACACATCATGACCACAGGTACACACCATGATCACAGGTACACATCATGATGACAGATACACATCATGATGAAACGTGCACACCATGATCACAGGTACACACCATGATCACAGGTAAGAAAAATGATCACAGGTACACATCATGATCACAGGTACACACCATGATCACAGGTACACACCATGATCACAGGTACATATCATGATCACAGGTACACATCATGATCACAGGTGCACACCAAGATAACAGGTATGAACCATGATCCACAGGTACACATCATGCTCACAGGTACACATGATCACAGGTACACATCATGATCACAAATACACATCATGATCACAGGTAAAACCCTGACCACAGGCACACACCATGATCACAGATCTACATCATGATCAAAGGTACATATCATGATCACAGGTACACATCATGATCACAGGTACACACCATGATCAGAGGTACACATCATGATCACAGGTACACATCGTGATCACAGATACACACCATGATGACAGGTACACATCATGATCACAGGTACACATCATGATTACAGGTAGACACCATGATAACAGGTAAGAACCGTGATCACATGTACACACCATGAGCACAGGTACACATCATGATCACAGGTGCACATCATGATGGCAGGTACACACCATGATCAAAAGAACACACCATGATCACAGAAACACACCATGATCACAGGTACACATCATGATCACAGGTACTAACCATGATCAAAGGTTACACACCATGATCACAGGTACACATCATGATCACAGGTACACATCATGGTCACAGGTACACACCATGATTACAGGTAAGAACCTTGATCACTGGTACACAGCATGATCACAGGTAAGAACCATGATCACAGGTACACAACCTGATAACAGTTACACACCATGATCACAGGTACACATCATGATCACAAGTACACATCATGATCACAGGTAAGAACCATGATCACAGGTACACATCATGATCACAGGTACACATCATGATCACAAGTACACACCATAATCCACAGGTACACACCATGATCACAGGTGCACACCATGATCACAGGTACACATCATGATCACAGGTAAGAACCATGATCACAGGTACACATCATGGTCACAGGTACACATCATGATCACAGGTATACACCTTGATCACAGGTACACACCATGATCACAGGTACACATTATGATCACAGGTACTAACCTTGATCACAGGCATACATCATGATCACAGGTACACACCATGATCACAGGTACACATGTTGATCACAGGTACACACCATGATCACAGGTACACATGATGATCACAAGTACCCATCATGATCACAGGTAAGAAAAATGATCACAGGTACACATCATGATCATAGGTACAAACCATGATCACAGGTACACACCATGATCACAGGTACACATGATGATCACAGGTACACACCTTGATCACATGTACACATCATGATCACAAGTACCCATCATGATCACAGGTATGAACCATGATACAGGTACACATCTTGATCACACTTACACATCATGATCACAAGTACACACCATGATCACAGGTAAACACCATGATCACAGGTACACTTCATGATCACAGGTACATACTATGATCACAGATACACATCATGTTCACAGGTACACATCATGATTACAGGTACACACAATGATCACAGGTACACACCATGATCACAGGTACACATCATGATCACAGGTACACTTCATGGTCACAGGTACACACCATGATCACAGGTAAGATCCTTGATCACAGGTACACACCATGATCACAGGTACACATCATGATCACAGATACACATCATGTTCACAGGTACACATCATGATTACAGGTACACACAATGATCACAGGTACACACCATGATCACAGGTACACATCATGATCACAGGTACACTTCATGGTCACAGTTACACACCATGAGCAAAGGAACACACCATGATCACAGAGACACACCATGATCACAGGTACACATCATGATCACAGGTACTAAACATGATCACAGGTACACATCATGATCGCAGGTACACACAATGATCGCAGGTACACATCAAGATCACAGTTACACATCATGATCACAGGTACACACCATGATCACAGGTACCGGTGATGATGACGGGGACACATCATGATCACAAGTGCGCACCATGATCACAGGTACACATCGTGATCACAGGTAAGAACCATGATCACAGGAACACATCATGATCACAGGTACACATCATGATCACAGGTACCCACCATGATCACAGGTACACATTGTGATCATAGGTAACAACCATGATCATAGGAACACATCAAGATCACAGTTACACATCATGATCACAGGTACACACCATGATCACAGGTACCGTTGATGATGACGGGTACACACCATGATCACAGGTACACATCAAGATCACAGGTGCACATCATGATCACAGTTACACACCATGATCAAAGGAACACACCATGATCACAGAGACACACCATGATCACAGGTACACATCATGATCACAGGTACGAACCATGATCACAGGTACACATCATGATAATAGGTACACACCATGATCACAGGATACACATCATGATCACACGTACACATCATGATCACAGGTTAGAACCGTGATCACTGGTACACATCATGATCACAGGTACACATCATGATCACAAGTACACACCATGATTACAGGTACACACCATGATCACAGGTACACATCATGATCACAGGTACACACCATGATCACAGGTACACACCATGATCACAGGTACACAGCATGATCACAGGTACACATCATGATCACAGGAACACTTCATGATCACAGGTATACATCATGATCACAGGTGCACACCATGAAAACACGTATGAACCAGGATCACAGGAACACATCATGATCACAGTTACACACCATGATCACAGGTACATATCATGATCACAAGTACACATCATGTTCATAGGTAACAACCATGATCACAGGTACACACCGTGATCACAGGTACACATCATTATTACAGGTACACATCATGATCAAAGGTACACATCATCATCACAGGTACACACCATGATCACAGGTACACATCATGATCAAAGGTAAACGTCTTGACCACAGGTACACACCATGGTCACAAGTACACATCATGATCACAGATACACATCATGATGAAACGTGCACTCCATGATCACAGGTATACACCATGATCACAGGTAAGAAAAATGATGACAGGTACACATCATGATCACAGGTACACACCATGATCACAGGTACTCACCATGGTCACAGGTACACATCATGATCACAGATACACATCATGATGACACGTGCACTCCATGACCACAGGTACACACCATGATCACAGGTACACACCATGATCACAGGTACACATCGTGATTTAGGTACACACCATGATAACAGGTAAGAACCATGATCACTGGTACACATCATGATCACAGGTACACAACATGATCACAGGTAAGAACCATGATCACAGGTACACATCATGATCACAGGTACACAACATGATCACAGGTACACATCATGATCACAGGTTCACATCATGATCACAGGTACACATCATGATTACTGGTGCACACCATGATAACAGGTAAGAACCATGATCACAGGTACACATCATGATCACAGGTACACAACATGATCACAGGTACACATCATGATCACAAATACACATCATGATCACAGGTAAAACCCTGATCACAGGCAAACACCATGATCACAGATATACATCATGATCAAAATGTACTTATCATGATCACAGGTACACATCATGATCACAGGTACGCACCTTGATCACAGGTACACACCATGATCACAGGTACACACCACGATCACAGGTACACATCATGATCACAGGTACACACCATGATCCAGGTACACACCATGATCACAGGTACACATTATGATCACAGGTACTAACCTTGATCACAGGCATTCATCATGATCACAGCTACACACCATTATCACAGGTAAGAAAAATGATCACAGGTACACATCATGATCATAGGTACAAACCATGATCACAGGTACACACCATGATCACAGGTACACATCATGATCACAGGTACACACCTTGATCACATGTACACATCATGATCACAAGTACTCATCATGATCACAGGTAAGAACCATGATCACAGGTACACTTCTTGATCACACTTACACATCATGATCACAAGTGCACACCATGATCACAGGTAAGCACCATGATCACAGGTACACTTCATGATCACAGGTACATACGATGATCACAGATACACATTATGTTCAGAGGTACACATCATGATTACAGGTACACACAATGATCACAGGTACACACCATGATCACAGGTACACATCATGATCACAGGTACACATCATGGTCACAGGTACACACCATGATCACAGGTAAGAACCTTGATCACAGGTACACACCATGAGCACAGGTACACATCATGATCACAGGTGCACATCATGATCACAGGTACACACCATGATCAAAGGAACACACCATGATCACAGAGACACACCATGATCACAGGTACACATCATGATCACAGGTACTAACCATGATCACAGGTACACATCATGATCGCAGGTACACACCATGACCGCAGGTACACATCAAGATCACAGTTACACATCATGATCACAGGTACACACCATGATCACAGGTACCCTTGATGATGACGGGTACACATCATGATCACAGGTACACATCATGATCACACGTAAGAACAATGATGACAGGAACACATCATGATCACAGGTACACATCATGATCACAGGTACCCACCATGATCACAGGTACACACCATGATCACAAGTACACACCATGATCACAGGTACACATCACGATCACAGGTACTAACCATGATCACAGGCACTCATCATGATCACAGGTTACACACCATAATCACAGGTAAGAAAAATGATCACACGTACACATCATGATCACAGGTACACACCATGATCACAGGTACACATCTTAATCACAGGTACACGGCATGATCACAGGTACACATCATGATAACAAGTACACATCATGATCACAGGTAAAACCATCATCACAGATACACACCGTGATCACAGGTACACATCATGATCAAAGGTACACATCATGATCACATGTACACATCATGATCACAGGTACACACAATGATCACAGGTACACACCATGATCGCAGGTACACATCATGATCACAGGTACACTTCATGATCACAGGTACACACCATGATCACAGGTACACACCATGATCACAGGTACACATCATGATCACAGTTGCACATCATGATCACAGGTACTAACCATGATCACAGGTACACACCATGATCAAAGGAACACACCATCATCACAGAGACACACCATGATCACAGGTACTCATCATGATCACAGGTACTAAACATGATCACAGGTACACTTCATGATCACAGGTACATTCCATGATCACAGGTTACACATCATTATCACAGGTACACATAATGATCACAAGTACACATCATGATCGCAGGTACACACCATGATCACAGGTACACATCATGATCACAGGTACACATCATGATCACAGGTACCAACCATGATCACAGGTACACACCATGATCAAAGGTACACACCATGATCACAGGTACACACCATGATCACAGGTACACATCATGATCACAGGTACACACCATGATCACAGGTACACATCATGATCACAGGTACACACCATGAGCACAGGTAAGAACCTATGTCACAGGTACACATCATGATCACAGGTACACATCGTGATCACAAGTACACATCATGATCACAGGTAGACACCATAATCACAGGTAAGAACCTAGATCACGGGTACACACCATGAGCACAGGTACACATCATGATCACAGGTGCACATCATAATGGCAGGTACACACCATGATCAAAGGAACACACCATGATCACAGAGACACACCATGATCACAGGTACACATCATGAACACAGGTACTAAAGATGATCACAGGTACACATCATGATCACAGGTGCACTCCATGATCACAGGTACACACCATGATCACAGGTAAGAACCATGATCACAGGTACACATCATGATAATAGGTACACACAATGATCACAGGTACACATCATGATCACAAGTACAAATCATGATCACAGGTAAGAACCATGATCACAGGTACACATCATGATCACAGGTACACATCATTTTCACAAGTACACACCGTGATCACAGGTGCACACCATGATCACAGGTGCACACCATGATCACAGGTGCACACCATGATCACAGGTACACACCGTGATCACAGGTACACATCATTATTACAGGTACACATCATGATAAAAGGCATACTTCATGATCGCAGGTACACACCATGATCACAGGTACACATCATGATCAAAGGTAAACGTCTTGACCACAGGTACACACCATGGTCACAGGTACACACCATGATCACAGATACACATCATGATGAAACGTGCACTCCATGATCACAGGTACACACCATGATCACAGGTACACAACTTGATCACACATACACATCATGATCACAGGCACACATCATGATCACAGGTACACACCATGATCACAGGTAAGAAAAATGACCACAGGTACACATCATGACCACAGGTACACACCATGATCACAGGTACTCACCAAGATCACAGGTACACATCGTGATCTTAGGTACACACCTTGATCACACATACACATCATGATTACAGGTACACATCATGATCACAGGTACACATCATGATCACAGGTGCACACCATGATAACAGGTAAGAACCATGATCACAGGTACACATCATAATCACAGGTACACAACATGATCACAGGTACACATCATGTTCACAAATACACATCATGATCACAGGTAAAACCCTGATCACAGGCACACACCATGATCACAGATACACATCATGATCAAAGGTACATATCATGATCACAGGTACACATCATGATCACAGGTACACACCTTGATCACAGGTACACACCATGATCACAGGTACACATTATGATCACAGGTACTAACCTTTATCACAGGCATACATCATGATCACAGGTACACACCATATTCGCAGGTAAGAAAAATGATCACAGGTACACATCATGATCATAGGTACAAACCATGATCACAGGTACACACCATGATCACAGGTACACATCATGATCACAGGTACACACCTTGATCACATGGAAACATCATGATCACAAGTACCCATCATGATCAAAGGTAAGAACCATGATCACAGGTACACATCTTGATCACACTTACACATCATGATCACAAGTACACACCATGATCACAGGTAAGCACCATGATCACAGGTACACATCATGATCACAGCTACATACTATGATCACAGATACACATCATGTTCACAGGTACACATCATGATTACAGGTACGCACCATGATTACAGGTACACACCATGATCACAGGTGCACATCATGATCACAGGTACACATTATGGTCACAGGTACACACCATGATCACACGTAGGAACCATGATCACAGGTACACACCATGATCACAGGTACACATCATGATCACAGGTGCACATCATGATCACAGGTACACACCATGATCAAAGGAACACATCATGATCACAGGTACTAACCATGATCACAGGTACACATCATGATCGCAGGTACACACCATGATCGCAGGTACACATCAAGATCACAGTTATACATCTTGATCACAGGTATACACCATGATCACAGGTACCCTTGATGATGACGGGTACACATCATGATCACAAGTGCGCACCATGATCAAAAGGTACACTTCATGATCATAAGTACACTCCATGATCACAGGTTACACATCATTATCACAGGTACACATCATGATCACAAATACACATCATGATCACAGGTACACACCATGATCACAGGTACACATCATGATCACAGGTACACATCATGATCACAGGTACTAACCATGATCATAGGTACACACCATGATCACAGGTACACACCATGATCACAGGTACACACCATGATCACAGGTGCACATCATGATCACAGGTACACACCATGATCACAGGTACACACCATGATCACAGGTAAGAATCTAGATCACAGGTACACATCATGATCATAGGTACACATCGTGATCACAAGTACACATCATGATCACAGGTAGACACCATGATCACCGGTAAGAACCTAGATCACAGGTGCACACCATGAGCACAGATACACATCATGATCACAGTTGCGCACCATTATGGCAGGTACACACCATGATCAAAGGAACACACCATGATCATAGAGACACACCATGATCACAGGTACACATCATGATCACAGATACTAACGATGATCACGGGTACACATCATGATCACAGGTGCACTCCATGATCACAGGTACACACCATGATCACAGGTAAGAACCATGATCACAGGTACACATCATGATAATAGGTACACACCATGATCACAGGTACACATCATGATCACAAGTACACATCATGATCACAGGTAAGAAACATGATCACAGGTACACATCATGATCACAGGTACACATCATGATCACAAGTACACACCATGATCACAGGCACACACCTTGATCACAGGTACACACCATGATCACAGGTGCACACCTTGATCACAGGTACACATCATGATCACAGGTACACAACATGATCACAGGTACACATCATGATCACAGGTACACATCAAGATCACAGGTATACATCATGATCACAAGTGCACACCATGAAAACACGTATGAACCAGGATCACAGGAACACATCAAGATCACAGGTACACACCATCATCACAGGTACATATCATGATCACAAGTACACATCATGATCACAGGTAAGAACCATGATCACAGGTACACATCATGATCGCAGGTACACACCATGATCGCAGGTACACATCAAGATCACAGTTACACATCAGGATCACAGGTACACACCATGATCACAGGTACCCTTGATGATGACGTGTACACATCATCATCATAAGTGCGCACCATGATCACAGATACACTTCATGATCACAAGTACACTCTATGATCACAGGTTACACATCATTATCACAGGTTACACATCATTATCACAGGTACACATCATGATCACAAATACACATCATGATCGCAGGTACACACCATGATCACAGGTACACATCATGATCACAGGTACACATCATGATCACAGGTACTAACCATGATCATAGGTACACACCATGATCACAGGTACACACCATGATCACAGGTACACACCATGATCACAGGTACACATCATGATCACAGGTACACACCATGATCACAGGTACACACCATGATCACAGGTAAGAATCTAGATCACAGGTAGACATCATGATCATAGGTACACATCGTTATCACAAGTATACATCATGATCACAGGTAGACACCATGATCACCGGTAAGAACCGAGATCACAGGTACACACCATGAGAACAGGTACACATCATGATCACAGTTGCGCACCATGATGGCAGGTACACACCATGATCAAAGGAACACACCATGATCATAGAGACACACCATGATCACAGGTACACATCATGATCACAGGTACCAACGATGATCACAGGTACACATCATGATCACAGGTGCACTCCATGATCACAGGTACACACCATGATCACAGGTAAGAACCATGATCACAGGTACACATCATGATAATAGGTACACACCATGATCACAGGTACACATCATGATCACAAGTACACATCATGATCACAGGTAAGAACCATGATCACAGGTACACATCATGATCACAGGTACACATCATGATCACAAGTACACACCATGATCACAGGTACACAACTTGATCACAGGTACACACCATGATCACAGGTGCACACCATGATCACAGGTACACATCATGAGCACAGGTACACAACATGATCACAGGTACACATCATGATCACATGTACACATCATGATCACAGGTACACACAATGATCACAGGTACACACCATGATCGCAGGTACACATCATGATCACAGGTACACTTCATGATCACAGGTACACACCATGATCACAGGTACACACCATGATCACAGGTACACATCATGATCACAGTTGCACATCATGATCACAGGTACTAACCATGATCACAGGTACACACCATGATCAAAGGAACACACCATCATCACAGAGACACACCATGATCACAGGTACTCATCATGATCACAGGTACTAAACATGATCACAGGTACACTTCATGATCACAGGTACATTCCATGATCACAGGTTACACATCATTATCACAGGTACACATAATGATCACAAATACACATCATGATCGCAGGTACACACCATGATCACAGGTACACATCATGATCACAGGTACACATCATGATCACAGGTACTAACCATGATCACAGGTACACACCATGATCAAAGGTACACACCTTGATCACAGGTACACACCATGATAACAGGTACACATCATGATCACAGGTACACACCATGATCACAGGTACACATCATGATCACAGGTACACACCATGAGCACAGGTAAGAACCTATGTCACAGGTACACATCATGATCACAGGTACACATCGTGATCACAAGTACACATCATGATCACAGGTAGACACCATAATCACAGGTAAGAACCTAGATCACGGGTTCACACCATGAGCACAGGTACACATCATGATCACAGGTGCACATCATAATGGCAGGTACACACCATGATCAAAGGAACACACCATGATCACAGAGACACACCATGATCACAGGTACACATCATGAACACAGGTACTAAAGATGATCACAGGTACACATCATGATCACAGGTGCACTCCATGATCACAGGTACACACCATGATCACACTTAAGAACCATGATCACAGGTACACATCATGATAATAGGTACACACAAAGATCACAGGTACACATCATGATCACAAGTACACATCATGATCACAGGTAAGAACCATGATCACAGGTACACATCATGATCACAGGTACACATCATTTTCACAAGTACACACCGTGATCACAGGTGCACACCATGATCACAGGTGCACACCATGATCACAGGTGCACACCATGATCACAGGTACACACCGTGATCACAGTTACACATCATTATTACAGGTACACATCATGATAAAAGGCATACTTCATGATCGCAGGTACACACCATGATCACAGGTACACATCATGATCAAAGGTAAACGTCTTGACCACAGGTACACACCATGGTCACAGGTACACACCATGATCACAGATACACATCATGATGAAACGTGCACTCCATGATCACAGGTACACACCATGATCACAGGTACACAACTTGATCACACATACACATCATGATCACAGGCACACATCATGATCACAGGTACACACCATGATCACAGGTAAGAAAATGACCACAGGTACACATCATGACCACAGGTACACACCATGATCACAGGTACTCACCAAGATCACAGGTACACATCGTGATCTTAGGTACACACCTTGATCACACATACACATCATGATTACAGGTACACATCATGATCACAGGTACACATCATGATCACAGGTGCACACCATGATAACAGGTAAGAACCATGATCACAGGTACACATCATAATCACAGGTACACAACATGATCACAGGTACACATCATGTTCACAAATACACATCATGATCACAGGTACACACCATGATCACAGGTACACATCATGATCACAGATACACATCATGATGACACGTGCACTCCATGATCACAGGTACACACCATGATCACAGGTAAGAAAAATGATCTCAGGTACACATAACATGAGAACATAAGAATGGAGGAAACTGCAGCGGGCCTATTGGCCCATACTGGGCAGTCCCGTTTACACCCAACCCCTATTGCTCATATGAGCATCCAACCTATGTTTGAAGCAATTCAGCGTATTCGAGTTAATGATGATATTTGGTAACTTGTTCCATTCATCCACTACTCTGTTTCCAAACCAGTGTTTACCTATTTCACGCCTAAATCTAAATTTGTCCAATTTAAAACCATTGTTACGAGTTCGCTCCTGGTTGGATAATTTGAGTACCTTTGTAATGTCCCCTTTGTTTAGCCCTGCCTTCCATTTATACACCTCTATCAGGTCGCCCCTCGCTCTACGTCTCTCAAGGGAGTGCAAATTAAGATGCTTTAACCTGTCTCTATACTCAAGGTTCCTGATACCCGGGATTAGTCTTGTCATTCTCCTCTGAATTCTTTCCAAGGATTCTATATCCATTCTGTAATACGGTGACCAGAACTGGACTGCGTAATCCAGGTGTGGTCTCACAAGAGCAAGATACAGTTTTAGGATGACCTCGCTAGTCTTGTAACTAACACTCCTTTGTATGAACCCAAGTGCTTTATTAGCCTTGTTTCGAGCAAAAACACATTGTTTACTTGGCTTAAGGTTCCTACTTATCATTACTCCTAAATCTCTCTCGCAGTCGGATTTCTCTATGGCATCGTTGTTCATCTGGTATCTGGTTTCCCTGTTTACATTTCCTATACTGAGTACTTTACATTTGTCAATGTTGAATTTCATCTGCCATTTTTCAGACCATTCGAAAAATTTGTTTAGATCCTCCTGTAGTTTTGCCGAGTCCTCGTCAGATTTGATAACACGTCCTATTTTAGTATCATCAGCAAATTTACTTATGTTGCTGTCTATGCCGATATCTATGTCGTTTATGTATATAATAAACAATAATGGTCCAAGTACTGAGCCTTGGGGAACTCCACTTGTGACGTTGCTCCAATGGGACTTAGTGCCGTTAATGCTCACTCGCTGTTTCCTGTCCTGTAACCACGCCCTAATCCATTTAAGGATGTCACCTTTGATGCCATGAGCTTCTACCTTTCTAATTAGTCTTTCGTGGGGTACTCTGTCGAAGGCTTTGCTAAAGTCGAGATATACCACATCATAATTGTGCCCCTCGTCCACTGATTCGAAAACTGATGAAAAGAATGTTAATAGATTAGTTAGGCAAGAACGTCCGCTTGTGAAGCCATGCTGGGAATCATTGAGCAATCTGTGCTTCTCCAGGTGATTTCGAATAGAGTTTGAAATGATTGCTTCCAGTAATTTGCCTACTATTGATGTTAGACTGATTGGGCGGTAGTTAGAGGATAGTGATCTATCCCCCTTCTTGAAGATCGGTATTACATTCGCTATCCTCCAGGATTCTGGTACTACACCTGTTTTTAAGGACATGTTAAACAACTTTGCTAAGGGCATACTAAGCTCTTCCTTACATTCCTTTAATACTCTGGCAAATATCTCATCGGGACCAGGTGACTTATTAGGCTTTAGTTTGTCTATTTGCTTACTAACATCGTTACTAGTCACTACTATCTCACTTAATTTGTTTTCTTCACTATCTCTGAATAGAGTCGGTGCCTCGGGTATCATGTTTAAATTTTCGCTGGTGAAAACTGTTGAAAAATATTTATTCAAATTATTGCTCATTTCTCCGTCGTTATCAGTGAGCTCGCCGGAGTCTGACCGTATTGGTCCAATCTTTTCTCGTGTTTTAGTTTGGTACATTTGGTAGAATCCTTTGGGGTTTGTCTTTGCCTCCCTTGCTATCCTTACCTCATTATTCCTCTTTGCTTTCCTTATCTCGGTTTTAACCCTACTCGCCAATACCCTATAATAGTCCCGGAGGTGAATTTCGCCACGATTTATCCTTCTACCTATAGCCTTCCTTTGGCCAATGATGTTCTTTAAATAATTATTTATCCATTTAGGGTCATTGTTGTTTGATTTGAGTTTTTTGTATGGTATGTTCTGCCTTTGTGCATTAAGTAACTCACTATTTAAATTGTCGTGGAACTCGGCAATCTCAGATCTCGTTATCAGGTCCGTGTCATCTGTCAGGTTCATGGCCAAGCGCGACACCCCCTCTCTCAGCTGCCTCTTTAAACTGTCAAAGTTTGCCCTTCTGAAATCTGGTACTTTAGTGGAATTTTCCTTACGTCTGCCCTGAAAATCTAACTGGAATCGAATTTCTTTGTGATCGCTGTTTGCAAGTTCGTTCCCTACCTCGACATTGCTAATGAGGTTTTCTCTGTTTGACAAAACTAAATCCAATATATTATTACCCCGTGTGGGTTCGGTTATATGTTGACTTAGGAAACAGTCCTGGATCGTCTCGAGAAAATCCTCTGATTCTGAGTTTCCCGTAAGGTCGGTCCAATCTATTTGGCCAAGGTTAAAGTCGCCTACTATACAGACTTTGTTGTGTATGGAAGCCCTGCGCATTTCATCCCAGATAAGTCGCTCATTGACTCTGTCAAGATTGGGGGGTCTATATATTACTCCTGTGATTAATTTTTCCCGACCGTCGCTTAATTCTATCCAAATTGTTTCTGTATTCCTCTCAGTTTTTATTTCCTTATTTATTTCACACTTCAGGTTATCCCTAACATAGATTGCTACTCCGCCTCCTTTCCTGGTCTGCCTATCGGTATGGAACAGTTTGTAACCCGCAATTTGGTATTCGACTGGTAATTCACGTGTGTCTAGGTTGATCCATGTTTCAGTGAGTGCAATTATATCGATTTCTTCGGTACATACTAAGGCCCTAATATCATCCATTTTGTTTCTCATACTTCTACTGTTCGCCTAATATACATTTAAGTTAGTCGTGTTCTGAGTCCTTCCCTTACCGCGTTTAGTTTTAAACTCCCTGTCTAATTTAGTTATGTCATCATTCCTAACACTATTTCCCTGTAATCTTTCGTTTTGTTTACCCGCTCCCACTGCAGTCTCCTCCACCCCCGTGCCCCTATGTTCTCTTAGCAGTTTAAAGACTTCGATATCTTTTGAACTGCCCCCTCTAGAGCCCCAGCCAGGGTTGCTACTCCATCCCTAGACAGGTGCACCCCATCCCTAGCATAAAGGTCCCTTCTGCCATAGAAGTTGTCCCAGTTGTCAATGAATGGGACTGATATTGACTTGCAATATCTGTCAAGACGGTCGTTAACACCAACTGCCCTTGACAACCATTCACTGCCAACTCTCCTTCTAGGCAGGACACCGCATATGATAGGGATCCCTCCCTTAGTCCTAATACGATCTATGGCTGCCTTGAACTTATCAAGAAGCTCCTCGCTCCTACACCGGCCAATATCATTGCCTCCTGCACTGAGGCAGATAATGGGTTTGTTCCCATTACCAGACAAGATATTGTCCATCCTGTCAATTATATCCCCCACCCCAGCTCCTGGCAAACACACCCTCATCCTATTTTTGTTTTTACCACAAAAGGCCCTGTCCATGTACCTTACCTGTGAGTCACCAACAATTAAAGTTTTTATACCTTCCTTGTCATCCCTTTCCCTGACTGTACTAACGTCCAATTCGTCTATCAAGGGACTGAACGGGTTGGTACACTTAGCTGTTGTTGTCGTTGTTGTCGTATCCTTGGTGTGCTTCTTCACCAAAAGCTTTGTCTTCCCACTACTCACAATTTTCCACTCGCTTGATTTTTCGTCAGCCACTGGCTTTACTCGTCCAGCCTCTCCTTTTAACATCGCCATCTCTTCCCTTAATTTCAAGTTCTCCAACGTGGCCCTCTCAATTTCTAACTTGGCCTTCGCCAATTCTTCAGTGGACCACTCCAGTTTGGTCAACAAACTCTCATACCCAAGACCGCACCTTGCTCTGGCCATATCTGATAATTATCCCTCCGGAGCTAACCCTGCCGTGACCTTTCCCCTAGTGAGGTCAGAACACCATGATCACAGGTGCACACCATGATCACAGGTACACACCATGATCACAGGTACATATAATGATCACAGGTACACAACTTGATCACACATACACATCATGATCACAGGCACACATCATGATCACAGGTACACACCATGATCACAGGTAAGAAAAATGACCACAGGTACACATCATGACCACAGGTACACACCATGATCACAGGTACTCACCAAGATCACAGGTACACATCGTGATCTTAGGTACACACCTTGATCACACATACACATCATGATTACAAGTACACATCATGATCACAGGTACACATCATGATCACAGGTGCACACCATGATAACAGGTAAGAACCATGATCACAGGTACACATCATAATCACAGGTACACAACATGATCACAGGTACACATCATGATCACAAATACACATCATGATCACAGGTAAAACCCTGATCACAGGCACACACCATGATCACAGATACACATCATGATCAAAGGTACATATCATGATCACAGGTACACATCATGATCACAGGTACACACCTTGATCACAGGTACACACCATGATCACAGGTACACACCACGATCACAGGTACACATCATGATCACAGGTACACAAAATGATCACAGGTACACATTATGATCACAGGTACTAACCTTGATCACAGGCATAACTCATGATCACAGGTACACACCATATTCACAGGTAAGAAAAATGATCACAGGTACACATCATGATCATAGGTACAAACCATGATCACAGGTACACAACATGATCACAGGTACACATCATGATCACAGGTACACACCTTGATCACATGGAAACATCATGATCACAAGTACCCATCATGATCACAGGTAAGACCCATGATCACAGGTACACATCTTGATCACAGTTACACATCATGATCACAAGTACACACCATGATCACAGGTAAGCACCATGATCACAGGTACACATCATGATCACAGCTACATACTATGATCACAGATACACATCATGTTCACAGGTACACATCATTATTTCAGGTATGCACCATGATTACAGGTACACTCCATGATCACAGGTGCACATCATGATCACAGGTACACATTATGGTCACAGGTACACACCATGATCACACGTAAGAACCTTGATCACAGGAACACACCATGATCACAGGTACACATCATGATCACAGGTACACACCATGATCAAAGGAACACACCATGATCACAGAGACACACCATGATCACAGCTACACATCGTGATCACAGGTACTAACCATGATCACAGGTACACATCATGATCGCAGGTACACACCATGATCGCAGGTACACATCAAGATCACAGTTACACATCATGATCACTGCTACACACCATGATCACAGTTACCCTTGATGATGACGGGTACACATCATGATCACAAGTGCGCACCATGATCACAGGTACACTTCATGATCACAAGTACACTCTATGATCACAGGTTACACATCATTATCACAGGTACACATCATGATCACAAATACACATCATGATCGCAGGTACACACCATGATCACAGGTACACATCATGATCACAGGAACACCTCATGATCACAGGTACTAACCATGATCATAGGTACACACCATGATCACAGGTACACACCATGATCACAGGTACACACCATGATCACAGGTACACATCATGATCACAGGTACACACCATGATCACAGGTACACACCATGATCACAGGTAAAAATCTAGATCACAGGTACACATCATGATCATAGGTACACATCGTGATCACAAGTACACATCATGATCACAGGTAGACACCATGATCACCGGTAAGAACCGAGATCACAGGTACACACCATGAGCACAGGTACACATCATGATCACAGTTGCGCACCATGATGGCAGGTACACACCATGATCAAAGGAACACACCATGATCATAGAGACACACCATGATCACAGGTACACATCATGATCACAGGTACTAACGATGATCACAGGTACACGTCATGATCACAGGTGCACTCCATGATCACAGGTACACACCATGATCACAGGTAAGAACCATGATCACAGGTACACATCATGATAATAGGTACACACCATGATCACAGGTACACATCATGATCACAAGTTCACATCATGATCACAGGTAAGAACCATGATCACAGGTACACATCATGATCACAGGTACACAACTTGATCACAGGTACACACCATGATCACAGGTGCACACCATGATCACAGGTACACATCATGAGCACAGGTACACAACATGATCACAGGTACACATCATGATCACAGGTACACATAATGATCACAGGTATACATCATGATCACAGGTGCACACCATGAAAACACGTATGAACCAGGATCACAGGAACACATCAAGATCACAGGTACACACCATGATCACAGGTACATATCATCATAACAAGTACACATCATGATCACAGGTAAGAACCATGATCACAGGTACACACCGTGATCACAGGTACACATCATTATTACAGGTACACATCATGATCAAAGGTACACATCATGATCACAGGTACACACCATGATCACAGGTACACATCATGATCAAAGGTAAACGTCTTGACCACAGGTACGCACCATGGTCACAGGTACACATCATGATCACAGATACACATCATAATGACACGTGCACTTCATGATCACAGGCAAGAAAAATGATCACAGGTACACATCATGATCACAGGTACTAACCTTGATCACAGGCATACATCATGATCACAGGTACACACCATGATCACAGGTAAGAAAAATGACCACAGGTACACATCATGACCAAAGGTACACACCATGATTACAGGTACACATCATGATCACAGATACACATCATGATGACACGTGCACTCCATGATCACAGGTACACACCATGATCACAGGTAAGAAAAATGATCTCAGGTACACATCATGATCACAGGTGCACACCATGATCACAGGTACACACCATGATCACAAGTACATATCATGATCACAGGTACACAACTTGATCACACATACACATCATGATCACAGGCGCACATCATGATCACAGGTACACACCATGATCACAGGTAAGAAAAATGACCACAGGTACACATCATGACCACAGGTACACACCATGATCACAGGTACTCACCAAGATCACAGGTACACATCGTGATCTTAGGTACACACCTTGATCACACATACACATCATGATTACAGGTACACATCATGATCACAGGTACACATCATGATCACAGGTGCACACCATGATAACAGGTAAGAACCATGATAACAGGTACACATCATAATCACAGGTACACAACATGATCACAGGTACACATCATGATCACAAATACACATCATGATCACAGGTAAAACCCTGATCACAGGCACACACCATGATCACAGATACACATCATGATCAAAGGTACATATCATGATCACAGGTACACATCATGATCACAGGTACACACCATGATCACAGGTACACATCATGATCACAGGTACACACCTTGATCACACATACACATCATGATCACAGACACACATCATGATCACAGGTACTAACCATGATCACAGGCACACATCATGATCACAGGTAGACACCATGATCACAGGTAAGAAAAATGACCACAGGTACACATCATGACCACAGGTACACACCATGATCACAGGTACATACCAAGATCACAGGTACACACCTTGATCACAGGTACACACCATGATCAAAGGTACACACCACAATCACAGGTACACATCATGATCACAGGTACTAACCTTGATCACAGGCATACATCATGATCACAGGTACACACCATTATCACAGGTAAGAAAAATGATCACAGGTACACATCATGATCATAGGTACAAACCATGATCACAGGTACACACCATGATCACAGGTACACATCATGATCACAGGTACACACCTTGATCACATGTACACATCATGATCATAAGTACCCATCATGATCACCGGTAAGAACCATGATCACAGGTACACATCTTGATCACACTTACACATCATGATCACAAGTACACACCATGATCACAGGTAAGCACCATGATCACAGGTACACATCATGATCACAGCTACATAATATGATCACAGATACACATCATGTTCACAGGTGCACATCATGATTACAGGTACACACCATGATTACAGGTACACACCATGATCACAGGTACACATCATGATCACAGGTACACATCATGGTCACAGGTACACACCATGATCACAGGTAAGAACCTTGATCACAGGTACACACCACGATCACAGGTACACATCATGATCACAGGTGCACATCATGATCACAGGTACACACCATGATCAAAGGAACACACCATGATCACGGAGACACACCATGATCACAGCTACACATCATGATCACAGGTACTAACCATGATCACAGGTACACATGATGATCGCAGGTGCGCACCATGATCGCAGGTACACATCAAGATCACAGTTACACATCATGATCACAGGTACACACCATGATCACAGGTACCCTTGATGATGACGGGTACACATCATAATCACAAGTGCGCACCATGATCACAGGTACACATCATGATCACAGGTAAGAACCATGATCACAGGAACACATCATGATCACAGGTACACATCATGATCACAGGTACCCACCATGATCACAGGTACACACCGTGATCACAAGTGCGCACCATGATCACAGGTACACATCACGATCACAGGTACTGACCATGATCACATGCACTCATCATGATCACAGGTTACACACCATGATCACAGGTAAGAAAAATGATCACAGGTACACATCATGATCACAGGTACACATCATGATCACAGGTACACACCATGATCACAGGTACACATCTTAATCAGAGGTGCACATCATGATCACAGGAACATGTCATGATCACAGGTACACACCATGATCACAGGTACACATCATGATCACAGGTACACTTCATGATCACACGTACACACCATGATCACATGTACATATCACGATCACAGGTACACATCATGATCACAGGTACACATCGTGATCACAGGGACACATCATGATCACTGGTAGACACCATGATCACAGGTAAGAACCTTGATCACAGGTAAACACCATGAGCACAGGTACACATCATGATCAGAGGTACTAACCATGATCACAGGTACACACCATTTTCACAGGTAAGAACCATGTTCACAGGTACACACCATGATCTCAGGTACACATCATTATCACAGGTACACATCATGATCACAGGTAAGAACCATGATCACAGGTACACACAATGATCACATTTACACACCATGATCACAGGTAAGAACCATGATCACAGGTACACATCATGATTACAGGTACACACTATGATCACAGGTACACACCATGATCACAGGTAAGAACCATGATCACAGGTACACACCATGATCACAGGTACACACTATGATCACAGGTAAGAACCATGATCACAGGTACACATCATGATTACAGGTATACACTATGATCACAGGTACACACCATGATCACAGGTAAGAACCATGATCACAGGTACACATCATGATCACAGGTACACATCATGATCACAGGTACATACCATGATCACAGGTACACACCATGATCACAGGTAAACACCATGATCACAGGTACACAACATGACCACAGGTACACATCATGATCACAGGTACACATCATGATCACCGATACATACCATGATCACAGGTAAGAACCTTGATCACAGGTACACACCACGATCACAGGTACACATCATGATCACAGGTGCACATCATGATCACAGGTACACACCATGATCAAAGGAATACACCATGATCACAGAGACACACCATGATCACAGCTACACATCATGATCACAGGTACTAACCATGATCACAGGTACACATGATGATCGCAGGTGCACACCATGATCGCAGGTACACATCAAGATCACAGTTACACATCATGATCACAGGTACACACCATGATCACAGGTACCCTTGATGATGACGGGTACACATCATAATCACAAGTGCGCACCATGATCACAGGTACACATCATGATCACAGGTAAGAACCATGATCACAGGAACACATCATGATCACAGGTACACATCATGATCACAGGTACCCACCATGATCACAGGTACACACCGTGATCGCAAGTGCGCACCATGATCACAGGTACACATCACGATCACAGGTACTGACCATGATCACATGCACTCATCATGATCACAGGTTGCACACCATGATCACAGGTAAGAAAAATGATCACAGGTACACATCATGATCACAGGTACACATCATGATCACAGGTACACACGATGATCACAGGTACACATCTTGATCAAAGGTACACAGCATGATCACAGGTACACATCATGATAACAAGTACACATCATGATCACAGGTAAAACCATGATCACAGGTACACACCGTGATCACAGGTACACATCATGATCAAAGGTACACATCATGATCACAGGTACACATCATGATCACAGGTACACACCATGATCAGAGGTGCACATCATGATCACAGGAACACGTCATGATCACAGGTACACACCATGATCACAGGTACACATCATGATCACAGGTACACTTCATGATCACACGTACACACCATGATCACAGGTACACATCACGATCACAGGTACACATCATGATCACAGGTACACATCGTGATCACAGGGACACATCATGATCACTGGTAGACACCATGATCACAGGTAAGAACCTTGATCACAGGTAAACACCATGAGCACAGGTACACATCATGATCAGAGGTACTAACCATGATCACAGGTACACACCATTTTCACAGGTAAGAACCATGTTCACAGGTACACACTATGATCACAGGTAAGAACCATGATCACAGGTACACACCTTGATCACAGGTAAGAACCATGATCACAAGTACACACCATGATCACAGGTAAGAACCATGATAGCAGGTACACACTATGATCACATTTACACACCATAATCACAGGTAAGAACCATGATCACAGGTACACACCATGATATCAGGTACACATCACGATCACAGGTACACATCATGATCACAAGTAAGAACCATGATCACAGGTACACATCATGATCACAGGTACACATCATGATCACAGGTACATACCATGATCACAGGTACACACCATGATCACAGGTAAACACCATGATCACAGGTACACAACATGACCACAGGTACACATCATGATCACAGGTACACATCATGATCACCGATACATACCATGATCACAGGTACACACCCTGATCACAGGTACACATCATGATCACAGGTACACACCATGATCTCAGGTACACACCACGATCACAGGTACACATCATGATCACATTTACACACCATGACCACAGGTACACATCATGATCACAGGTACACATCATGATCACCGATACATACCATGATCACAGGTACACACCATGATTACAGGTACACACCATGATCACAGGTACACACCATGATCACAGGTACACACCATGATCACAGGTACACATCATGATCACAGGTGTACATCATGATCACAAGTACACACTATGATCACAGGTACACACCATCATCACAGGTACAAACCATGATCACAGGTACACACCATGATCACCGTTAAGACCCATGATCACAAGTACACATCATGATCACAGGTACACACCATGATCACTGGTACACATCATGATCACAGGTACACACCATGATCACAGGTACACACCATGATCACAGGTACACATTATGATCACAAGTACACATCATGATCGCAGGTACACACCATGGTCACAAGTACATATCATGATTACAAGTTCACACCATGGTCACAGGTACACATCCTGATCACAGGTACACATCCTGATCACAGGTACACATCATGATCACAGTTACACACCGAGATCACAGGTACACTTCATCATCACAGGTACACATCATCTCTCACAAGTACACATCATGATCGCAGGTACACACCATGGTCACAAGTACATATCATGATTACAAGTTCACACCATGGTCACAGGTACACATCATGATCACAGGTACACACCAAGATCACAGGTACACACCATGGTCACAGGTACACATCATGATCACAGGTACACACCAAGATCACAGGTACACACCATAATCCCTCAGCTTCTCTTCTAGGTACCAGCTCATCCTTCGCCGGCCCAGCACCAATGAGTCTGTGTGGACCAACTTCACACGAGAGTTTCAGTGGGAGGTGTGGCTGATGGTGGGGTTGTTGCTGGTGGCTGCCTCTTTCGTCCTGTATGTCACCGGGTTCTCTCCTGCCGAGAAGGAAGCCATTACGCTGGGTGACGCCTTCCTCCTGACCTATGGCTCCCTATGTGCTCAAAGTAAGTATATTTATTTTCTTATTGTTACATAAATACAACAAAGGCATATTTTGAAAGTCTTGAAAAGGTTAGGTAAAGAGTTAACGATAATTTCATCCTTTAATTTGTTAGGTGACTTAAATAACTGGTTTGATGTTCGTGTATTAGCCCTTGTCTCATGGCAATAACAATTATATAAATTTGGGTTAATACATTTAGTTCATATAATACAATCACCCCACTGTAATTTTCCATAAGCTGTGAGTTGCCATGTGCTGTTTACCTGAGGGGAAATTCCTCTATCAGTAGGCCGACCTTGAGAATGCAGGGTTAGCCTGTCCTCTACTTCAGAGGCACCTCTCCTCACAGACCATTCCCTTAGACCAGGCAGTCTTCACTTGAGCCTCACGAGAATTGGAAGGGTGACTTAACTCAGTCAAGCTTCGCCCTGTCCAGTGCCGGATTTAGACCTGTGGAGGCCCATGGGTAACCTCTTTGTGGAGGCCCCCCTCATTACAACTACCCAAGAGGTTGGGGTGGCGAGTGAAGCGAGCCTAAATACCCGGGAGTTCCGGGAGGCGCTGTAAACCCCCCGGGAAATTTTTGAAATTTGAACACTTCTTTGGAGAATTTTGAAACCATATGCAGTTATATTGAGGAAATTAGAACATTGAGAAATTTTTAATTAACTGTATATCTATTGATAGTATACAAATTCCCAACACACACACCCACACAAAAGTGAGACATGACTGGAGTCATTCATGTGGTTTCAAGTTGACCAGCCCTGATATAGCTACTACCACACATGTCAAAAAATTTCAAGAGACTTCACAGAAAAGAATATATTATTAGTTATTACAGAGAGATGATTCTTTGCATTATTAATCAGATAAACCTCTATTCAAATAATGGTTCTGTCCAAGAATGCATATATAGGCTTCTTTAAGTCCAAGGTCAGATAGATTGAGCCGGTTGGTTAATTCCCAATTAACCAGGTTGGCTCACATATATTATATTGGGCTTTAGTAACGAAACCCAATTGAAGTTTCTTGTTTTATTAGAAAAGTATTATGTTTATATAATTCCTGAGTGTAGATCAACCGTAAATTCCACTATTTTTGAGTGTGATGAGAAAGGACGGCGTTTATGTATATAAACGTGAATCAACGTCCGTTCGATATTAGTTGGTGTGAGTGACTGCCTGAAGGCGTTGCCTTGGTGAGAGCTTACATAGATGCTGACATATGGGCTTCTCCCTCTTGGGAAAGCTACCGTTCACGTGTTCAGTTCATGTCCTCACAGATAGTGGAAAATTACAGGGGATGAATCTGAATATAAATCAGATGTAAATAATCCATTTATATAATACTTCTGTTGATGAGACAGGGGCCATTACATCGCTCGGTCACCACAGGCCAAGCTCCGTGAGGCCTAAATAAGCTCACAGAGTACAGTACATCCTATACAACCCTAACCATGTTATAAACATAGGTGTAGGTACTAAGCTGGGGATTCAACAACTGTAGGGGTTTTATCTACTACAGGGGCCCTATACTTTAGTGTCTTACTGGTTAAAATGTTATGTACAACTTTCATTTTGGATGACACTGACTTATAATAACAAAACAGAAACATGATTTCCAAAATTAACATAATAGTGGGAATTGTGAGACCAGGTATAGCAAATTCCCGTGATAAATAAAATGGCAAATTATTATTCAAATCAGCAAATTTTGTCTCCTTCAAGAATGCAATGACCTTTAATTTCTCTGAAACAATCTGAATATCCTTTACAGTGAAATTCATGACAGGAAGTGGATTTAAAGCAGACTTGAGTTTTAGATTTAAGGCAAAGTGCTGATGAGTAGGCAAGGTCCGCAATGAACCACAAGTGATTTCACAATAATCCGGAGCCTTGTAATGGCCTTTCACAACTAGTTGCTTAACACCATCATGGCATTTTAAAATAACAGTAGTTGTATTTGGAAAGAATAAACACTGCACATTGTGGAGATGAGCATGAAACACAGTTTTGACACTAACTGGCCTATAACTGTATTGCGCAAGTGCTGTGCGTACATTTGGTTGTATGACTGCCACTTCGCATATTCCCTCTGCAGCAGGAATAAACGCGAACATATAGGCTGGACATACCTGTAGGTGTAGATATGACGACTTACTGTACACCGTGACAGTACCTCAGGATCCTCTAATGCCAATAAAGAATAATCTTCATCTATAAGGAAAAGTTCTTTAGGCCTATCCAGAGTATACAGTGTGTCGTTAACAAACAATGAGAAGGGTTCTAAATGCCATGCATAAAACTGATGTTGCCCTCGCATAGGGATGTGGATGAGAATAGCACTGCGCGTGAGAGTCGACTCCAACAGAGGGTAATAATATTCTACCTCATTATCATTAAAAATAGGATTTAAGTGACACTGCAACTTGGCAATCTTTAAAGCATCAAGAAGCGTCTGCACAGGCACAAGCTTTGCGTCCACACGCCCTATCCCTGCATCTAATATGCTGTCAATTAGTTCGGTATTACAGGTAACAACCTTCTGAACTGAAATTTCCGCAGCATGCAAATATTCTGTGAAATAAAGGAACCACTCTAACGTCGGGATTGATTTCTGTAACTTATTAACAACCCTCCGATATTATCGCATTAACTTTTGACTCTAAAGCAGTAATCGCATGAAATGTTTGACAGATAACGCGATTCTGCTGAGATACAGCTTGATCGACGATGTTCATTCGCTTCCCCAATTTAGCTACATCGCCGGCCGTTGCCGTACCAAATAGAGTGCTTTGGATAAGACCCACAAAATTAAATAAGCCTCTTTTTCGTCGTGTCTGAGAAATGCACTTCTTTTGCAAATCAACCTCAGACGCTGGTATGCTTTTTCCAACAGCAACGAGAAGCTTGCGAAGGTTCAAGAGACGAAAGTGTAGAAGCTCAATAGTTTGTGAAGCCATCGTCGATACTTTCGTAGCTGAACTGAGACTCTGTAGGATGTCCAATAGGGTGTGTCATAGGAGGGAAGATCAGCTAAAACTAATGGCCCATCACTTTTTGGTAGATTTTAGTGTATATAAACAGAAAATAATTTCAGTTTCAATATTTTGCAACCTTTTGCTAGGTAAATTTTAGCGTGAAAATTATCGAAAATCTAACGTACAGCTGCATTAGTGCATTACAATTAAATAGTGAACATTGCTTTCTGACTTCATTCTTTAACAACCCAACTAACAATATTTTTTTCTGTTTCAGATTCTGATGCATTTATAAGTTGATAATATTTGCGATGGCTGCTTGTGTCAGGACGAGGAACCAAAAATCCAGCCATCTCAGTCACTATCTTGGGTCTGGGAGAGAGCTCCTGAAGTCGGAGTTGCCTACATTGAGAGATGCTTTGAGATACGGTGTTTTAATCAGGCAAATCAGTGAAAAGAACCAAAGAACTTACACAAACAAAGACATTGCCAGTGATATGACCAAAGCTGTCTTGGCACAGTACACTCTGGCTAACGCTCAGTTCAAGCCTCCAGTCATAACAATTCAGAAGAAGATTAGTGAGAGACTGCTAGCCAGTTGGGAAAAGGCAAGAGATATCTCTCTTGGGAGAGGAAAACTTGCAGTTAAGGACAGCTTTGCCAAGCAACTGGACCAGTTATTTGACATAATTACTTGCAAGTGCCCAATTGTTCTCTGTCCTGAGTTTGGATGCGATCGTGACTATAAATCCGAGGCCCACATCTCCTGTATTTGCAAGCGTGAACTGAAGATTCCTGTGATCGAACTGGCATTTGTCAAAGCACAGAGAGAGAAGACTGGCAGTATAGGGGCTCTCATGATTTCTAGCCAAGATATTCCGGAGTCCAAGAGAGAGGAGGCTGCCACACAGAGACAGAAGGGGAGAAGAGTTGCCGAGGAAAAGAGACTTGAGAAGGCCCAGGGTGAGGTGAAAAAGGCCGATGATTGGAGTCAAGCTGATTCAGAGTTTAATGACTTCCCCATGGCTGATCCGAGTGCTGATCAGGAAAATGGTGACTTTGTCCCTAACCCAGAAAATAATGATCCCAAACCTTCCAGGCATAAGATTCGAAATAGGAAAGATATCCTGAGCATAGCTCTGGCCAGCATGCGACACCACACTGGTCTCAGAGAAACTGCAGAGATAGCAACAGCTGTCTGGGTTGACGGTGGTTTGATAACACCTGATGATGTTCACCTGGTGATAGATCATAACAAAGTAAGGAGAGCTCAGGAGAAACTTGTCAGTAACCTAGAAGAGGAGTTTGATAAGGGGATAAGAGAAAATGGAATCAATTGTTTGTTCTTTGATGGGAGAAGGGATGACACTAAAGTGTTCATGAAAGTTGGAGATTCTGACAAGTTGTTCCCTGCCATGGTGAAGGAGGAACACTACTCCTGCTGCAGTGAACCAGGAGGGAAGTATTTGTGGCATTTCACTCCAGAGAAAGATGACATCAGGAAACCAGCTGAGATAGTGGCAGATAACATTGTGAACTGGCTCAGAGAGAGGAACGTAGACCAGACCCTGCAGGCTATTGGAGGGGACAGCACCAACACGAACACAGGGTGGCAAGGGGGGGTCATACAGTGGATAGAGAAGAAGATTGGGAGGAAGCTGGTCTGGATTGTTTGTGACCTCCACACCAACGAGTTGCCACTCAGACATCTGATCCAGGAGCTGGATGGCAAGACTCTTTCAAACAACAGATGGTCTGGTCCTCTTGGCAAGATGCTGGACTCTGCCACTGAGTTAGAAATAAATCCGAGCTTTGAAAAAATCACAGTTGGCCCTCCACTCGTTGAGCTTGCACATACTGTCATTGACGACCTGAGTACTGACCAGTGCTATGGTTACATGATTTGCAGTGCCATCAAAACTTGGGTCATGCCTGATAGACTTGCTTACCTGCAGATAGGTCCAGTCTCACATTCTAGGTGGCTCACAACGGCTCTCAGGTTCTGCAGAATTTGGGTCGCTCATCATAAACTGAAAGGGAACCAGCTTCACAACCTGAGACTTATTGTCCAATTCATCGTGAGTGTCTATCTTGCCAAATTGGTTCAACATCAAGGTCAAGTCATCGTTCTCCGAAGGTCCGAGGCATGTTCTCTTCCAGCTTGAGCTCCTGAGGAGTCAGCCAAGGAAGGTTGTTCAGATTGTGGAGCAGACTGTGAGGAGATCTTCCTGGTATGCTCATCCCGAGGCAGTTCTGCAGACACTGCTCTGCAGTAAGGATTAGGAGGAGAGAAGAGTGGCAGTCAAAAAGATCTTGGATATGAGACTTATGAGAGGATCTGGGCATGACGAATCAGTTGGTGACGATTCCTTCAGGGTCAGGAAGACTCCTGAAGTCAATCTAGGTGCCAAGACCCTCACTGATCTCATAGATCTGGATAACATCCAGGCTGGCAGTGAGCCCCCTATTACCTGCAGCCTCACCAATGTTCAAGTCAGAGCTTTCCTGGACAACCCCATGCATGTCCCTGCCTGGCCCTCGCACACCCAGAGTATAGAGCGTTGTGTACAGCAAGTGAGAGAGGCCAGCAGTCACGTGTACAGCCAGGAGAGGAGGGAAGGCTACATCCGAGCTCAGGTGGTCAGCAGGGAGGTGATGAGTAGAAACAGAAGCAAGAAAGACATGTTCTCTATGGTGTGCAGTAACACCGGGTCGTAGGAGTAAAACCGGTTTTTGTATTTGATGATTTTGTTTTCTAAAGGAATATTGAATTTAATAAATGTGTCAAGATCATTCGTTTCACTATTCTGGATCAGTTTCATCCTAATAAATTAACCTGATACATTTACTTTACTTTAAATAAGCTATTTAGTGGTGTTGGTAAAAGGGTGGGAATACTGAATTTTCATAAGATTTCAAGTTAAAATTTACCTAGCAAAAAATGAAAACTTTTCAAATCTGAAGATATCACATGATTATGCACATAGAACTACATCATTAATACCATGGGCCGATTTTTCAAACTCAAAAAAAAAAAATTCGCCTCCGTATGACACACCGTAATATGGCAGCCTCGGGGCAATGTTGCCACATAACGCGTGCAGTGCTGCCACGTAATTATATATATAGGTGCTACTCGGCACAGTAGCTTATATACAAGGTTGCTACTCGGCACAGTAGCTTATATACAAGGTTGCTACTCGGCACAGTAGCTTAGATGCATAACCTACAGTTGCTTTATCATAAGATTACCCAGGACAATTTTGAATGTCAATGTCATTGTCTGCAAGAAACTTCATCAAACCTTCAAACATTTCTTGAGCCTTGTGTCCTTGATTTGGCAAGAATTTCACAAATCTTTCAACAGGTGTGTCATGCTCCATGTATCTGATTATCAGAGTTAGTTCATCAATATGGCCTTCATCAGGGATGGAATCTAGAGAAATTTTGTAATATTTTGAGAGTTTTATACGTGAGATAATTTCGTTCAGTACTTCATTGCTCATTAGTCTGACAATTTCTTCACAGATGGTTGAAGAAATATAGTTTGTATGACCAGTGCCACGATTAGCATGATTCTGGATGTGTTGCCCGAGGAAATCATCATACTCGGCCAAAAGCTCTAGTAATCCCAAGTAATTTCCATTATGAGGAGATCCAATTATTCATCATCTCCATGAAGAGCTAGCCCTATTTCACATATAAATTTAAGCACGCTGATCAATCGCCTTAGAAGACTACACCAATATTGCTCTATTTCTCCCACATGCTCCAGCTCCCTTTGCACGACTCTCTGCTGACAAAACTGCTTGAATGTGGTCCTTTTATTGTTCATGGGCAACAAGCCTATTAGCATGCTTCCAGTCGCAGAACCCATCAGATGTGAATTGAGATCTTGAAACACCCATTAGCTTGCAAAAGAAGCAGTAGACTCGCCCATTTGCGGAGAAGAAACAAAGCCAAGAACGCTTTACAACTTCCCCATTTCGATTCCTTCGCTCAAATATGGCTGGTGTACATTTGTGGTGGAGATTCTTAGAACCGTTTGCAGCCCAATAATCAATAAATTTTTTTGTCAAATGTTCTGACCATAAGCTAATGTCAATGTCATAATTTTGTGTAGTTGCCATTTGCACTTCAGGAGGCACATGCTTTGATTCAATTTCAATCTCCTCGGCAGTCTGGTCATTTCCCCCTGTAGATAGGCTAGAGCTGCCATATAAAGAGGAAGCTGATGCATCACATGCAGGTACTTGTTCTGGTTGCCTTGAAGATGAGCTTGCAGAAGCACTGACTAGATGTTCTGAAGCTGATGGACGAGTGAAGAATTCAGTCAGTCGACGTGTTTTTGTAAATTCTTTAGCTTCTCTCTCAGCACGTTCTTTAGATGTCTTTCTCTTTGCATCACCATTTTCGAAACGTCGTACACCTTTTTGTCTGTCCATTCCACTCATTTCTGCAACAATAAATTTCTGTCAACAAAGAAGGACACCTAATTTTTCGTTATAATTAAAAACGTAACACAAATTGGCCGTTTTCTTTTTACTACTTTATGGAGAGGTTAATTGATTACTTAACTCCCTAGAACATTTGGAAGCCAGCATATTTTTTTTAAATTTGGAATTTTGGATAAGATTATGACCTCTCCCTCTGACTTCTCCCAGTCCCACCCCTAAAGCTCGCCGTCGGTTTGCCTCCTTTTCACCATTGACTATACTGTGTTATACTGTATATACTGATCGTGGAACTGACAGAAACCGTCAT
This sequence comes from Homarus gammarus, assembly GCA_958450375.1. NCBI lineage: Eukaryota > Metazoa > Arthropoda > Malacostraca > Decapoda > Nephropidae > Homarus > Homarus gammarus. Next base: position 730,039 of record CAUDMG010002820.1, on the reverse strand, counting down.
TGACATAGTTAATGTACTCAAAATACATAAAAATAACTCAACTTACTTGCATCCAATCGACCTGTAGTATCTTAAAGCACAATTATATATGTGAACATATATTCTTAGAGCACACCCACCCACACTCAAGCACAAGCATCAATCGACTCTCTCTCACTCGCACTCTCACTGTACATTTGCAAGACATGTTCTAGGAAATGACAACTGACAGATCATTCATCACTGAGTTGCGACGACTTCACTCAACAAGCACACATGACGATTCTCTCTCTAATTTTACATCTCAAGACATGTTTATGTTTACTCATGGGAAGTTCACGAATCATGGGCGACGCAAGTCTCCTCTTTAATCGACAGATATATGACATGACAACCGATGTGCAGATACTACACGACCCAACCCCCTCCGACCGACTGTCAACAAACACAGCGCCCTGATGGCATTCATAATGGAAGTGACAATGAAAAACATATTTTATTTGTACAGGGTCACGGACAGTCTTCAGACCTGGGACTATTATAAGGACCACGCTGGCAGTCTGGGGCTCATTCTCCCCATCCATGCTTCCATCACTATCGGTCTCGCTCTGGTTACTCACCCTCAAGTTGGCATCATTATGAGAGGAGGCACTAGCTCCTTCAGAAGCTCCACTAACACTATCACTGTCGTTGTTCACTGGTACACTTACTTAGCAGGCTTTAACCTGACCTGCATTGGCTATCGAAGGAGAGTCACTGTGCCTGTTGACTTCAGGTGGTGGAGGCGATCCGGGCGCATTGGCATCACTGAGTGGGACTACTATTGTGGATGGAGGCGGCCTCCCAGGACAAATGGGGTGCAAGTCCGTCACACCCTCCTTCCTGGACCTGGGACACTGCCCCCTGGGTGGGGAGGTGTTGCTATTGATTTCAGGCGCTGGAGGCGACCCCGCAGTGTTGCTGTTGGCATCATTGAGTGGGACCGCTTTTGTGGGTGGTGGCGGCCTCCCAGGACAACCTGAGTGTCAGTCCGTCACACCCTCCTCCCTGCACCTGAAACACTGCCTCCTGGGTTGGGAGGTGTAGCTGTTGATTTCAGGTATTGGAGGCGACCCGGTAGTGTTGGCTATGGCGTCACTGAGTTTGACCGCTATTGTGGGTGGAGGCGGGCTCCCAAGGCAACCTGGATGCCAGGCCGTCACACCCTTCTTCCTGTGCATCTGGCACACTGCCACTCAAATGGGGAGTCCTGCTCTCTCCCCTCCTGAGAGGCACCTTCCTTGATGGGGCAGCTCCTTGTGCTATGCATTCCTGCACAGAAGCCGCAGGTGGCTGGCTTGTGACAGTATTTCGCCACATGATTGACCCCGAAGCAGTTGTAGCACACTACAGGGGGAGGAGTCCACCGACTGATGTTACTAGGGGTACCGTACGTGCTGCCAAAGAAGCGGTACTCCTCAGGAGGTGGTTCCTTCCTTTTCCAAACAATGATGATCCTACTAAGTTGTGCACCATCCTTATAAAGTCTTCTTGCTCTGTGGACGCCCTAAAGTGACAAAGCTCTCCTCGGGGGAATGCCCTTGGGGAATTGGGTGACAAGGTCTTCCTTCATTTTTTGGGGTCGAACAGGTTCATCTCGCTTAATAAGCTGTATTGAGCCGACCTCTCCATTAATGAAGCGTTGGATAGCATCCGTCTCCTCTCGGCCTACATAGACAAAACGAGGGGTGTTTCCTGGCACGACAACATTCAGCTTAGCTGTGCCATAATCCTTATTCAGGGCAGTCAACCAATTAATCTTCATCAAATTGGTTGCGTTCTCGGGGAAGGCAAGGCGCATGTAGTTAGCCCGGGGAGCAATGGGAGGGGGAGGGGGGGATGCCCCTATTGGCTCTCCTCTGCTTCCTTCCCGGGGTCCTCATTTTGCGTTTCTGCTGACGTGTCTTAAACTTCTGAAAGCCATCTTCAGTTTCGCCATGACTGTCCTCCACATCTTCTTCATCAGGAACATCTGTGACACCGTACCATCAGATAATCAGGGCCAACCCCACACAAGTGTGGAACATGGCTGTAATACGATGGTAGTGAGTCACTCACTAGTGTGAAAATTCAAGTTACTATTATAAATATAAATTTTTTCCGGTGTAGCTGACCGTAGGCCTGATTTTTTTTTTTATAATTGACGTGAGACTTATGTCATGTGAGGGCAGGGCAAGAGCTTTGGAATGATATGAGTGTCGCAATGTAATGTTTGTGTCATATAATACGGAACTCTTTGTATCCTGACCACCACTCACAGTCTTAGCTGGGTACCAGACTCCTCATTAATATCTCTATATACTGCCATTTGACATCCATTCCTTATAATTAGATACTTATCTGATGAATTAGAATGTAAATACAAGTGTGGGTGTAGGAGTGTGTCCATCATTGAGTGACGATCACTACAGGCACGTCACTGGTGTTGAGCAGCACGTCAGCCAGGATCACCTTCATCACCATCTACCTCAACACGATGTTACTCTACGCCTTCTACACCTGTTTCATCATCTCCCACCTAACTGTCACTCCCTACTCCCACCCCTTCAACTCCATGCAGGAAATGTACGACAAGGGCGACAACGACTTCGGCTTCGCGAAGGGAATCTCGGTGGAGGGCAGCTTCAAGGTAAGGCGCCAACGTTACAGCTAACGTAGTACAGTTTTCGTCAAGTATCATGTCAAAAAGATACTATACCCCGAAGGTGAAGTAAAATGGAAATACTGATGCTCTCTTACTAACCCAAGAATATATATATATATATATATATATATATATATATATATATATATATATATATATATATATATATATATATATATATATATATATTAATATATATATATATAAATATATATATGTGTGTGTGTGTGTGTGTAACCGGTCGGAAATTCTCACTTCTAGTGGAAGCGCCCCCTCAGAGAAATCCCAAACCACCACAAACACAATTAATAAAAGTACGTATGATTGGAGTTAATGAGACGCACTGGTAAAAGATAACACCTCTATTTCTTCCAACACTACAGACGGAATCAATAATTGTACACAAGCACCAGAGTACTTATTAGCGTGGCTTATAACACTACACTGGGAAACAAAAGTTATACATGGTATCAAAAAAATTATTAAAAGATATTATTTGCATCTGAAAAGAACTACTAATGCAGCAGAATGAGGAACTCACCTGAAACAATTCCTTCGTTCATCCTACATCACTTGGTGGCACATAAAACATTTAAAAAAATATTACTTGTTCCGATGAACACGCCTTATGGGCATCCGACAAAATTATAGCAATCACTGAGGAATAGAAATCCCGATTTAGTCATACCACACAAGAACATGGATCACTCATAGCCTGTCTGGAATGACCCACAAAATACTATAATCCTAACTGTCCTAACTACACAGAACCCGAAGGTGGTAACTACTAACCTGCCAAGTGGCAGACATTCACAAGAAACCGACAAAATCACTCATGACCTGTCAGGCAGGCGGGTGCTCCGCTGTTCTCGCATTACTCTTTCTAGGTTTCAGGAGCCATGAGTGTATTTCTCCATCAACACCCGCAACATGCTTCACACATATGCTCAGATTACACCCATACTTTAAGGTGTTACAGCCCCTCACGAATTTTTGAAGAGGAACCCCTACGTCCCACGTGTGCAATCAACCATGATTAACGTTGATTACACACCTGGCCTTGGTTATTTTAAACACATACACCCAATATTGGGGAGATGAATGTCTCTATGAAACCACTAGAGCTCCCGTTCCCATCGTATGACCTTTCATTCACTCAGTCTGCACTCAGTTTACTCCCAGTACTTCATGGATAGGAAGAGAGCGACCGTCAGCCCACCTAGTTAGGCCAGTTCAGAGTACAACCAGGTGAACCCTGCCCAGCTGAGGGAGGGGTTCTACTTTCCCGTGAGTAAGATTTTTCACTGACTGACTGAAAAGATGTGGTGTTGTATGAACCAAGGTGGGGAAATTTGATGAACCAGATCGACCACCGACCAAAGTGCGGCTGCTGGTCCCCGTAGTTAGCCGTCAGAGACACCTGTTCGCCTCGCGCGTTGCCAGCTATATCTTCCAAACCACCACTAACCACCGACCAACCAAGTGGGTTCTCGTGACCCTGCAAAAGGAGCAATTTGTTAACTACTGTTAAATTCTTCTCCGCCCTATCTAAACACTGTCTGAGATCAAATATTGAAGTTACTGGGACCTCAACTGACGCCACCTCGATTGTTGGAGCATCGGCTTTTTTCACATTTCATTTTTCCAACATTCGCTTCCTGAGATTCAATTTTCCTTCTGTGGAGCGCCATCTATTAACCTCTTCCCCCGATCTCTTTCTACTTTCCGAACTTCAACTGTCCAAAGCAGCTTCACCCAAACCTTTTCAAGTCTCCAACTACAACCTTTATACCTCCTTTCGTTCTAAGGGAGGTGTATGCGCCTACGGAAACATACGTACACCCATAGCTCGACTCACGGATCTTGAATCTTCCCTTTATGATGTCATCTGGCTCAAAATATCTCTACCAACTGTGACCATTTTTCTTTGTTTCCTATACTGTTCTCCCAACTCTACCCACTATTTGGAACTCTTTGACTATCTCACTTCTTGCCACGAGTCGTTGCTAGCCACACACCCCAACACCGAGATCCTCTACCTAGGGGATTTCAATGTACGTCTCAGAGAGTGGCTAGGCTCTGCAAGGGATGGCCCAGGTGGAGCTGAGGCAAATAATCACACACCCTACACGTGTTCCTGATCGACACGATCAACTTACTAACATTATTGATCTTGTTTTACCTCTAACCCCTCACACTATTCATACTCAATTTCTGCCCCCTCGGGTCTTTTGATCATAATCTTATTTCTATTAAGTCGAACTGGGCACGACCACCTCCCCCATCCCCTCTAAACGTCAACTATGGCACTATTGGAGGGTAAGCTGGCAATCTTTGAGAGAATTCTTCACCGACTTTCCTCGGGATGAATGTTGCTTTTCCACTCGGGACGTCTTGGCATGTGCTGACAGCATTGTTGGGCCTATTCAGGGTGGTATGAATGCATTTATCCCATCTTCTACCAAAACTTTCACATTGCAACTATGGTTTGATCGCTCCCGCTCTCTTTCATGCAGGGTGAGAAATAGGGCATATCGAGCTATGAAACTATCTCCTTATCCTAGGAATCGTTGTAAGGCTATTCTTCGTAGGGCCAAACGGAATTTTATAAAAAGAAAGATCGCTGTGCTGACATTCTTCCTCTTGTAAATCCTTCTGGTCGAAAGACTACAGGGAAATAATGTTAGGAATGATGACAAAACTAAAGTAGACAGGGAGTTTAAAACTAAACGCGGCAAGGAGAGGACTCAGAACACGACTAACTTAAATGTATACTACGCGAACACAAGAAGTATGAGAAACAAAATGGATAATATTAGGGCCTTGGTATGTACTGAAGAAATCGATATAATTGCATTCACTGAAACATGGATCAACCTAGACACACGTGAATTACCAGTCGAATACCAAATTGCGGGTTACAAACTGTTCCATACCGATAGGCATACCAGGAAAGGAGGCGGAGTAGCAATCTATGTTAGGGATAATCTGAAGTGTGAAATAAATAAGGAAATAAAAACTGAGAGGAATACAGAAACAATTTGGATAGAATTAAGCGACGGTCGGGAAAAATTAATCACAGGAGTAATATATAGACCCCCCCAATCTTGATAGCGTCAATGAGCGACTTATCTGGGATGAAATGCGCAGGGCTTCCATACACAACAAAGTCTGTATAGTAGGCGACTTTAACCTTGGCCAAATAGATTGGACTGACCTTACGGGCAACTCAGAATCAGAGGATTTTCTCGAGACGATCCAGGACTGTTTCCTAAGTCAACATATAACCGAACCCACACGGGGAAATAATATACTGGATTTAGTTCTGTCGAACAGAGAAAACCTCATTAGCAATGTCTAGGTAGGGAACGAACTTGCAAACAAGGATCACAAAGAAATTCGATTCCAGTTAGATTTTCAGGGCAGACTTAAGGAAAATTCCACTTAAGTACCAGATTTCAGAAGGGCAAACTTTGACAGTTTAAAGAGGCAGCTGAGAGAGGGGGTGTCGCGCTTGGCCGTGAACCTGACAGATGACACCGACCTGATAACGAGATCTGAGATTGCCGAGTTCCACGGCAATTTAGATAGTGAGTTACTTAATGCACAAAGGCAGAACATACCATACAAAAAACTCAGATCAGACAACAATGACCCTAAATGGATAAATAATTATTTAAAGAACATCATTGGCCAAAGGAAGGCTATAGGCAGAAGGATAAATCGTGGCGAAATTCACCTCCGGGACTATTATAGGGTATTGGCGAGTAGGGTTAAAACCGAGATAAGGAAAGCAAAGAGGAATAATGAGGTAAGGATAGCAGGGGAGGCGAAGACAAACCCCAAAGGATTCTACCAAATGTATCAAACTAAAACACGAGAAAAGATTGGACCAATACGGTCAGACTTCGGCGAGCTCGCTGATAACGACGGAGAAATGAGCGATAATTTGAATAAATATTTTTCAACAGTTTTCACCACCGAAAATTTAAACATGATACCCGAGGCACCGACTCTATTCAGAGATAGTGAAGAAAACAAATTAAGTGAGATAGTAGTGACTAGTAACTATGTTAGTAAGCAAATAGACAAATTAAAGCCTAATAAGTCACCTGGTCCCAATGAGCTATTTGCCAGAGTATTAAAGGAATGTAAGGAAGAGCTTAGTATGCCCTTAGCAAAGTTGTTTAACATGTCCTTAAAAACAGGTGTAGTACCAGAATCCTGGAGGATAGCGAATGTAATACCGATTTTCAAGAAGGGGGAAAGATCACTATCCTCTAACTACCGCCCAATCAGTCTAACATCAATAGTAGGCAAATTACTGGAAGCAATCATTTCAAACTCTATTCGAAATCACCTGGAGAAGCACAGATTGCTCAATGATTCCCAGCATGGCTTCACAAGCGGACGTTCTTGCCTAACTAATCTATTAACATTCTTTTCATCAGTTTTCGAATCAGTGGACGAGGGGCACAATTATGATGTGGTATATCTCGACTTTAGCAAAGCCTTCGACAGAGTACCCCACGAAAGACTAATTAGAAAGGTAGAAGCTCATGGCATCAAAGGTGACATCCTTAAATGGATTAGGGCGTGGTTACAGGACAGGAAACAGCGAGTGAGCATTAACGGCACTAAGTCCCATTGGAGCAACGTCACAAGTGGAGTTCCCCAAGGCTCAGTACTTGGACCATTATTGTTTATTATATACATAAACGACATAGATATCGGCATAGACAGCAACATAAGTAAATTTGCTGATGATACTAAAATAGGACGTGTTATCAAATCTGACGAGGACTCGGCAAAACTACAGGAGGATCTAAACAAATTTTTCGAATGGTCTGAAAAATGGCAGATGAAATTCAACATTGACAAATGTAAAGTACTCAGTATAGGAAATGTAAACAGGGAAACCAGATACCAGATGAACAACGATGCCATAGAGAAATCCGACTGCGAGAGAGATTTAGGAGTAATGATAAGTAGGAACCTTAAGCCAAGTAAACAATGTGTTTTTGCTCGAAACAAGGCTAATAAAGCACATGGGTTCATACAAAGGAGTGTTAGTTACAAGACTAGCGAGGTCATCCTAAAACTGTATCTTGCTCTTGTGAGACCACACCTGGATTACGCAGTCCAGTTCTGGTCACCGTATTACAGAATGGATATAGAATCCTTGGAAAGAATTCAGAGGAGAATGACAAGACTAATCCCGGGTATCAGGAACCTTGAGTATAGAGACAGGTTAAAGCATCTTAATTTGCACTCCCTTGAGAGACGTAGAGCGAGGGGCGACCTGATAGAGGTGTATAAGTGGAAGGCAGGGCTAAACAAAGGGGACATAACAAAGGTACTCAAATTATCCAACCAGCAGCGAACTCGTAACAATGGTTTTAAATTAGACAAATTTAGATTTAGGCGTGAAATAGGTAAACATTGGTTTGGAAGCAGAGTAGTGGATGAATGGAACAAGTTACCAAATATCATCATTAACTCGAATACGCTGAATTGCTTCAAACATAGGTTGGATGCTCATTTGAGCAATAGGGGTTGGGTGTAAACGGGACTGCCCAGTATGGGCCAATAGGCCCGCTGCAGTTTCCTCCATTCTTATGGTCTTATGTTAACAAAAAACAACTTCTGCACTCCTTCTTTTCCTCCTTGGTTAAATTCAATAGTAATAAAACTCAGTATTTACCAATTACGCTTTCTAAATTAGATGATCTCCCACCAATTACATTTGAGGACGCTATCATTCTGCCAAATTTTGAAACAAATGTGCTAGGTCTCACCATTTCCTCCAATATGTCCTGGAAATCACACATCCTTAATATAGCTAAAGCTGCCTCCCGAAAGTTGGGAATGCTGTACAGATGCCGTAGCTACTTCACTCCTGAGCAGTTGCATCAAGTATATAAGGGATTCATTCGTCCTAACTAGGAGTACTGCTCTCATATCTGGGGTGGCTCTTCTTCTCTCCAACTGTTAGATAAGATGGAATCAAAGGCATTTCGTCTTATTAACTCTCCTCCTTTAGTCGGCAATCTCTCTTCCCTTTCTCTTCGCAGCAATGTTGCTTCTCTCTCTCTTTTACAGGTACTTTAACGGGCAATGTTCGGTGGATTTGGCATCCTGTGTGCCGCCGGCAAGGCCGTGTGTTTGTAACACACATCTTGCCCGCAGTGCCCACCGTTTCTCTGTGGATGTCGGTCACACGAGAATAACCCGTTATAGTACCTCCTTCTTTCCTCACACAGCCAAACTGTGGAATGCTTTACATTCTTCTGAGTTTCCATACTTATACAATCTGTCTCACTTTAAAAAGCTGGTCTTCCGGCATCTTCCTGGTGTAGATTAACACAGTATAACCTTTTTCTTCTCCATTTTCAATTTCTTTCTGTTCTTATTTTTTCGCCCCCCCCCCCCCCCCCAGGTCCCGTTGTGGTTCGTTTGACCTGTGCCCGGGTGGGCTAATTCCCGTAAAAAAAAAATAAGTATACATATATACTGTATATATGTATTTTATTTTTTTGGGGGGGAGGATCTTAATTTAGTGATGCAGTCGCACACACGACATATAACACAATTAAGGTGGTGTTAAAGGTACACACCCTCCACAAGTTAATACCTGTGTGGTGTTACAGCTACACACTCACCACTCACCATCCTACAACAAGCAATTTTGTTCCAGCTAGCCACAGGAGGGCTGTACAAGGATGTATGGGAGCGTCTTGTGGAGCCAAACTACGGGTCGCTGGTACACTCTGACGACCAGGGTATCCGACAGGCCCTATATGACCCCCGCTACGTACACTTCATGCTCGGAACCAAGTTCATCTTCAACTACGGCCATAACTGTGACCTCTTAATGCTGCCTACCAAGTACATGACCATCGGCAGCACTTTCGCTGTGCCTAAGGGGTCACCTCTTCGTCGTATCTTCAGCTACCAGTATGTTAGACCACGCCTGTATTAGTAGAGGGGATAATGGAAAAATCGTGCAAATGGTGATACACGCATGAAATTTGGCATGATCATACCCTAGGGGCTACTGGTCAAATCTGCCTGATTGGCCATTTGGAAATTCAAAATGGCGGTCATTTTTCAAGATGGCTGCCAAATTGACCTTCGAAAGATGATTATTTTTGTTTATATAAATTGATGTAGTTGGTCAATCTGAATGATCTTAGTGTCGATATGTATGTTTTCAAGCATGCTTAGATGATTTTTTTTCTATTTCTGATACTCTCAGGTATATATTTTTCTTATTTATGACTAGTATTATGTACTGGTTTTATGTTTTTTTCCAACTAGGTGAGGGTAGCATGTGAGGGAGTGATTGACGGGCACTACCAGGGCACACTGGTGACATCACTGCTGTGCATCCCAGCATGGGGTTCAGTGTCAGCTAAGAAAAAGCATGTCATACTGCAACAGCTTAGTGTCCCAAATGCGGCTTAACCAACCCCAAATCAGTTAAGCAGCCGCACCTGAATTGATAGGATGTGCCAGCGCGGGAGAGCCGAGCCAAGGATAACGGGGTTTTAGTTATCTGGATGGTGTACAGATCGCACGGGACTAATGACACTGGATGAACGATCGGACTAGGTGTAGGGCAAAAGGCATGAACCTAGTTGTATCCCATACAAGAAAGTGCTCATCAGGGTGGTAAAAGGATAAACCTTCGGCCCTGAAGATCAAAAATAATTATCTACCAACAAATCATTCCTCACTGACCGGGCAAAGTGTTGTCTTTGTCAACAGGATAAGAAGGAAGATCTTAAGTCTCCACATGCAAATCCTGCCAAAAAGGAGATGACGGTTACAAGAGCTTGGCAAGGAATATTCCTTTAATTAATTCAAACAATGAACTGCCAATCAAGCTTGACCCTGCAAGACTTGTTGAAGATGATGGGATAGAGGAGACCTTGAGGAGAAACAAGGCACAGTGTCATGAGAGTTGCAGACTTCTGTTCAACAACACACAGTTAAATAGAGCTCAGAAAAGGCGAACCTCTGCAACAGAATGCTTTCTATGTGAGGAAGAAGCTTCGAGAGATGACATAAGACATGCAATGACAATGAAACTTAATAAAAGATTGAATGATTGTGAGAAAGACACTTTGCGATGGAAAACTCCTTGCCAAACTAAGTGCAGGAGATGTTGTGGCACAAGAACTGAAGTATCACCCTCGCTGCCTGGCAGACCTGTACAACCGAGAAAGAACACACCGAAATGCTCATGAGCAAGAAGAAGCACAAGAGCTTCATCCCAACACTCAGATGAAAGCTTCTAGTGAAGGTACTGAACCACCCATTTTCAGACTTGCTGACCTGGTCACACTCTACAGACAGAGACTTGAGCAGCTGGGTGTTGGATCGCCCGATGTTCATGCTACTCGACTGAAGGACCAGCTGCTTTTTCACATCCTCAGCTGCAAGCTCATCACCAAGGAAGAGATATCCTACTGGCCTTTGAGAAGGATGTTAGCTCAATCCTGGCACAAGCAAGCAAATACGGTGATGCGATCCATCTGGCCAAGGCTGCTGGGATGATACGACGGGACATGCTTCAGCACAAGTCACACTTCAGCAGTACATTTCATGGAGGATGCATTGAACAGGCTGTTCCACCATCACTGCTTCAATGTGTATGCATGATCGAATATGGTACAGATATCAAATCCCAACTCCAGCATGGGGCATTGAAGTCTAACTTTGCTATGTCACAGCTCTTACAGTACAACTGCTTTGCCAACTACAAGGTAGGAACACAAATCCACAGACACTCCAAGGACCATGAGACACCTTTTGCTATCTACGGCGGCATGTAGTTTCTGCAATAGGGCCTAAGAAAGCTAGTGGGATCCTATACTTTCATGCTTTCGCTGGCTGTGACGTTGTGTCTGCCTTCCGTAGGAAAGGAAAGAAATCTGCATGGCAGAATTGGAATGTCTGTGATGAAGTTTCAGAAACATTCACCAAACTCAGCCAATGTCCAACAACAGTTGCTGATGTTGACCTGCAGAAGCTGGAAAGATTTGTTGTCCTCATGTACGACAGATCTAGTGCAGCCACTGGTGTAGATGAGGCAAGACTAAATCTCTTTTCCCGCAAGCAGAGACCATATGACTCCATTCCACCAACCCAGGCAGCCCTCAAGGAACATGCAAAGCGGGCTGCCTACCAAGCTGGTATCATCTGGAGCCAGGCAACAATCTCCAATCCAGAAACAGGCAGTCCTGTCAACTAGGGATGGACGCAGAAGGGAGAGGCATGGCAGATACGTTGGGCTACTCTTCCCCGATTGCGACATGCTGTCAGGAGCTGACCAAATGTTGCTGTAAGAAAGACTGCAACCAGAGATGCAAATGCTTTCGCCCTCTACTTTCCTGCACAGCACTTTGCAGCTGCATATGTGAACAGCAGTAAATGCACAAAGATGTACTGTCAGGAGAAGTCACCAGGAACCAGTGCATACTTTATTTTAGTAAGTTCTTTTATTTTTTTATTTTTTTTAATAATAGTGTTATTTTATGGGTATAAAAATGTGACAATGGACTTAAAACTATACAAAATCATCTGATCATGCTTGAAAACATACATATCGACATCAAGATCACTCAGATTGACCACCTGCATCAATTTCTATAAGAAAAATCAACTTTTGAAGGTCAATATGGCGGCCATCTTGATAAATGGCCGCCATCTTGGATTTTCAAATGGCCAATCAGGCAGAATTGACTAGTAACCATTTGAGAATTACCATACCAAATTTGGTGCTTGTACCACCATTTGCATGAGTCTCTTGAAAAATTGCATTTAGCTGCCCCACCATATCTCTTAGGCTATGTCTCACGTGCGAGCGTTCCTACGGCATCAAGCGACCACACAAGGAAACGCGCTGCCTTGGTGTAGCGGACAAATATATGTGTTTTCTTTGATGTGACCCACTGGACTCGCGACCTCGAAACAGCGATAAAATATTTTGATGTCGCTTCCTCAGTCGCGCGAGTTCTCGCATTCTACACCAAAACTAAAGAAGGCTATATATTCATTTTCCACTATTAACACCTTGATCTTGCCAAGAAAGAGATCCTTGTGCAGAAGAATGTGACGCATTGCTAAGGGTGCTGTGTTATTCTAACACAGTACATTCTTGAATTGCATATGACTTTGCGTCTAGACCCTCTGTGTCAATGATATTATGGAAACTTGTAGCACATTTTACAATGTCAACATCAGTATCTACCTTTGTTTCAATAACTTTATTTAAAAATTTCCACTTACTTGTACAATTTTCAATTGCACACTGTACAGCATGCCTGGCACTTCAATCTGTAATTAAAATTCCTTTTTTCTTGGTTCAGATCATTCCTAGGTTATGGTTTCAACAAATATGCACAGAGTGGGTAGGCCTCGTCCCCAATCAGAATACATTTTGGTGTACGCGTGAAACTTCTTGTGAGCTTGGCGAAGTTCCTGGCAGAGATGGTGAAATTCGCCTACTTCCATCCTCCTCTGATATATATGATGTTTTTTCCTGGGTACCTTTGCAGGTACCACACGTTAAAAAGCATTATTTTCTAAAAGTTTGCTGCCAAGACGCTGGTGAGAGGGACACAAGTCGCTATAGAAGGTAGGTCGCGCGTCTTCGTCCTGGTCGCTCGATGCCACAGGACGCTCGCACATGGGACATAGCCTAACACATAAATCAGGTGTACTGTTGTATGTCTTAGTATTCTGAGTGTGCTGTGAGTGCGTTGTGAGTGTCTTGTGAGTGTCTTGTGAGTATGTTATCAGTGTCTTGTGAGTGTATTGTGTCTCGTGAATGTGTTGTAAGTATGTTGTGAGTTTCTTGTGAGTGCGTTGTGTCTTCTGAGTGTGTTATGTCTTGTGAGTGTCTTGTGAGTATGTTATCAGTGTCTTGTGAGTGTGTTGCATCTTGTGAGTTTCTTGTGAGTGTCTTGTGAATGTGTTCAGAGTGTCTTGTGAGTGTGTTTTGCTTTGTGAGTGGGCTGTCTGTGAGTACGTTATTTCTTGTGAGTGTGTCTCGTCTTGTGAGTGTTTTGTGAGTGTCTTGTAATTGCATTGTGAGTGTCTTGAGAGTGCGTTGTGTCTTATGAGTGTGTTGCATCTCATGAATGTGTAGTGAATGTATTGTGAGTGCATTGTGTCTTGTGAGTGTTGTGTTTTGTTGTGTGAGTGTGTGTGTGTGAGTGCTCACGCAAACACAAAGTGATGTAATGCGTCTCGTGTGGCAGCATTATGTTAGTGTTAAGATGCAAGCACTGTTTTCTTCCTCTCACTTTCAGCTACCTTCACTGGCTAGCTCTCGTGGCGAACAGGGAAGCAACTTGCATAAGTCCTCCCCTGCCAGTACACAGCCTCTTCACCATCAAGACTCCTGCTGTGCCTCCTCATGGCAACACAGGGTAACTAGGTACCTCGTCGGCCCAAGCTACACCAGCAGCGGATCTCGGAGGAGCAGTGGGCCCCAGAGGGATGGCGCATAAGACCCACTGGCGTCTACCAACCACTGCCTCGCTGTCTTGTGGATTAACCTTGGTAGGTGTAAGGCTATTGGAGTAAACCCCGAACGAAAAATCTTCGGTGGAGCTCCGCATCAGGCAGACATGCTTTCAGAGCTCCAACAAGACCTTAACGGCAGTATAGGCAGTATAGGCGAAAGAGGTGACCATCATGGGAACCAACGACTACACTCGTGGATGAAGGCAATGAATGATGGACAGGCTACTAAGGCGAAACCCAACAAACTGGGCGAGTGGCAGTCCATTGCAGCTCTCCCTTTCCCCAGTCATTGCAACACTTGCACCACTGGATCAGGAAAGGGGAGAGCCAAGATGTGTGGTTGCAGCCTGTGCTCCTGTCTCACCACATGAATCAACTCAAGCACAGCCATCATCCAGCTTATCATGCTCCTCATCATCATTAACCTCTATATCCCTAAAAATCCTATGGCGACGGACGAGTGGCGACGGGGACAAGCATAGATGACTACCGGAAGTCTCTAGTCACATCTCTGAACATGGGCAGCATAAAAAGAAGGTCGTTTATCCAATGGGATCTAGGTAGCAGTGCAATCCGGTTTTGTCTGTGCGACTGAGCAGCAGTTTTGAGGATCCACTCTGCTCACCCCACACAGGGAGGGGGCTAGAAAAGGTGCCCTAAAATAGCCTGCCTAAAGAACCAACCTGACTGGGCAACCACACCAACTAAGGGCATCCTTATGCGGTCGAAAACACAATCATAATCACAGATCAAAATAAAAACAAATTATACAACCTCTTATGGTCGCTCCATGGAATGTCAGGACCCTTCTGGATAGTGGCACAAATGAGCGACCTGAAGTAAGAACCTCCCTTCTGGTAAAAGAGTTGGCTAGGTATGATATCAAGACAGCAGCCTTTAGTGACTCCCTGGTCCCAAACGAGGGTCGACTCACAGAACGTGGGTCTGGCTATACCTTCTTCTGGAAGGGTAAGCCTGCTGTGCAGAGCAACTGCATTTATGGAGTTTGTCCATCCGCCAACGCATCCTACACAGGCTAACTGAAATGCCTGTTGGGGTCAACGAGCACCTCATGACGCTCTGAGTCCCACTGAATCACTCACGTCATGGTTTTTTCGTCAGTGCATACGCCCCAACACTGGATGCAGAGGATGACATCAGGAAGGCCGTTTATGCCGAACCTTGACAGAGTGCTAACCTATATCCCCAGAGACGATAAGGATGTGTTCTTAGGTGACTTCAATACCAGAGTTGGTAGGGATGCTGACATTTGGCAGGCAATCATAGGGAGAAATGGAATAGGCCAGTGTAATCCCAACGGCCTACTCCTCAGCAAGTTTGCTGCACACAACTCCACTATCTCCAATACCTTGTTTCGGCAGGCCGTGAAGCTCAAGGGTTCGTGCCAACACCCACAATCCAAATACTGGCATCTCATTGACTACATAATTGACACAGAAATAGATCGCCGAGATGTCCTCATCACCCGAGCTATGCGTGGCTCAGACCACTGCAGCACTAATCATCGGCTAGTCAGATCCAAACTCCCACTTCACTTCGTCCCAAAACGATGAAGGCAACAAGCCTCCAGAAGAAGTTTCAACACTAAGCGTCTGGAGGATCCAACGATAGCATATGCTTTCAGAGACAGCTCGAACATGGGCTGATAAACAACCTGACAACAAATAATCCAAATCCCAGTGCCAAATGGGATACTCGACACTGCCATGACAAAAACCTGTAGAGAGACCCTCGGCCAGATCGAAGGAATACACCATGACTGGTTAGATGAAAATGACCTGGAAATAAATGTACTCCTCAATGATAAACGTGTTGCTATAACTGACTGGCTGATCAACCCTCAGTCTTGGATCAAAGCTGATGCCTTTCGCAAGAAGAAAGCAGCAGCCCAGCGCAAACTTTTCAAACTAAAGAACAACTGGTTTAAAAATAAAGCATATGAAATGTAAAAAATTGCAAATCAACACAAGATATGCTAATTTTTAAATTCCACTAAAACATTTTAAGGCCAATCATTCATAGAGCAGTCCCCCTCTCCTCATCCGACGGTAACTCCCTAATTAAAGACGACGAAGGCATCCTTCAGTGCTGGAAAAAGCACTACCATTCGCTGCTCAACAGAAACACCGATGTGGATGTCCTGACTACCCAGCAGGTCCCTCAGCATCCAGAAGTGACCCATCTCAGCTATCCTCCATCACTGTAGGATAAAAATTAACAAAGCCTCAGGTCCTGATGAAATCCCAGCCGAGATGTATAAAGCAGGAGGACCTCTGCTTACTAGCTGTCTCCACTCTCTGCTGGAAAATATATGTGAAAAGGAGGAAAACCCCAAGCTCCTAAAGATGCCTCCATCATCAAAATTTATAAGAACAAGGGAGACCAGCCAGACTGTGGCAACTACCGTGGGACCTTGCTGCTGTCTGTAGTCGCCCGAGTCCTCTGAAACAAACTTCTTCCTGAGACGGAAAACTTCCTCCAAGTGTCTAAATGTAGCTTTAGACCTTCACATGGCATCACTGACATAATCTTTGCTGCCCGCCAGATACAGGAAAAGTGCAGAGAACAACGTCGTGACCTGGACATGGCCTTCATCGACCTAAGCAAGACCTTCGACTCGGACAACAGGGAAGCCCTCTGGCGGACCCTCAACCGTTTTGGCTGCCCACCAAAATTCATCGCCATTGTGAGGCAACTCCACAATGGCATGATCGGCAGTGTCCTGAACAATGGCCCCCAAGTCAGAGTTTTTCCCATCCAAACGAGAGTAAATCAAGGATGTGTACTGGCACCAACTTCTTTTCCATTTTCTTGGCTGCCTTCCTTACTCATGCCAGTGCCAATTTAGCCAGCGGGGTGGACGACCTCATCCTCGTTGCTCACACTGACACGGCCTGCAAAAGATACTGAACACCTAGGCAGATGCGTGTGCACACTTCGGCCTTGAGGTGAATGTACGTGAGACTTAGATTTTCTTTTAGCCCGCTCCTGGTTCAGCCACACCTCCACCACTCATCCAGCTAAACGATACTACCCTCTATAATGTTACCCATTTTCAGTATCTCGGCACCCACCTATCCACCAATGTGGATACCGATGAAGAGATTCAACATCGGATCAGATGTGCATCTCAAGCCTTTGGCAGACTCTGTGCCCATGTCTTCAGCTGTATGGAGCTGAAATTATCTACAAGCAGTGGTCCTTCCCACCCTGATATATGTCAGCGAGACATGGGTCACATACATGAGGCACTTCAAGGCACTTGAAAACTTTCACTATGTTCCATCCTCCGAGTTTCCTGGGGAGACAAGAGAGCAAATGCCAGTATTCTCGCTGACACCAACTGTAGAAGCATCGAGGCTACCATTATCCATGAACTACATTGGACTGGCCAAAGTAGCTACTTTACAGTCATCTAATGAATAGTAAATGTAACGCTGGCAAGCAACTGAAAATGTATAACGATAGTTATAAGATAAACCTGAAAAAGTGCCAAATTGACCCCCTCACCTGGGTGATGATTACCCTATACCGTAACGCTTGGAGGAGCACCACGCGAGAAGGTGTCAATACTTTCGATTTAGCCATACTGCAAACCGAGACAGACAAGCGCCAACGCTGTAAAGGCGCACTAGATGTATACATCCAGATTTGCAACATCAGTGAACGACTCTGCCGGCTCTCGTATCGGCCTGTCTAGTCACCTCAGATCTCACCAATGAAGGTGACATCCTTAATAACTCATATCATTGTATCATAACTGGATGATCGTCATACTCGATTCCGAGTGACACCAAAGTAGTAGTAGTTGTGTCTTGTGAGTGTGTTGTGTTTTATGAGTGTATTATAACTTGTGAATGTGTTGCTTCCTTGGGAGTGTGTTGTGTCTTGTGAGTGTGTTGTGTCTTATGCGTGTATTATATCTTGTGAGTGTGTTGTGTCTTGGGAGTGTGTTGTGTCTTGTGAGTGTGTTGCGTCTTGTGAGTGTGTTGCGTCTTGGGAGTGTGTTGTGTCTTATGAGTGTATTATATCTGGTGAGTGTGTTGTGTCTTGGGAGTGTGTTGTGTCTTGTGAGTGTGTTGCGTCTTGGGAGTGTGTTGTGTCTTATGAGTGTATTATATCTTGTGAGTGTGTTGCGTCTTGGGAGTGTGTTGTGTCTTGTGAGTGTGTTGTGTCTTGTGAGTGTGTTGCGTCTTGGGAGTGTGTTGCGTCTTGGGAGTGTATTATATCTTGTGAGTGTGTTGCGTCTTGGGAGTGTGTTGCGTCTTGTGAGTGTGTTGTGTCTTGTGAGTGTGTTGTGTCTGGTGAGTGTGTTGTGTCTTATGAGTGTATTATATCTTGTGAGTGTGTTGTGTCTTGGGAGTGTGTTGCGTCTTGTGAGTGTGTTGTGTCTTGTGAGTGTGTTATGTCTGGTGAGTGTGTTGTGTCTTGTGAGTGTATTATATCTTATGAGTGTGTTGTGTCTTGTGAGTGTGTTGTGTCTTGTGAGTGTGTTCTGTGTTATGAGTGTGTTATAAGTGTGTTGTGAGTATCTTGTGAATGTGTTGTGAGTGTGTAGTGTAATGTAAGTGTGTTGTGTCTTTTGAGTGTGTTATGGTTATCTGTGAGTGCATTGTGTCTTTTGAGTGTGTTGTGAGTGCCTTGTGAATGTGGTGTGAGTGCCTTGTGAGTGTGTTGTATGGTCATTATTGCTGTATGCTCAGTATTGTTATATGGGTCAGTATTTGGTTAGAGTCCTCTGAAATGTGTTGCTACTGTACAGGATAATACTAATAATACGTTATACTGACAGGAAAATAAATGAAGATTGGCAAAAATAACGAGAAAAATACTAAAAATTTATAGAATAAGCAATATGAGATACAGTACTTTAGCCATATGAACAGAGATGAGAGGATGATAGTAGAAATAGTAATGGGCAAAGCTGACTAGTGCAAGACTGTTACTGTAGGTATCAACCCGGAAAATAAATAAGTATAACGGGGTTTTTTTTGGGGGGGGGGGGGGAGGGGGAAGTTACCTCGATGTCCACTGAGTAAAATGGTAAAAAATCCCTTAGAGTTCTGGGTGTGGCAATTTTGTTTTGAAGATGGCCGCTGTCATGGTTGAGCGGTGTTGTACACACACTTGAACACCAATTATCTTTAGCTGTACTTCACACTTTGAGCAGAAACAGGCGACTCCTTCACCAGACACCTCGCTGGTTATATATATATACCTCTCTTCAAACGCCTAGAGCACCCTAGTGCCATCCAGGTGTTGTAGGTCGGTTGGAACGAGATATGCCAGGAAAGTTCGAGAACGGTCTACTCTGATCAAGGCTTACAATACGTAAATAAGTCATAACAAAAATGATGCAATGCATTGTAGAAATTTTGTTCATGGTAATACATCAATATATGCAGGAAAATCTCCCCAAACTTGACAAAATAACTGCTGCTTTTAATAGAAAACACTGGTCTACAAAAATTTTTTTTTTTTTTCTGGCATGAAACCTTTTAACTGTTTTTTACTAACTTTAAGGTGCTGAATCCAAATCTGATCTCAGATTTGCTCCATCACGTAACGTGCCAGAATTTACTGAGCTACCAGAGATTGAGGATATAGACCGGAATTCACCTGTGTCTACTGATGAAGATGAAGAGACTGATCTTTTCAAGCCATCTGGTGAAGATTATGAAAAGCCAACGTTGTTTACTCAGTCAGAATTGAATGATCTGGTCAGCGATCTAAATTTGCCAAAACAGTCTGCTGAATTGTTAGCTTCCAGGCTTCAAGAGAAACGACTCTTAAAACCTGGCACGAGTGTCTCCTTTTATCGCAACAGAGAAGAGCAACTGCGGAAGTACTTTCATTCATATGACCAGCTTGTTTTTTGTAATGATGTAGAAGGACTTCTTCTCTCCATGGGACTACCAGCATATGATAGTAAGGATTGGAGACTTTTTATTGACAGTTCTAAAAGGAGCTTGAAGTGTGTTCTTCTTCATAACGGAAACAAGTATGGTTCAATTCCAATCGGACATTCTGTACAAATTAAAGAAGAGTATGAAAACATTAAGACTGTTCTAGAGAGGTTGCAATACCATGCTCATGAATGGTTAATTTGTGTGGACTTGAAAATGGTAAACTTTCTATTGGGCCAGCAAGGAGGGTACACAAAATACCCCTGTTTTCTGTGCTACTGGGACAGCAGGGCTACAGCAGACCATTGGGTGAAAAAGAATTGGTCACCAAGACATAGTTTGACGCCTGGTGACAAGAATGTCATTAACGATCCTCTGGTTGACAGGAAAAACATTGTCCTTCCTCCTCTGTACATAAAACTTGGTATCATGAAGCAATTCGTCAAGGCTCTTGATCATAGTGGAGAGTGTTTCAGATATATATGCTCAACCTTTCCAAGTCTTAGCGACGAGAAGAAAAAGGCAGGGATTTTTGATGGACCTCAAATAAGAACACTACGCAGAGATCCACACTTCCTTGCAACAATGACTGAGGCACAGGCAAGAACTTGGAATACTTTCTCTAATGTGGTGCGGAACTTCTTAGGGAACAAGAAAGCGGACAACTATCAAGAAATTGTGGAAGAGCTGCTCTTGAGTTTACAAGCACTTGGATGCAGAATGAGTATCAAGGTTCACTACTTACACAGTCACTTGGACGAGTTCCCAGAAAATCTGGGAGAAGTGAGCGAGGAGCAAGGGGAGCGCTTTCATCAAGGCATTAAAGTAATGGAAGAACGTTACCAAGGTCGATGGGACTCGAACATGATGGCGGACTACTGCTGGAGTTTGATGAGAGACATTCCAGAAGCTGTACATAAGAGATCGGCCAAAAAGAGGAAGTTTATGTAACTGTAACTTTATCTTAATACTTGCACTATTTCTACCGTACATTAATTGTTTTTTTCACCCTTCAATGTTGCATTTAAATATTATATGTGCATTAACTTTCCAATTTGATATTAACAAATTTTGGTTATAGAAAAATACAAATTATAATGCTGAAAAAATTTATGTATACATGTTTAAACCGTCAATTTTGATCCAAAAGTTTATGTTTCCCAGCAAAAGTGCAATATGGTATATCTCAAAAACCTGATGTGATAGACAAAAACCAAAGTCATATTTGGATTCTGCACCACAAATTTACTTAAAATCCGTTTAAAAACCTTGTGCCAGAAAAATTGTGTTGACCGGTGAAATAATCAAAACACCTCTGCATAACACTACTCCCTCCCTAATCTTTCCGTCGTCTCCTCTCCTGAGGCTGCCACCGGGGTACTGGGATGTCTTCAGAGTCCACCCTTGGCGCATCAACCTCAGTCACATCCTCAGAGTGGTTGCCCTCTCCTGTCACGTCCACTTCCGTTAATAGGGGACGGTGCTCCTCTTCCTGGTCCATGGTTGAGTTCCCCAGATCTACCTGAGTTCTTCCAGGATCTTCGATCTGGTCCTCGTCGGTGGTAGGTGACTGCTCCTCAGTCTTCCCAGGTGTACTGCCCTGGTCCATGTTACTGCCACAGACGATTGGCATGGACTACCTTCAGCTGAGCCTTCCTTCTTCCTCTGATCCGGTAGGTCACATCTGAAAGCCGTTCCACTACAGCATATGGTCCTTTCCATGGACTCTGCAACTTCGGTGACTGACCTTTCCTCCACAGAGGGTTATATAGCCAGACCTTATCACCGTCCTTGTAACAGACCTGGCTTGCTTTGACATCATGGTTGCGCTTCATCACTCCGCCCGAGAAATCCAGAGCTTCTCGCACTTGATGGTGGACCTCCTTTAACCTCTCTTGGAGGCTTTTGACGCAACTGGTGGTTTCTTCAGGTAGTTCTTCATCAAGTGGTCTTCCTGTCAGCAGGACCACTGGCAGCCGCAGTTCGTGACCCAGCATCAGTTTTGCCGGTGTGTATCCAGTTGATTTGTGGGCAGCCTACCGATACGCCATCAGCAGGGCAGGCAGTTTCTGGTCCCATTCTGTTTGCCCAGCACCTCAACACAGTACTTGGCCAAGTCTTGTTCCAAGGTCCAATTAAATTTTTCCACCATTCCATCTGACTGTGGCCAAGGTGGAATGGTCCTAGTCTTCCATATGCCCAATAGTTTATAGCACTCGCTGAACACAGCTGACTCAAAATTTCTGCCCTGGTCCGAGTGCAACTCATGGGGTAACATCAAACCGGCAGAAGAACTTGCCCACCATCACCCAGGCAATAGTCGTGGCTAAATAATTTAGGATGCCATTTGCTTCTGGCCATTTAGTAAAGTAATCCAAGTAATCCATGGCCACACCTATTCCCATCTGCAGTGAGTGGCAGAGGTCCCGCAATATCCACTGCTCCCCTCTCCATTGGTGCGCCTGTATGGTACAACTGCAGTGGGGCACGCGTATGTAGTTTTGGTCCCTTCTTGGCACAGCAGGCATCGCATGTCAACTCAGTAAAACCTTTGCCGCAGGCAACTCAGGGTCTTCCTTCACTTCCAGGTGTCCACTGGCTGGATTGTTGCGCATCTCTTCCAGGATCTCTGACCTCATCTCCCTGGGAAGTACTGTCTGCCAGTACCTGTTGAAGCCATCTGTAGTCACCCACTGGCGCTGCGCCAGTGGGTGACTACAGATGGCCTTCAGCCGAAGAGCATCCCTTTGAGCCCAGTAGTATTTAGTCATAGGACTTGCTCCAGAGATCGTCTCCCATGCTGGCTGCACTGAACTCTGGCTCATCCACTAGACCATTAGCCGCAGTCTTGGTCTTCCAGTTGCAACGGCAGGATCTTCCTTCACTGTAGTGCGACTACACTTCTTGGGAAGTGCCTCTCTCCGGCAACACTGCTGACAATTAGACTAAACCACTACGAAACGGGCAGGGAAGACACCGTTCACCTTGCACGGCAACAACACCTCTGATATTGGAGGAATAACTACTGTCTGCATCGCTGTTACCTTAGCACTTGCATGCTTCACAGTCTTCAGCGGTACCCACTTTCCTTTAATATTCAACTGCATCGAGCCAAGGTCCAGTTGACACTTGTGAGGTAGGAGGCAGTCCAAACCCAGGATGGTTTTCTATATCCGCTACATAAACCTGTAGGGTTTCTACCCCCCCCCCCCCCCCAACTTGATGCTGATATCCACTGGCCCCTTTAGCACTGTGCAATGTCCAGTGATCCCTGTTTTGCCATAACTTCGCAACTTCAATTACGTTAAAGATAAACATAATAATGGGGGCGCAAATGGCACAACAAAAAACAAATTGGCAACTCAGCACAACATAGTCCTTAATATTTATTACTTAAAATTAATCTTACTTCAGTACATGGTAAACAATGTTTAAATGCAAAAGCTACAAACTCAAATAAGGACGAAATTGTGCATCATGGGTTCAATCACAACTCTCTTACTTTATCACAACAGTTCGGGAGTGAAGGTTTGGAATTATACACGTCACGAAAGATTAAATACAATTTAATAATAAAAGTTTACCATAATAAGTGTGCAGGTTACTAATGAATGGAAAATTTAAATCAAGAAAATAAAGAATAAACATAATATTAATAAACAACTAATATCACACACTGCTTTTCAACATCTCTATTGATTGCACTTTACACACAATAAATAATAATAGAGCAGCACTGAATATATAATACTCAACTAAACCCTATTTGAGAAGGTATCCACCACTGACAAACTGAGACGTCCTCCCACTTCCAATGCCAGCCAGTGACTGGCAAAATCCCTTATCCCAGAGGACTACAAGCCTAACAGCACAAATATACAACATCTCCCACATTAAGCTGCAAAAATAGTTAAACATACGTAGGTATCAAGTACCAGCCCTGCTCATACAAAATATATTCCATACATAAGTTGAGGGTAACGAGCCTAAAAAATTGCACTATGCACAACTCCACGCACCACTGTGCATTACATCATGCATAACATCCTGCACAGCTGCTGCAGTGTCTCAGGTAGTTTTTGAGGACTAACCATGTCCGGCCTCACAAAAGTCTGCTTCAAGGCTGTCGATCATCGACGGACACCTTATGCCATCGATCTCACCTTCAACCTGGACACTGATTATAGTGGCTCGGTTGCATTTTGTCAATACTGGGGCTGTGGTGAGACAAGCTGGTCGTTGCCCCTCTGCACCAGCCATCGCTAATTTCCCATCTTATTGGGTTGCTCTTTTTTCTCTCTCTTGGAATTCTGTAGCCAATTAATCTTGAAGTGTCCATCTTCTCCACACGTCCAACATCCTCTCTTCTCCACGTTCTTCTCTGTATTGCCCCTCTCTTGCTCTCATTTCCGCATGCAACAGCCCTCCTGTTTGTGCCCAATCTTCTCACAATACCAGCAGGTTTCTTTAAATCTCTCTGTCTCTTGTACTTGACTGTTTTGTGCTTTCAACCTAGAGCTAGACTCCGTCCTGAAGCTTGGTACACTTGACCTCACGTAAGATTCAAACTCCAGGGCTCTAGCCAAAGGTTCCTGTAGAGTTAGAGGTTGGAACTGCTTCACCTGAATCTTGAGCTACGTGTTGTCCAGTGCGTCCACAAACTGGTTCCTCAACATCACGGTTAACAGATCAGGTGATACTTTCCAGGTCTTGAGCAAGCTGTTGCAGTGTTTCACTTCATTTACGGGTTCGAGTACGGAATCTGGTCCTGTAAAACTCATTTTGGTGTTTGGTTCCATACCTTCGTTCCAGTACCTTTACCAGCGACCTGTAACTGCTTCCCTCTGCTCCTGTCAACTGGGTGAGGACCTCCATAGCTAATTGCACTGCACATTGCTTGTCATCCCACAAGGTCATCGTGTTTTCCATCATTTTCAACACTATGCATTCCACTCGTAGTGCAGAAACGATGTTTCACGCACACCATCACAGTTATAGGGGTCACTAGATTATGGTTGATATCCTGCTGTTAGACAATTCCCCAGAACTTCCATCCTGCTACTGACTTTCCTTAGCTCTCTTCACGTACCTCTGTGATCTCGCCACTCGCTTTTTGTTTGTGCTGCTTCAAATTTTCATCCATTTCCTATTTTGTCACTCCTAGTTCAACTTGCACCTCTGTTACACATCATCTGAACAGCTTCATTCCGTTCTTGAATTTTCTTGTCGATCTCTTCCTGTAGTCAGGCAGACTGGTGGTAAAATTGTGGTATTAATGATAGAAGCATGAAAATTGGCACACTATTAGAAATTGTCTTTATAAGTATTTACAGCTCCAAGGACATTGTATATTATTTCCCTGAGGACCATGGTAGCCATTTAACAAAATGGCCGCCATCCTATACGAGAGAGTCTACTTCTATGCTATGTTCTTTCGCATCTTACTTATTACCTCACATGTTTATTTCAGGAAAGGGTGCTAGATATTTCCTAGGCTTCTCTGTAAGTAGGTTAGGTTAGGTTAGGTTAGATGGCAAATGATGTTGTGACAATTACATTTTTTCTATCTCCAGATAGTCACTTAAACTGGAAGGCAATGTCCAAAATATATAAAATAGCAGATCTGCAGATCTCCGGCAGCCTAGCACATCAGCTGCTACAGAAACTGTCTGGGACAAATGTGTGCTATGTCAAAAGTTGTCCAGTGAAGCACTTATTTGTCCAGCACAATCAAAACGTAACACAGGTGGGGCAGGGTACAAGACACTTGCAGAAAATCTCTTGGGCTTCAAGAAGATCGACTGCTCGCCATTGAGTTTTTTTTCCCGACTGGATGACGGCCAGGGCATTGAGGACACACTTGCAAGCCACAATGCCAAATGACATGATAGTTGTAGACCAGAGTATAATAAAACCAAACTCCATCGAGCAGAAAAGAGAAAAAGCACTTCACAGGGAAGTTCTGATTCTCCCAAGATGAAGAAATACACCGTCAGAGTCTGATGAACAGTGCTTGTGAGACAGAAATGTGCTTCTTTTGTAATCAACATGCCAGAGATACAAATTCATGGCACTACGCTTCCACATTTGAGCTTGATGCTCGAGTCAGAAAATGTGCTTTGCAATTATAGGAGCAACATTTCCTGGCCAAGTTGAATGCAGGAGATCCCATAGCTCAGGAGGCCAAGTACCATGTCCAGTGTTTGGTGTCTGTATATAGCAAAGCCAGACAAGCAAAGGTACAGGTATCTGATGAAATGGAAGACAATACCCTCATTAATCCAGGTATAGCATTAGCTGAGCCTGTTTCTTACATTGAAGATGCTCATACAGAAACTGAGGCTCTAAGAGTATTCAAACTAGCAGATCTCACTTGAATGTACACCACCAGACTGGAACAACTAGGAATAAGTACTGTATATCTGGGCGTGGGCATTGAACCGATTTGAAAAATGGGATCCTTACATATTTTCCAGATCTACAAGCTCATAAAGAAGGACGTGATGTTTCTCTTGTTTTAAATAAGGTTGTTGGACCAGCACTGAGGAAGACATGTGACCATGATGCTGACAATGCCGCCATTCATCCTGCTCGGATTGCCAGCATTGTTAGAAGAAACCTGTTCAAGATGGAGACCTCATTCATTGTTACCTTCGACTGCCAATGCCAAGAATCATTAGTTCCAAACTCCCTGATGACTTTGGTTTCTATGACCATACAAGTATGGTCATAACATCAAAACCCAATCAATACCTCGGGGAACAATGACACTGGCACAGTTATTGATGTTCAAATGTTTTGTGCGCTGCCGAGAAGGTAACTCCAGCATTCTCAGACATGGGCAGAAAAGGGAAACACTTCTTCCTGTCTATCTAGCATCTACACACATTTGGGAAATGACATCTGCCGATATTTTGAGATGGAGAAAGCTGTGTGCCCTCCTAAGCTTAAAGGAGGACTCTTCACTACTGCAGCCATAGACAATATTGATCATAACCCAAGTTCAACTACTGCTCAGGGATCCTTTCACGGCACTGGAATATCTTTATTTCAGCATCCTAGTGCTGAGAGAACTTTATTTCAGTGCATCTGTTAAGGACCACCTGGGGATACTGGAGCGCTTTGTTGTGCTCCTCCGATGATAGGGCTAACAGTGCAGTGGGGGTAAACGAGCTAGGCCCGTAAGCAATTGTTTTCCCCAAAAGGCAGATCTATGGATGACCTTCCCCCAACTCAGGCTGCTCCCTCGCTTCCATCCCCTGGTGAATGGGGTTGGACGCAAAAGGAGGATGGAGGTTGGGAAATGAAGTGGACAGCCCTTCCCGATGCTTCTCACGCCTGCCAGGAACTACTTCGTTGTGGTTGCAAGAAAGGATGCAGGGGGCAATGTACATGTGTGAAGGCTGCTCTACAGTGTACTGCAGTGTACATGATATTTAGACCACTTTAGATCTATGTTAATAAGGGCATTAATTAAATTCTCCATATCCTACAACATGGGTACAGACTCCTAAATCACTATCCTATCTTCAATCATAACCAAATTATGACGAATTCAGCATCCTCCACATATAAAATGGCGACCATCGTTGATTTATGAGAATTAGGGTACATGTACAATTGTACATCCTATTTTATTTTGTTATGGTTTGATTTGCTTCCTCGTGCTCAAAATCATGGGCATAGGTACCAAAACACATTTATATTCCATAAAATAACCGAGATATCATAGATTAAGCGTATAGTACAACACCACTGAACCATGACAATGGCCATCTCGAAAAAATGTCACAGTCGGAACTCGAAGGGACTTTTTACCATTTTACTCAATGGACATCTAGATAACTTTCCAGAAAAGATCAGCTTTTCCCTATTAAGTCCGGGTTTCTGTTGACATCTGTTGTAATGCACTTGCGCTAGAGGGTAGGAGAGACAGGAGGAGGAATAAAAGCTTTGGTCTCCAAAGAGATGCCAAATCTGAGAGGAGACCTTTGTCACTTCTTTTGATTGATATGAATCTCTTTGTGGAGTCTACTGTTGTCAATAGCTGCGGGTCCAGTACAAACCAAATGTGGTCAGAGGACGAGGAGGAATGTTACGAATGTTCCAGGCGTCGAGCAATATTCTAGTTTTTAGTGTTGTTTCCACAGCAGGTGGACGTAAAGTGACAGGAAGGCGGATGTTGAGGATGGCAGTGTTGTACATGTTGTATAATTGAGGACCCAGTTCTACCATTTAGCTAAAAAAAAAGTCATTTGTCAGACTGTGGAAGTCTTCAAACTATATACAGTAGTTATCATCCACATAAACTGAATAGTTGTATTAATTTCCTGATTTTGTATACCATATACTAAGGAATTATCAAGAGCTTACTGAAATGTCTACAAACATATAATTAGTAGGTGTAAACCAAGAATACGGCTAGTTAGACTCAAGGAAACTGGTGCCTCATGCCAAAGCATCAACCAGTATCTTTTGAGACTCACTCCTGACCAAAGTTTAATTCTGCTGATGTGCTCATAGAGGTTCTAATACATTGTCTCTCAACAGCATTTTACGGCTGCGGGACACAGGAATATCCCATAGATACTGGCGACGTTGGCGGCCCAGACCCAGGGATTGTAGTAATGCAGACAGCCTGCAGGCGTTCACACTCACCAGCCTTATGACAGTGTTCCTCATGCTGGTGACGCTGGCCGGGTTGGCTGTGATGATGCTAGGATGCGAGAGGCTGGCGAAGGTATGGGCCAACACCAACCTTGTCACTACCGTCACCACTAACACTTCTTGGACCAGGCTACACCACCGACTCTCCAAGATGACGCTGGATGTGTTCAAGATACAAACCACTGTCACCACAACCGTTGTCAGGGCGGTCAAGGTTCAACAACAGCAACCAAAGAAAAAAAGTGAAAATAGGTATGAAATAAATGAAGTTAACGTACACTCAGTTGAACAAGGGATGGGGGTAACAGATGATACTATTACCGCGAAAACTTTCTCCAACAATGACTGTCTACTGAAGTGAAGTAACGCCCTATATCTGAGACACTCCTATCACAGCCACAACTCTCACTGCGTCTATACCTAAGTCATGTCTTATTTTGATAAACAGAGAATTAGTAATAAAAAAATTATCCGTAACATTATCACATATAAGGAATATATTACTTATTGCGTGAGGTGTGATAAGATCTACCTTTACGAAGTGTTTCCCGGTCCATAAAAAGCATTTGCACTATTGTAAAAACTTTTTTTAGGTATTGCTGTGTATATATTGAGGACTATTAGTAAAGAGTAGTGAAGAATTACAGGACACATTAACAAACTACTATTACTACTACTTTACTGTCACTCGGAATCGAGTACGACGATCATCCAGCTATGATACAACGATATGAGGGTTATATCTACCTGTAGTGCAGAAGGGACGGCGGCAGCATCTTTCCTGCGTTGGCGTTTGTCTGCTTCGGTATTCAGTCAGACTAACTCGAATGAATTGATACTTTCTCGTGGGGTAATCCTCTCCCAGGTGAGGGGGTCGATTTGACACTTTTTTTCAGTTTTGTCTTAAGACTATCCTTATACCTTTTCGGTAGCCCGCCAGCATTACATTTACTATTTGTTAGGTGAATGTAAAGTAGCTGCTTTGGCAATCTACTGTCGCCCAAGCGGGTACCATGGTCAGTCCAACGTAGTTGTTCATGGATAATGGTATCCTTGATGCTCCTACAGTTGGTGTTAACGAGAATACTGACATTTGTTCTATTGTCTTCCCAGCGAACTCGGAAGATGGAACGTAGCCTACGTTGGTGAACTTTTCAAGTGCCTTGAGGTGACTCATGTATGTGACCCATGTCTCCCTGCCATATAGCAGGGTGGGGAGGACCACTGCTCGATATACGTGTAACTTTGTAGATAATTTCGGCTCCTTTCAGCTGAAGACACGGTTTCAGAGTCTGCCAAAGGCTTGAGATGCACATCTGATCCGATGCTGAATGTTTACATCGATGTCCACGGTGATGGACAGGTGGGAGCCGAGATACTAAAAGTGGGTAACATTAGAGAGGGTAGTACCGTTAAGATGGATGGATGGTGGAGGTGTGGCTGAACCAGGCTGAAAGAGAATCTGAGTCTTATGTACATTTACCTCAAGGCCGAAGTATGCATATTCAACTGCATAGGTGTTCAAGATCTCCTGTAGGTCGCATTCAGTGTGAGTAAGAAGGGTGAGGTCATCTGCATACTGAGGTTCAATAATGGAAGCTGCCAACACCTTTGTTCCTGCCTGGAATCGTCATATGTTGAAAAGGCCCTTCATCCGGTACTGGATGTTCACCCAACAGGCTAAATTGGCACTGGCACAAATAAGGAAGGCAGCCAAGAAAATGGAATAGAGTTGGTGCCAGTACACATCTTTATTTTACCCCTGTTTGGATGGGGAAGAACTCAGACTGGGTGCCGTCGTGCAGGACACTGCCGTGCATGCCATCGTGGAGTTGCCTCACTATGACAATGAATTTTGGTGGGCAGCCAAAATGGCTGAGAGTCTACCGAGTCGAAGGCCTTGGGTAGGTCGTGAATGCCATGCACAGGTCACAACGCTGTTCTTTGCACTTTTCTTGTATCTGGCGGGCAACAATGATCATGTCAGTGGTGCTACGTGATGGTCTAAAGCCACATTGAGATTCTTGGAGGAAGTTCCCCGTCTCAGGAAGAAGTCTCTTGAGGAGCACTCGGGGGAGATAATCTTGCCAGCTACGGACAGCAGTGAGATCCTGCGGTAGTTGCCACAGTCTGACTTGCCTCCCATGTTCTTATAAATATTGACGATGCGTCTTTAAGAGCTTGGGAGATTTCTTCCTTTCCCATATATTCTCAGGAGAGAGTGGAGACGGCTGGCAAGCAGAGGTCCTCCTGCTTTATACACCTCTGCTGTGATTTCATTGGGTTCTGACTCTTTGATATTCTTCATCTGTTTGATGGCAGAAGCTACCTCAGCCAGCGATGAAGGATAGCTGAGATGGGTCAGCTCCGGATGCTGAGGGACCTGTTGGGTGGTCAGCTCTTTCCAGCGCTGAAGGATGCCTTCGTCGTCTTTAATTAGGGAGTTACCATCGGATGAGCGGATGGGGGTTTCGCCATGAGTGATTGGCCCATAAAATATATGGAATTGAAAAAATTTTGCGTCTTGTGTTGATCTGCATTTTTTTTAGTTCACATGCCTTATTTTTAAACCAGTCGTTCTTTAGATTGTGAAATTCGCAATAGACCGCCGCTTTCTTCTTGCAGAAGGTATCAGCTTTGGTCCGAGACTGAGGGTTGTTCATCCAGTCATTTAAAGCAGCACATTTATCATTGATGGGTACATTGATTTCTGGGTCACTTTCATCAAACCAGTCCTGGTGTATTCTTTCGATCTGGCCGAGGGTCACTCTACAGTTTTTTTGTCATGAAAATGTCGATGATACCCCATTCAGCACTGGGATTTGTGTTGTTCATTGTCGGGTTACTTATCAGCCCATGTTCAAGCTGGTCTCTGAAAGCAAGTGCTACCGCTGGATCCTCCAGATGCTTAGTATTAAAGCTTCTTATGGAGGCTTTTTGCCACACACACACACACACACACACACTATTATGATAACTTCCTTTTTATATATTTAAGACCAACATTCCAGCACTGGGACAGTGACCTAACACAAATTACATAAGCTCCCATGGAAACTCTGCACCAAATGACCATATTTGTTTTTAGACATACCCTGTAAGTCACTCAAAGTTATATCAATGTGACAAAATAATTAATGAAAGGTGGTCCAGCGTTATTGAAACAGCTTAAATAAAAATAAACTTGATTATTCCTTATCTTATATATTTACATGTCTTATGCACAAGAACACCAAAATTACAAACACTCCTACCCAAGAATATTTAGGGCCAATACATGTATGAAATGGGTAAATACCATTAGAAGAAACAATACACAAGTAATTAACACTGAGTAACAAACACTTCTACCTGAGAACACTTAGGGCAAAATCCTATATTAACCTGGAAACAACAGTCTTACCGCATACACAGCAGCAACCAGAACCTCCATATACATAGGATCACCCGAAAACCCTCCAGTGCATCTCAGATAGAAGCAAGAAGGCAGTGGAAGGATAAAACTCGGAGTGTCTGTTCCCAGTTAGAGCTGAGAGTAGAGAGAGATTGTTCCACCATTCCACATGCTCCGGCATAAACCTCAAAACAAAAGAACATCGATATGCCCAGCATTCCCAACACGTACCCTTACAATCATTAATATCATTCTAAATATAACATCATACTTTATCACCCAATATAAGAGTGCATGAAACAATAAAGTAATACACAGATCAGGTTATGAAATAATAAAAGATTATTTAAAATAATATACTGAAAACATACAGTGAGTAAGTCATGTTACTTACGTTACCAAATAAAGACGGTTCCTAACAACACACACACACACACACACACACACACACACATACACACACACACACACACATACACACACACACACACACACTACTACTACTCTACTACTTTGTTGTCACTCGGAATCAAGTATGATGATCATCCAGCTATGATACAATGGTTCGAGTTATCAAGGATGTCACTTACGTTGGTGCTTTCTGAGGTGACTAAAGAGGCCAGTACGGGACCGGCAGGAACGTACATACAGGGGTGCCTGTTGCACTGTGGGGGGGGGGGGGGGGGGGCTACATCTAGTGCGGGAGGGGCGGCAATAGTATCTATCCAGCGTTGGCGCTGGTCTTCCTCCTTATGCAGTCGGGCTCACTCGAAAGTATTGGCACCTTCTTGTGTGGTGCTCCTCCAAGTGTTACGGTGTGGAGTAATCGTCTCCCAGGTGAGGAGGTCGATTTGGCACTTTTCAGGTTTGGCTTTAGGACTATCCTTATACATTTTCAGTTGCATGCTAGTATTAATTTTACTATTCATTGGGTGACTGTAAAGTAGCTGCTTTGGCAGTCTACTGTCGTCCAAGCGGGTAACAAGGCCAGTCCAACGTAGTTGTTCATGGATAATGGTAGACTCGATGCTCCTATAGTTGGTGCCAGAAAGATGTACTGGCATTTGTTCTCTTGTCTTCCCAGCGAACTTGGAGGATAGAACGTAGACAACGTCGGTGAAAGTTTTCAAGTACCGCTGCCTTACAGCAGGTTGGGGAGGACCTCTTAATGTCAGTCGCAAGGGCAAACTTTGATAGTCTTAAAATGCAGCTGAGAGAAGGGGTATCACGCTGAGGGGTGAATTACATGACCTCACACAATGTACCTATAGAGGACGACCTCACTTTACCTGGTGACCTGGCAACGATAACCTCACAAAATATGACGTTGAGAGTGATCTGACCACGAGATCTGAGGTTAACAAGTCCATAACAATTTAAATAATGAGTTACTTAATGCACAAGGGCAGAATATACCATAAAGTAAACTCAGATCAAGTAAAAATAGATAAATAATTGTTGAAAGAATTTTATTGGACAAAGGAAGGCTATAGAAATTGTGGTAGCAAGGGAGGCGAAGTCATCCAATACAGTCAGATAACGGTGACCTAACTGATAACGACGGAGGAATTAACAATAATCTGAACAGATATTTTTCAGCAGTTTTCACCACCGAAAATTTAGACATGATACCTGTCGTATGAGATCAAACATCTTCAGTGATCAAGGCTTTATTCAACTCATAAATCCATATACATCTGCAACAGAACAAAACAAAACCCAATTAGAACAAGAGAACATTTAGAGTAAAGGTAAACACAAACATAACTTATTCCATAATATGACAATAACCGAGACACCAACGACGTATATACAAAGATAATGAAGAAAAATGATTAAGCGAGATAGTAATGACTATTAATGATGTTAGTAAACAAATAGACAAACTAAAGCCTAATAAGTCAACAGGTCCCGATGAGATATTTGCCAGAGTATTAAACGAACTTAGTATGCCATTTGCAAATTTCTTTAATATGTCATTAAAAAAGGGTGTAGTACCAGAATCCTGGAGGATACAGAATATTATACCGATTTTCAAGAAGGGAGATAGATCACTATCCTCTAACTACCGTCCAATAAGTTTAACATCAATTGTAGGTAAATTATTATTATTATTATTATTATTATTATTATTATTATTATTATTATTTATTTATTTTATTTTTTTTTAACGGGGATTAGCCCACCCAGGCACAGGTCACTGACCCACATCGGGGCCTGGGAATCGAAAATGTAATAATTATTCATCGTAAATAAAATTTATAATAAAAAGTAAAATAAAATAATGATAATAATAATAATAATTCTGTAATAATGATAAAGTACTATAAAGAAATACAAAAGTGAAAAAAAAAATAGTGAGAAACGCTGTATGTATGTTGTGTTGTCAAAGTAAGAGAAACAATTGAGACCCTGAAATTGTGTGTAAATGGGACTTGGTCACAAATTTTGTGATGCCATATGGCAGCAGGGTCTACCATTAGATAACACATTATGCTTCCAATATCTTCCCAGGCAGTAGTACCTCCCTGTTTGATAGCTGCCTACTACCTACTACCTCAAAAATGGAGGCAATAATTTCAAACTCTACTCGAAATCACCTTGAGAAACACAAGTTGATCAATGATTCCCAACATGGCTTCACAAGTGAGCGTCCATTTCAACTATTTTCAAATCAGTGGATTACGGACATGATTATGATACCTCGATTTTACCAAAGCCTTTGACAGAGTCCCCCACGAAAGACTAATAAGAAAAGTGGAGGCTCGTGGAATTGGAGGAGATATTCTAAAATGGATTAGGGCGTGGTATCAGGGCAGGAAACAGCAAGTAAGCATTAACAGCATTAAATCCGTTTGGGGTAACGTTACTAGTGGAGTACCCTAAGGCTCAGTACTTGGGCCATTACTATTTATTATATACATAAACGACATAGATATAGGCATAAACAACAACATAAGTCAATTTACTGACGACACCAAAATAGGGCGTGTAATTAAATCTGACGAGGATTTCGAAAAACTACAGGAGGATCAAAACAAATTTTTCGCACGGTCTGAAGATGGCAGATGAAATTTAATGTAGACAAATAGAGAGTGCTTAGTATAGGAGATGTAAACAGAGAAACCTGATATTAGTTGAAAAACGTTGTTATAGAGAAATCCGAATGTGAGAAAGATTTAGGAGTAATGATAAGTAAGAATCTTAAAGCAAGACATCAATGCATAGTTGTTCGAGACAAGGCTAGCAAAATTCTTGGGTTCATACAAAGGAGTGTTAGTTACAAAACTATTGTGAATGGGAGGCCTTCGTTAAGTTTAAGGTAGGTGGCTTGAGTTCGTTGCACTTCTTTTGATTTTTCGGGGCTTTTTTTGTTATGTCCTGAAGTTTTGCAATGGTTGCATAGGTCTTGTTTGTGTCTAGTACCATTTTCTAATTGCCCTTTTTTTCTCTTTTAGGTCTTTTATTGTTTATTTTCTTGTGGGGCACCGGGCTGCCAGTGTCAAGTGATCCCCTTTGCAGTTTAGGCATTTGGGCTTATCCTTGTCTGTGCAGTCTCTGAATGTGTTGCCCTCCGCCGCATATTCAGAGCAGTACTTTTTGTCCTTTTCAGGGCAGCTGGCTGAGGTATGGTTGTACTTATGGCATGTCCAGCATAGTGTTATTGGGTAAAATTCTTCCTTTTCTATTTGGTGTTTCGGTATATGATAGAGTGATATGCTTATACCGCTTTCCATCGCCTTCTGAGCCATGGAGATCTCAGTGAATCTGATCTTCATCATAGTTGGTGCATTTGGCATTGACACTACCTCCTCCACTTTTGCCCAGGTGTTTCTCTCTTCTATTTCATTTACGATGTCGCTTGGTGTCTTCTGCGTGATGAACTTGTCCACCCTCTTCATTACTTTGGATTTCCTCCCTCTTACTTGGAGTGGTACAACTATTTCAAAGTTCTCCCTCTTCAGCTTTTTTACAGCATCTGTGGCAAACTTAAGATCGATATCTTTTTCTTCTAAGCAGAGAACTATGTTTGAGTCTCTTGCTTCGATGAGGGCCGCGAACTTGATGTTGAGGATGGCACATAAGATAGTGCCTAGTTCTTCTTTGCGTTTTTCGGATACGCCCCCGCGGAGGGAGCGCACCCGAATCCTGTTACTCGTTGTCTTTGTCATGCTTGGGTCGTCCTTTTTTCCGTCCGTCCAGTAAGGCCACCGTTACGTGGGGCGAAGTTTGTGTCCTACCTATTCCGGGAGAGTAACCTAACAAAGGAATTTCAACACCCCCACCCCCCCCCCCCTTCCACCCCCCACCGCCGCTTGATGGTCGAGTGGTCGTGGGATGGTTCCAATGTCTCTCTCCCAGAAGACCCGTTAGGGGAGCCTACTTTCCTAGTGTTTTTATTTGCCCACTTATAGGTGTGAGCTAGTGTACCTATTCAGGGGGTTAAGGGTTCAGGAATGCGACCCCCTTCCTCGGTGGACCAGCACGATCACGGTTACCCAGGAAGGCTCGGAGGAGGGATAGGTTCTGCTCCTGTCCCCCTCCAGTGTTCACTATCTCCTGGGAGGGAGGTGAACAGTTACAGGGGGAACCCGAGGACGAATACACCTATGAGGGTGCAGGTCCCCAAACCACGTCAGGACCGCCACGCTATAGCCGCCCTCCAGCAGGAGTGTGGGTCACTCACACTGCCTGTAGGGAGGACTAGCTAGTGTTGACAATCCTGATCGCTCGTGGGGTAGTTCGGTGACGGTCGTTCGGTCGTTTGATGCTGCAGGGTGTCCAAACTGCGCCGCCCTTGTCTTAGAGTACTCCCAGAGCAGTCGGTGTGACACAGTAAGGGTGTTCCCTCTACTGAGTCCTCCAGAGAAGATTCTGTGTTCCCTCGTTAAAGGTGAGTGTCGGTTTCGGTTCGGTCGTCAACAGTTGGATAACAAAGTCTGGCTGGCTGGCTTTACCGGTGAGGGGTCTGAAGAGAGGTCCGATCACTCGAGTGGACTTTACGGCGAGGCTGGGGGCTTATATACACGAGTCCTCCGGAAGTGAAAGTCGCTGCTGGCCGACCACCGCGAATTTTTCTGCCAATCCTAGCTGTCTGACTGCGCTGTGATCGGCTGGTCAGCGACAATTGCAGGGGAGAGTATCCACTACAATATATATGATCACAAGTACTCAGATTGGCATACCCATTTCTTGTGAAATCATCATTTATGACATATGGAATTGTACTGACCAGTCATCCATGTTAGTTAACCTAAAATCAGATGATGTATTTTTCGCTCAATAACCCATAAAACATGTAGCTATAACTTGTTTCTTAAGTCCCCCAACCGAGAAATACATTTTCTGTCGTCAGCTTCAGTAGAGTGAGACGTCTACCTGCTCTATCGTCGCTTTCAGAATGTTAAGAAATCCATGTTGTGGTTTTATATTTAAATTTACGAATGAATGCGTATGTGTTGCTGTAAGTTATATATACTTGCTTGCAGCTGAAACATTCAAGATCCATTGTCAGTGTTGTTGAAAGCTTCAACTGTATTTACCTTCAGTAAAATTGTCAAGCAAGTTGTGTGTAGAGTTTGTAATAGAGGTGAGAATCCTATTCCCTCAATGTGAGACATACAAAAGTTCTACTCGCCACTGAAATCATGAAAGTATTGTCAGTTTTGTATTTAAGAAAGTCATTAATCATTTGAGATAAACCTGTCAACTGCACAATGTCTGAAATTCGAATGGCCTGGCGTCAATAGACACCTGTGGGGGTTTTGCTGACTCTGCCCAAAGTGCGAATGCCAGTCTACGTACTTTTTTGCACTTTAATTATTGCATTGCAAGCTCAAACACTGATTATATTGTAAACAATAGCCTTAAGAAATTGACCTAGCTCACAGCCCTGATTTTCATTGCCCAGTATATAGCAACTGAATTAAATGAATATGTACATAAGTTCTTGATGTGGCTTAATGGCATTCTTGATGTTGCATCGTGGCGTATATAACAAGTGTAAGAAAAACGAGGACAGCACGGCCGAAATAGCCCAAAGGCGAAGTGGCCAGCAATCTCCAATACTTGTCTTGACGAGGACAGAGGCTGACAGGACACCAGAGGAGATACACCAACCACGGGAACAGCAACTGACCCGTAACGGTTGAACAGTATATACTCCACCGTTCCAAAACTCCACATCTACCCGGATCCCTGTGCACATGCACTGATCCTCGCTGTTAAACAGCAATTACATATATATAAAAGTGACTCAGCTCACTTTTCTTAAATTTTTGACACCTCACGAACGTTCAGGACTGACGACATTAGCCTTCCCTCCCCACAGTTAGTGTGAGTGACCCACACAACTGCGGAGGAAGCGCCAACTGTTGTCCTTCCTGACGTGGTAGGAGGGCTTTCTCTCTCCACATTATTTTTCTATTACTTACCCTGGCCGAGGCACCTGCTGATTTTTAATACTTCAGTATTCGTGCTAAAGCCCCCCCCCCCCCCCCCCCCCCCCAGTGGTGCACACCTCACAGAGTGGGATTGTGTGCATCCAGTGGGGGTCGAGGAAAAAACTTGGGCCAATCCAGCAGTGACGTCCGTGATAGTGCAGACACACCACTGTGCGGGGGTCGCCCTTAGGAAAGAGTTTTTTTTTTTTGCACTAAGGGCCTTCAATAACCTTAGTGCACAAACCAATTCACAGTACATGTAAAAAACCTATTAAAACTGTACCCAAGGGGTGGTTCCCAGCCACCCCTACCATGCCCCCTGGGAGGGGAAACAACAAGCCCCCCTCTACTCGTCCAGGCAGGGACAAGCAGAGGCGGGAGACCAATCAAAATGACCCAAGACTGCCAAGACCACTGACAGACAAAGACAATGAATCGACCACCGACCAAAACATCCAACAAAGACGTAACATTGAAATATCAACAGAGAAGGCCAGAGTAATCCACTTTCGGACTGTTGACACGTCCACCTCGTTTGACAAAATTAATCGGTTCATTATCCAGAAGGCCATTAAAGATCAAATAGGGGACGTGGAGAAAGTCCGAAAGACAAGAAAAGGCAAACTCCAAGTTACTGTTAAAGACACAAAGCAAATGAGGGACGCCTTGAATCTGAAAACATTTCATTCAACTATAGTGGAACCGTATATCCCAGCATTTCTCAATACCTGTAAGGCTGTAGTTAACAGCTACGAATTCCAGGGAATGAGTAATGACGAAATCAAGTACCACATGAAAGATCAAGGAGTCGTCGATGCCTTCGTCTTTAATAGGAGGACCGCAGACGGAGAAAGAAAACGATCAACCACTGCTGTACTGACTTTTGATGGACTTGTTAGGCCCACCCATGTATTGGTAGGATATGAGAGAGTCCAAACAAAAACTTACATTCCATTTCCCATGTGATGCTTCAACTGCCAAAGGTTGGGACACACTGGTAAGGCCTGCTGTAACACCCAGGTATGCTGTAAATGTGCTCAAAGCGGACACAGGGAAGATGACTGCACACAAACAGAGGAAAAATGCTACCACTGTTCGGGTCGTCATGCTGCCTCAGACAGGAAGTGCCCTTCCTACCTGAGGGAGTTTGAGATCAGTAGGGTCAGAGCAGAGACTAATTTGGACTCCAAGTAGGCTAGGAAGCAGGTGGAGATATCCTTGCAGACACCAACACCTGGAATGTCCTTCGCATCCGCTGTAACAAAAAACACCTCACCTCCCAAAATGTGCACCACTGGAACACAGACTGAGACCAGGTCCATTGCAACACAAACTGATTCCACACTCACCGGATATCCAATCACAGAAGCCAACGACGAAAACTCAAAGACAACTATGACTACTAACGAGACTAAAACTAAAAACAAGTTAAACGAGACCACAAAACTTAAGCAGACTGTCGACCTTGTCTACCCCCAGGTAATGAGAAGGTCGCTATCTATCGAAAGCATGACAAGACACTCCTCACCACAACCTTTGTTTCGCATTGTTGAAACACACCGGGGGCAGGGAGCCCCTGCCGAGCAGAGAACTGACTTTTTGGAGCCAGGAGACTGCTCATGTAATAGGAGGGAACATACCCCGGCACACAATTCCCCCCCAGAAACAAGAGCAAAGAAAAACAAAACCCAAAACGCTGACCATATCAACTCTCAGACTTAAAATTCAATATCATCCAGTGAAATTGCAGAGGTGCTAGGAATAAAAATGCTCAATTTCATTTACTAAAAGTCATTATTCCGGCTAGACGTTTTTTGCCTACAAGAGACGCTACTTGCGGGTCAGGACGACCCACCTGTATTTGACAACTACACGTCCTACAGGGAAGATAACCTAAGGGGGGTAGCCCTATATATTAGGAGTGAATTCGCTCAACAAAGAGTCAACCTGAGCGTGAACCTGCAGGCTGTGGCGTGCAGAGTCAAGTTTCGGTCTGGCTATGTTGCCGTCTGCTCACTATACTGTCCTCCGGGCGGGCTCATTGACGAGGGTGAGCTTGAGGAGCTATTTAACCAACTGCCAGGAAAATAAATGATCCTCGGCGACCTCAATGCTCGCCATTTGCGGTGGGGCAGTGTCCGGAGTGACGGGAGGGGAGAGCAGGTGGCTGCAGCTATACTCAACTCCAACTTGTCTCTTCTGAATGACGGTAGTGCGACTCGAGTGGACGAACGATTTGGCTCAGCCTCAGCTATAGATCTCTCTATAGTTGATGCTTCCTTGCTACTAGACTGTAAATTTTCTACATACGACGACTCCCTGGGTAGCGACCATTTTCCGATCTGCATTTCTTATGAGTGTGGCGCCCCAACGGCTACTCCCGAGGTGCGCTACAACCTTAGGAAAGCAGACTGGGGGGCATACTCAGGAGCCGTTCGTATAGACACTATTGGAGAAGATATCAACACCAAAATTTCACACATAGAACAAGCTATAATACACGCAGCAGATTTAACAATTCCTAAGACTTCTGCAACAACCCACAGGCCTG
This sequence comes from Homarus gammarus, assembly GCA_958450375.1. Lineage (NCBI taxonomy): Eukaryota > Metazoa > Arthropoda > Malacostraca > Decapoda > Nephropidae > Homarus > Homarus gammarus. The sequence goes on along the minus strand of CAUDMG010002820.1, from coordinate 688,857 downwards.
GAGTTCCATGGCGGACACCAGACTGCCGACGAGTGGTTTGTGAGCGAAATAGGCGATGCCGTTTATTCAACAGAATTCCATCTATTGAAAACCAAATTGAATATAAAAAAGCTAGAGCTAAGGCTAGGAGGGTTCTCGGGGAGTGCAAGAGAGAGTCTTGGCGGGCATTCGTCTCCACTATTAACAAGGATACCCCTTCCTCTGAGGTATGGTCGGCTATAAACCGGGTCAGATCCAAAGGAGGAAGGACTTTTATCCCACAGGTGAATAGTGGAGGGCGGCTTCTCGACGAACCCCAGGCCATTGCCAACGCCCTAGGCCAGAATTTCGCAGATGCCAGTAGCTCCACCAATCATGATCCACGCTTCGGCGTGTTCCGTGATCGTGCCGAGCTCGTGCATCTCGACTTCGAGAACGGGGACGAACAAGACTACAACCGAGCATTTTCCCCAGAGGAACTTTCCTTTGCTTTAAATAAGGGCAAGGGCTCTACTCCTGGACCTGACGGTATACGATACGAGATGATTCAGCACCTTCACCAAGGAAACCTGGACAAATTGCTAGAAGTGTTCAATGAGATCCGGACGTCCAGAACGTTTCCAAACTCATGGCACTTTGTCCATGTCGTACCGATCCCAAAGAGGGACAAATGCCCTACCAACACCAACTCATTCCGTCCGATTTCGCTCACAAACTGTCTGTGTAAGGTCATGGAACGTATGATAAAGCGTAGGCTAACGTATTTTTTGGAAAGTAACAACTTATTGAGTGATCGACAGTGTAGTTTCCGCCAAGGTAGAAGCACACTAGATCATTTAATAAGTCTTGAAACTGACATCTCAAAAGCTCTTTGCAGTAAAGAAACATTAATTGCAGTATTCTTAGACATAGAAAAAGCTTTCGACATGACATGGCGGACTGGCCTCATGATGAAGCTCCACGCCTGGGGTCTGAGAGGTAATTTGCCAATTTTCATTATATTTTTTGCAAGACAGAACTTTTTCCGTCAAATTAAAAGGTAACGTTAAGTCAGACACATTTGTCCTAGAAAACGGAGTTCCACAAGGCAGCGTTTTGGGCCCAATATTATTTATCATAATGATTAATGATTTCCTATCACCAGCACCCAGCTTAAGTGACCTCAAATTCTCCTTGTTTGCTGACGATTGCGCAATATGGCGCTCCTCTCGGGTTGAGAGACTATCTGCACAAAGGGTGCAGGCCGGCCTAAAAGCCGCTGAACAGTGGGCAATACAATGGGGGATTTAGGTTTTCAGTTGAGAAGACAGTAGGCGTAGTCTTCACTAAGAAACGTAACATTAATAATCCAGTATTAAAATTAAATGATACTCCTATTAAATTTCAGACTTCAGTAAAATTTCTCTGTGTTCATTTTGACCGGAAATTAACGTGGAAAAACCACATTAATGAGCTTGAAAGTAGATGTATTAAAGTCACAAACATCCTGAAAGTTTTATCAGGTACTACATGGGGAGCCGATAGAAAATCTTTATTAATGGTGTATAAGACCCTGATCAGATCGAAACTTGATTATGGATGCCAGTTGTATGCTTCTGCATGCGACACCACACTCGCAAAACTGACCAGAATACAGAACCGATGCCTTCGTCTATGTCTGGGTGCTTACAGGTCTACACGTGTAGAAAGACTACAGGTGGAGGCCCATGTCCCTCCACTCCACATCAGGAGGGACATGTTGACGCTAAGGTACGGGTTGAGTGCGGCTAGGAGGCGCGGCACAGCCCACCCAGGTTGGTGTGCTGTTGCTAAATTCCGTTTCCTGCAGCTGCGTAGGTCCCCGTCCTCGGTTGTCCGCCTCCAGACCTTGTGCCAGGGAGCTGGTATCCACTTCGAAGACGTTGATAGATACGTTCCACCGTTGTGTCCGCCATGGGAGAACCCCAACTTCCATGTGGAAACATCGTGGCTTCCAGGAGGGAAGAATGACCTTCATCCCGAGCTCCTGAAGCAACTTTTCTCTCAATTTCTGGAAGGATATAGCGCCTATACTCACAGGGCAACATTATTAATAAACTACATGAGTGTGCCAAGAATATTGTGCTGATATGGGTGCCTGGGCATTGCAACATTCGGGGCAATGAACAGGCAGACAAACTAGCAAAAGCGACTGTGGGTCTCAGGGAGACAACCAATGTACCCTGGGAGCGTCAGTCGTGTCTCTCCTTGGGGAAGACATATACAACAGGGAAGTGGCAACTTGATTGAACGAGGTTAGATCTTCACAACAACTGGAAGACTAACATAGGAAACTGGCTTTCAGCAAACAGAAAGAATAGGAGGGAAGAGGTGGTTCTCGCCAGACTAAGGTTAAATTGTACCCATTTGACCCACCTAAAAGCCTATTTAGACAACTCCTTTTCACCTATCTGTGCCACGTGCAACAAAATTCTTTCTATCCGACACATTCTGACTGAGTGCAGCCAGTACGAACCAGAACGCCGGCAGCTGGTGATGCTAGCTGCCGAGCAAGGCTTCGTGCTGACTGTACCCAATATATTGCAAGATGATGTCACCATAAGTGACGCTGTAATAATCTTCCTCAAGGAGACCCATCTTATCGGCGTGTTGTGAACGACACACGCATGAACTCTTTTAATATCTATAATATGTATGTAACCATGCCCTAAAGCAAATAAAAATGAATAAAACAATAATTTAAACATACAACATGAGAGACACATCACAAACCTTTCCATTACATACAACACGCACATATACCAAGTAAAACTGACACCCACAAACACATATTCAAACAAAAACACACGGGCTACACCTGACCGGCCATTTCATCTGGTCTGTCAGTAACTCACCATCATATCACTCACTCATACCATAATTCATCCCAAATAAAACAACAAGAAGAAAGAAGAAACCAAAATACCAAGAACAAGAAGAACTCAAGAATAACAAGAAAAGAAGAAACGAGAACATCAGATTAGTTGTAGCAAGAAAGAAGACCAAGACTAGAAGAAGAAACCTCAAGAAGAAGAAAGAAGACATCAGCTCCGGCCGAAATAGCCCAAAGGCGAAGTGGCCAGCAATCCGCAATACAAGTCAAGACGAGGAGTCTCAGACTCAGAAATTGACAGACTGCACTCAGCAATAAAAACATTTATAACCAAACACACTCCTATTTCACACTTCAGAACATTACCCAACAATAGACTATCAGTTTACGTTAAATCAATCCAAACCATGAAATAAACAGGTATATGGAAAGACACGGCAGTAACAGATGGCTATATACGACGCAGACAGCACTACAGATTTTGGACTTCCATAAACAAGATGATGTGGCATAACAAGTAAGAAACACCATACATTAAAGACCAAAATGGAACAAAACTGTACGAGGAAAATGAACAAGAGTGAGCATTCAAAAGGAAATTGATAAAAGTTTTTAGAATATCAGATGAGGAAAATGAAGATTTTGATAGTGAACACGAAGAAAGGATAGAAGACGAAATGGGAAGACACATACATAGAATCACCCCAAAGGAATAAATAGATTATAATATATTACCTAATAATCAAATAATAACCATGGGAGAAATGATGCACTGTCTGAGGAAGTTTAAAGAAAAGGTCCCCGGTCTCACAGGTATTACACGAAATATGATCATGAATCTACCTGAAAACATTTTAAAAACACTTTTAAACATTTATAACGCATGCTTAATAACAGGCTACTTTCCAGACAAACTAAAATATGCAAAAATTATATTTATTCCCAAGGAGGGTAAGGACAATAAGGAAATATTAAACTACAGGCCAATATCTTTATTAGAAATTACCGGGAAACTACTGGAAAAAAATTTAAATTCAAGACTTATAACCTTTTTAACACAACATGGGAAAACTAACAACAGACAACATGGATTTATGCCCAATAGAAATACCCTAACTGCAATAGCTACAATAACGGAAATAATTGCAATAGAAAAAAGCAAGGGGAACCAGATTAATATAATTTTAAGGGAAACGTTTCTATTGATAAAGTTTGGCATTTGGGCTTAAAATATAAAATATTAAAATTGGGACTTAACGAACACTTGCTAAGAATATTGTGTGATTATTTAGATAATTGGAGAGCACAAATTCAAATTGGAAACTTTATGGGAACTATGTTTAATCTTGAGAGTGGAGTACCTCAAGGAGGATGCCTTTCTCCAACACTATATACAATATATACCTCAGATACACCACAACCAACCTCCTTTAGCGAATATGTAATGTTTGCTGATGATATTACTCAAATAGTATCATACCCAGGAAAATCAACCCAATTAATGGCACGTTACACGGCATCAGGAATAAAAAACATAAATGACTTTGAAAAAAATGGAAAATCGGGACAAATAAGAACAAATTCAAGATAATACCATTAGCCAAGATCAAAACAAGTCCAGTAATAGTCGACCAGGAACTATACCCATACGACACTGAAGGCAGAATGCTTGGACTAAAACTAACTAAAAGAGGATATATAACGTACATAAAAGATAAAGAACGACAGGCAAAAATGAGATTATAAAAAATAAAACGTTTTAAGAACCTTAACATAAATAACAAAAGAATGATTTATATAGCCCTTGTCAAATCAATTCTGGACTACCCACCCATTCCCTTAGTAAAACGAGCATTAAAAGGTTACAAACAGTACAAATTATAGCCCTCAGATTTATATATAACATAAAATATACAGAGCACATCAATAATGAACAGAGAGCAAACCTCCTAGCAATCAATGTAGAAATACACAAAAAAGACGCAAATATTTGCAACAAAGTGACTGAACTCAACACAGAAACTTACCAAAACTGGATAAATAATAAAGATAACGAAGAATTCCAAGAACACAGTTGGTTTAAATCAGCCAGAAAGAAAGTAATTGAACCATCTCCTGCCCCAATATATACATAATACATTAATAGAGAGAATAAAAGATGAATGACCTACCAGCTCCGTTAAGAACCTGGCAGGCCTCTCCATACTGTTTACTTGTAAACTAACACAATTAACATTTAACTAACGCAATAGCAAAAAAAAAAAAAAGTGTCTACCTTCCCAGCCACACAAGGACCAGGGAGGGCTCACTAACTCCACCACAGTATAAAAAATAAATAAATAGATAAATAAATATAAAAAAATTAAGAAAGAAGTATAACAAGCTGCACCATATAAATAAACCAATACTATTACAAAGGTCTGACTACCCGGGGGAACAAAACAAAGATAAAAAACAATAGATAAGATGAAGCGATCTGGTTGAGCCCAGATTCTTTCTACTCCGACTGTATTTCACTTTCACCACTTCTTCAATCTCTAATAATCTTCTTTCACCTCATAACTCATGACTCCAATGCCAATGAGAAGTCTCTCCTAGACTCTTATCCAATGTTCATGTTTTAAAGTAGCTGAACGACCTATGTACCAAATGATGATGTAACGTAACTGGGCACCTTTGTGTTGAATGATCCATGCGTTCCCTTGACAGACTTTTATTGATATTTTGTATTTGGACTTAACACTCCTTATAAGGGCGGCGGCACTCCAACACCATTATAAGGGCGGGGATTTTCTTCCTCCCTTTTATTCTTATTTCTTACTTCTTTCCTTGTCTTATTTCCTTCAATTGTTCTGTCTAAATATTTATTTTCATGGTTATTTCATAACCTCAGTTTTTTTGGCAGCAAGCGAGGGTTAGGGCACATGGGTACTGTAATTCTGGTATCAAGTCACTTGGACGAAATAAAGGTGGATGCTGTGAGAAAAATACCCGTAATATACTCTAAGAAATGGTTTATTAATATGAAATCAAATCAAGGAAAAGATGTCATTTACATACAACTCCAAGGTTCAACTCCTTGGCCTATTGCAGACTCCTTATTTTCTTATGTTCTTATGTTCTTATCTTCAATTTCACTAAGATACTCTTACTACTTCTTACAACACTACTGGTGGTACATTACATTAACACACAGCTACAAGGATCAACTCCTTGGCTTTACTTATCTGCCATTCCAAGTGGGTACTCTTAATTCTCACCCATTACTGGTGATACATTACATTACATACAGCTACAAGACAAACTTACATATGGTACTTCACTATAACTGTTGGTAGTGCATATGGAGGATGCACTCACAACCCATAACATGTGAATACTGATACTAACAATTCTACAAGGGTTCACTACCCAACATAGGATAATTATATTCCAGATAATTATCCCCATAAACTGTCCGGAGTGTCCCAGGGTATAACACTGGCACCTCAACGACCGTTGTTGTGGTCGGTTGTAGTCTAACACGTGGCGAGAGCCTAGGGGCTTCCACAGACTGGAGCAATTTGAATCCTGCCGAATCGGCGACATCGTCCAATACAGCTAACTGTTAAGTATCCACCGACCCAGGGCAGTCGGTAGGGTGTTCAAAAAACTCACACACTGAATCTGAGAACAATTTGTAGAAGCGTCAAGGAAGGATGATGATGACTCAATCACAAACAATCTTTCGTCTAGCAATGACCGACGACATTTTCGTTATAATAATTCTTACACTGGGTAAATGACAATTTCACTGTTTTAACATGAACACTGAATGACTATATCGGCGGGGAACACTCGCTAATATACCTGAGAACAATTTATAGAAGCATCAAGGAAGGCTGTTCCTCCTTCACGCAGGGGTTTATATACGCCTGAGTTGCCAGAGGTGGCTACTCATGCAATGACAAAAATCACATTCTAATCAACTACTACACGTTCAAAGATGACCCTCAGTTGACAAGGGTCTGGCGAATTACTTAAGTTGATTTACATAAACTGATTAGAGATTGAACATTGCCAGGAAAAGTGGAATAAACGTATTGACAACTGCGTTCAAATGGGCGGGACTTATGGACAAGGAGCATTGGTGTAAAACGCGTTTCTTCCTAGGGATAAATAACCAGTTATCCACATGTTTTGCGGGCGTGAAGTATAATATGACCATCAGTTTTAAAACAGACCAGCCGTCAATGTGACCATGACATCCTTGGCTCGTCTCCATCGTCTCTCTGACGCTGTGTGTTGTTGCCTGCTGGCAAGATGTCCAATGCAGTATGTCTTTAATACAACGAGATTAAGTTCCAAGTACATAACAAGCCTGGGAACCAGTCAAGGGAGAGTAGTCTCTCTAACACCGCTGCTCCGGAGTGTACTGAGCTGCATTTGTTTGAATACCAGCTCCAGCAGTGTAAGCCTGGTGTGCTCATCCTGACTGTTTGTGCTAATGATTATTGCGTACATTACTATGGATGGGTTATTGGGAATACAATTGCTCTAAGTTGGGTATCGAAACCATAAATATTACTCTCATCGGAATTAGTGCTTGTTATATATGTGAGTGAACCAGTTATACTTACAGTGTAATGACCACGGTCGGACATGTAAATTAACGTAAAATCAGACGATTCATATTGCGCTCAATAGCCGACAAAACATGTAGCTGTGCCTTCTTTATTGAGTCTCCCGTCTGAGGCATCCGTTTTCTCATCGCTTCAAGATGCCTGAGTCCTCCGTTTTCCCATTTTCTCTGACTTCCTGAAGCCAACCTCTCTATAAAGTAAATCTGAATGTCAGAGAGAACACCATTGTTTTGAGTCAACTTAGATATGTCTGATTAAAGTTAAAGCATACAAGATCCTTTGTGAATGATTTTGAAAGCTTTAACTGTCTTAATTGTTCGTAACACTTGTTAAGTAAGCGAGTGTCCAGTCTGCCAGTACGAATGGTGTCCGATGATATTGTCCCTTGGGATAGCCATGAATTACTGAGTACTACTGAAATTAGATCATTTTGGTGCCCAAACATCAGAGAATCTGATGTTTGTAGTTCAGTTAGTGTCAGTTATCTATTCAAGAAAGCCATTAATCTCCTGAAAGAACATGTCAAACTTTGTATCTCCAAGATCTTAACCTATACCCATAGAGGATCCTTGTCTAGAAATTTTGCTTATGTTGGGAAAACTAGTGTTAACAGCGTGTGTAATTCCACTTTTTCCTGGCAAGCTCAATCTCTGATTAGATTATAAAAATAGACGTCAGAAATTTACCTGACCCAAGGCATTGATTGTAACGACCACGGTCATACACGTCAGTTAACGCCAAAATCAAATGATTCATATTACGCTCAATAGCCCACAAAACATGTACCTCTGCTTTTATTTTGAGTCCTCCATCTGAGGAGTCCGTTTTCTCATCACTTCAAGACGCCTCAGTCCTCCGGTATCCCATTTTCTCTAACTTACTGAAACCAACCTCTCTATAAAATGAATTTGAATGAGAGAGAACACCCTTATTTTGAGTCAACTTAGATATGTCTGTTTACAGTTGGAACATTCAAGATCCATTGTGAGTGGTATTGAACGCTTCAACTATCCTTATTGTTAGTAAGACGTGTCAAGTAAGTGAGTGTTCAGTATGCCAGCTAGAGTGACGGATTTTATGTCGTCCGTGGGGATACCCATGGGTTTCTGATCGCTACTGAAGTTATATTATTTTGTCGCCCCAACACCAGAGAATCTGATGTTTATAGTTTAGTTAGTGTCAGTTGTCTATTTAAGAAAGTCATTAATCTTCTGAACAGTTCCTGTCAAACTCAAAATTCTCCAAGACTTAACGGCCGTCTGACCTGGGATGTGGTTTGCGGTCAGGCCAATAGAGTTGCTAACACATATATAACTCCATTTCACCTCTTTACTGACAAACTCAATCTCCGATTAAATCATGATTATAGATGTAGAAAATTAGCCTGATCTGTGACACTGACGGTCACAGCTAGGTGTCCAGTGACTACTTTGAATAGAGGGCCTATTGTTAGTAAAATTAGTCTTTCTAGTAGGAATATGCCCTCAGGCCCGTATATATGCCGGCGCGCGAGGAAAAATAACTCCTGTGATTCCTTCTCCACGTCTCCAGGTATGTTCACGTGTGTTCCACGCCGCCATATTAACTCAGTTTAACTTAGTCATTTTTGTGAATATCAGTGTTCATGTTTTAACACAGTACCTTCCGTGCCAATTGAGTCAAGTAAAGTAGAGATCTAGCTATCGTCTGCACCGGTGCCAGACGTATGTTTTGTATAGTGAAGTTAATTATTCACTCCTGTGATTCCTCCTCCACGTCTCCAGACGCGGGTGTGTTAGCATCTCTCCTGAGGGTTGATAGCTACCTATGGGCAAGATGGTTCTTGAAGACTGTCTCTAAGAGGGCGCGTTTAGAATCCCAGGACACGATTCCCCCGGGAAGCGCCCTCACCACTCTGCCAGTGTGTTACAAGTCAACCTCCCTGGGTGCACCTAGCGATCGAGCCTTCAGCTTGGCGGTCGCTGTAAACAACTGTGCCCGCTGACTCCACCTGGAGATTGTACTTCATCTATTGCATGGAGCAGTGTCGGCCCATGTTTGGAGGGATAACTAGCAGAAATATAGTATCCCGGGTTAAGTATTGAACCCCTGAATGAGAGTTCCAGGTACCAGGTGGTTCCTTGTGAACTGATAAGAAATAGTGTATGTTACTAATTGTGGAGTTGCCCAGTGTGTTAGGTATTCATCTGTAGTGACCATGAACGAATAACCTGAGAGTATAATGCTCTAATCAAGAAGTGGAGAGGTAATTCGTTACTTGTTAAAGTAAGACCTGAGGGTCCTGGCTTGTGAATAATAGTTACGGAATCTCATGTGTCAATGTAATAATACCACCATTGTCTAATAAAGTAATGAGTATTTGGAGGTGTTGAATGAGGTAATAAGTTCTTGAAGTGCTTGATGACTTAGTAAGTTAATTGCGGTCCTGTTTAGCCTGAGTGAATCTAAGATGCATCTTCTCCACTCATTTGTTAATAAATATTGAATTAGTAAACTACGAGTATCACCACTCTACTCCTTCTACACATTGGTTCCCAGATAATAATACTTACTCACGTGCCTAGACATCTACCACACTACCCAACAACTTTCCATGAGTTATGTTATATAATGAAAAGTCTGGGTGGTGGCAGCTACCCTTTGTAAGTATAAAAAGAGTTGTACTAAGAGTAACATGGTTCCCCAGACTAGCCCATGTATAAGAATAGACATAAAACAAAGTATGCTTCCGAAAGGTAAGAACATTGAAACTGAGAATATAATATATATATATATGAAAGGAAATGAAAAGAAAGAACATTGACTTGGAAAACATAAGCAGAGAAGCATAAGAGTTACTTCTATAAGAATATATAAGAAAATAAGGTATATAGAGCTAAAGAACATATAAGAATATAAGCAAGAATATATAAGAATAAGTATATATGTAAAGAATGGAAGAAGAATAAGTATATAAAACAGGATACTCATTGGAAGGAATGCTACACAGAACAAATAAGTATATGAATAAATAGAATACTAACAGAAAAGAGTAGGTGGATGGTAAATTGTTGAAAAGAGAAAACTCGGCCCGTTACATGATTTGCCTTTCTGGCATGGGTTCAGCATAGGCCTGAGTTGCCAGTTAGCAGTATATAAGCTCGTGCACGGAGGCGCGTCACATCTCTGATGCTTCACCATCATTATCTCAGGTATGTGTACTTCTCACGCCCGCCATATTAAGTCAGTTTAACTTAGTGAATTTTGTGAATATCAGTGTTCATTTTGAAACAGTGAAATTGTCAGTTACCCAGTGAAAGAATTAATGTAACATAAATATCGTCTGTCGTTGCTAGACGAAAGATTGTTTGTGATTGAGTTATTATTGACACATCTCTGACGTTTCTCCATCATTATCTCAGGCATAGTGTGTGTGTTAACTGAATACCCAACAGTCACCCCGGGACCAATAGCTGCACACCAGCTGGTTACATTGCAGGATGTCGGTAATTGGGCACGACTGAATTGTGCGAGTCCGCACCCTGGGAACCAGGCCCGAACTCCCCCCCCCCCTCCCCCCCCCCCCCCCCCCCCCCCCCCCGCAGTGTGTCCGACTCCAACCGACCCTAACAGCACTCTTCGTTTGTTGTAGTAACACTAGTGTGACACCCTGGGGCACTCCTTACAGTTATTTGGGCCAAAGTATTATTGTTGTATATGATTGGGGAAAATATAAGCAAAGAAATTTAGTTATCCCATGTTGTGTAGTGAACCCATAAATATTGATAGTATCAGTAAGTATATTATGTGAGTTGAGTACATCAATTGAGGGAAAATTGCCATGTTGTTCATTCCAAACTAACATGATTTTATAAATATTAAGTTAACATGGGATATTGTCAAGTGTGTCATTGAACCATCTGTAGTGACAATTAAATAATATAACAGTTGTTTAATGGTGTAATAAGTAACTGAAGATCTATTTTCTGAATGGTAAAGTAAGACCTAAGTGGTCCAGTCTGGTCTGAGTGTACTTGATTAACATCTTGTTCACTCCTTATGTTAATAAATATTGAATTAGTAAACAATGAGTATCACCTCTCTATTCCTTCTACCCGTTGGTCCTCAGAAAATATCTATTGTAACTCACGTGCCTAGAAGCTCACTAGCACGCTACCTAACAGTTCACTAAGATATATTATATTCTAATAAAAATTTGGGTGGTGGCAGGCTACCGTTGTAAGTAATAAGTGTTATAATAATAATGACATGGTTTCCCAGACTAATCCATGGTTTTGAATATAACTAAAACAGGATATAATTGAGAGAAAGTAAGGACATAAAATTCAGAAAATACAATAATATATATGAAAGAAGAAATGAAGTAAAGAAAAGAATATTGACTTGGAAAATATAAGCAAAGAAATATAAGGTACCGTAGATACTTGTAGAGAGAAAGACTCAGAATATAGAATTATTAGTATATAAACACAAAAAAAGATTAATAGATAAGATAAATATGAAGCAAGAATATAAGTATAAAGCATCTAAGTTTTGAAGAATAATAATAAAAAGAATAGGTATATAAATATTGAAGAATAAAAAGAATAAGTATGTGAAATAGCATAAAGAGGAAAACAGGACCCTTACAAAAGGACCTAGCAGCTTGTGGGATGAAATAGTAGTAAAGGGAAACGCGACCCTTACAACAGCTGATATGCTGGTATATGTTTCCCTGCAATAGTGTACCTCTAAGTAATTCCATAATTCTGTGCTATTGACAAGTGTGTAGAGTGACCATTAATATTGTCACCCTAAAGGAGGTATAAATATTGGATGTTACAAATGATAACTGAAGATCAATTTTTGAGACTTATAAAATAAGACCCAGTGGTCATTTCTGTTTTGTCTGAGTGTTACAGCAACGTAATCAGTAACTGAACCTATTTTTTGTTTTTGTTGGTGAAGGTTCAAACTGTCATAGTATTCAGATTTTATTTTAATAAATATTGATTCAGTAGAATATGTGTATCACCGCTCACTCCTTCTAGCAATGGCCATCCCTGAAAATATACTTGATCACACACGTGCCTAACCTCTCTTGTCTACCACGCTACCAATCTCATTGAGAGGTTCATTATGGAGGTTATATTCTAAAGGAAAGCCTGGGTGGTGGCAGCTCTAAGATGTAAGTATTTTAATTACACGAATGTGTAAGAATAGACAAGGATGTGATTCTGCCAGGATAACCCACAAAACATATTATAACTTAGTAGCTCTGTGAATAAAAGTTAGTAAGAGGGCTGAAGGGTTTTGACAGGTTCTCTCTTATGATTAATGACTTTCTTTAATAAAAAATGACAATCACTTCAATACCATCATCAGACTCTCTGATGGCTGCTAATCATAGACATATAACTTCAGTGTCGAATTAATATCTCATAGTTTCACGAGAGGCAGAAACAGTTATTATAGACTTGGCTGGGCATTCACCTACATTTCTGAATACAATTTTCACTACACTTAAAAATAGTTGAAGACACAAATGAAATTATCACAATAATAATAAAGATTAGTATTATTATTATCAAGCAGACGATTATATCACATTGTAAATGGCGCTTAGCCTAAGAAGATTTTCACAAAGTATGCACCCCCCCCCCCCCCATTCCCAACGTAAAAGGAAGAGGAAAGCTTTTGACAAAACATGAAAGAGTATAGGGAATCAGAAGCTACTACCCCAGCATCAACAGGAAGTTAGTTGATATGCAATCATTGCAGGGTGAAGTCTGATGAACATAATGCGGGTCTGGGCTTAACAGCGTTTAGGATGGTGCTGAATGTGGTAAAGTATGAAGGCTGTTGCTGTTATTGCCCTAACTGCATACTCAAAGTAAACGAGATGAGTGACGATCACAGGGGAATTGGATACTTAGACACAAAAGTAGAGGAGGCTAAATCAGTGTTGGTTGCCAAACTGGAGCAGGTTGGGGGGAGAGATTCGCGCGAAAACTGAGGAAGTAGGAGACAGAGCAGAGGAAGTAATTAAGAAGAGCTATGCTAAGCAGGGTCACAGAAGTGACGTAGAGTAATGCAGGATCCAAACAGGTCCTCCAGCGGCTAGAGACTCTGCAGAAGTGTGTTGAGCAGTTGACAACTAGTAGACCTACTGATATGGAAGAAGAGGAGAAACAGGAACGTTCAGAGCGTAAGAACAACATAATAGTGCTTGGAGTCCCTGAAAGCCAGTCAGAGGAAGCTGAAACGAAGAAAACACACAAGTTGAAATTTCAGAATATATGTGAATGTGATGAGGGTCTGAAATTATCAGCTCCCACTCAGGACGTGAGGAGGCTAGGACAAAGGCAGAAGGACAAGTCCCGCCCCCTCAGGATCACACTAGTGAGTGAGGATAAGAAATGATAAGTTATTCAACATTCAAAAAACTTAGAAAGGAGTGATACATTTCGGGGTATATTCATAAACCCAGATCGCACGGTAATGCAGAGGGGAACAGCACAAAAAACTCCTGGAGTCCTTGAAGCAAAGGAGGGAGGAGGCGATGAGAAGCTGGAACGAACGTACTTGCGTTAAAAACAAGGGGCAAGTAGTGGAAGCAAGAACGCCGGCACAGAAGCAGGGGACAACAGGACACCATCCATCCGCTCTAACTCCCACCCAGGAGGAGGCGAGCACCATGTAAACAATGTCATCTCTGACCACACCCACAAAACCCAAGGGATACAGTAAAAGAGGCAACTGCAGAGAATGGAGGGGGGCCGGAGACAATACCAAGACCAAAGACTTTACAGAGTACAATTTCCGGCTTGAAAGTCCTGTACATTAATACTGACACGTTACTCGACAAGACAGCGGAGTTTGTAACACTACTTAGGGTACATCAACCTGATAAAGTAATTGTTGTAGAACTGTTGTGAAAAAACAGGGGAATCGAACCGGAGGAATGTGAGTTCAATATAGATGGATATGACTCATTTACGAACCTTTCCCAAGAAACTTGGCAGAGAGGTGTGGTTACCTATGCCGGACAATGTGATGTAGTCGTGGCCAGAATTAGGCTAGGATACAGACACATCTGGCAAGTTAGTAACGCTGTACCCATACCGGAACAATCAGCATGTAAACTTTGTGATAAACCTTTAAAGCATACACTTGAACACTATATTATTGAATGTGACACTGCCAAAGACTTCAGGCCACCTGACTTATTGTATCTTGAACTATGTAATTACTTCATTGAATCAGGTGTGCTTGAGGACATTCTTGCTGTTTATCCCAATGTATGTGATCCACTGACCTATATATACTGCTAATGAATATGATGTATTTCCTTCTTTGTGTACGAACCTCTGTCCTGCATGGCAGTGAACAATGGCATTACCCACATGAATCTGACCTATATATAGTGTCAATGAATATGATGCATTCTTTGTGTACGAACCTCTGTCCTGTATGGCAGTGAAGAGTGACATTACCCACATGAATCTGACCGACGTGTATGTATGTATGTATGTGTGTATGTGTGCATATGTGTATATATATGTATATGTATATGTGTATGTATAAGTGTACATGTATGTATATGTGTATGTGTGTGTGTACATACTGTATATGTATATGTACTGTCAATGAATATGATGCATCTCTTTGTGTACGAACCTCTGTCCTGCATGGCAGTGAACAGTGACATTACCCATATGAATCTGACCTCTATATATATATAGCTGTTAATGAATATGATGTATTTCTTTGTGTATGAACATCTGTCCTGCGTGGCAATGAGAAGTGATACCACCCTCAGTGTCAAGACCTGAATGAATTACTCAGAATAGGCAAACTGTACTACAAGCTCTGCCAATAAATTTGTTAAACTAAAACTATGTCGGGCAAGACATGAGAGCCAGCTAGGTGAGGGTGCGCGGTGAGGATGTTTTCGAAGAATCAAAGTGGTGTAAAATTAAACTGGGAGAGGGAGTTTTACTTACTCTTGGATGTAACTACTATACTGCCAGATCTGGGGTCACTAAATTTAAGGGGATAACTTAACTCTACTCTTAATTTCTAAGGGTCGCTGCCACCAGACCCCCTCTGGACAGCATGTAGCTCGTTAGGTAGCGGGCAGAGTGGACTAGGCATTGGGTTAGGTTTTCCATTGATCAGATCGATAAGGGTAAAGAAGGGTGAAACCATAACATGTCTTCATTGATTTATTTCTTATAAAACACACTGGTAAAAAAAACACATACAACCACACTGTGGACCATAATTCCAAGGCCTGTCCCAGGGTATAGCACTGGCGCCTCTAACAACTGTTGTTGTGGTCGGTTACACTCCGACCCGAGATGGGTCTGGGGTCCTCGGCCCACGAGGTAGAGTAGAGCCGATTAATCATGACGAATCAGCGCCATCACTCCTATATTGACCACTGCTGGGTATCCACCGGCTCCGAGCGACCGGTGGGTTTCAATTAAGCCCACCCTCGATCTGGAGACAAACGGGAATCAGCGTCAGGGAACTGAGAAACATGACAACACCAACCAACTCTCTTGTCTAGACGACAGACGTATTTACGTTATATTACTTCTACACTGGGTGAATGACAATTCAACTGTTAAATCATGAACACTGGTGAACACTGATAATCACTACAATTGACTGAATTAACTGAATGGCTAGGAAACAACATACCTGGAGACAAACGGGAATCAGCGTCAGGGAACGCTGATGCCTCGCCATCTCGAGCTTATATACCCCTGAGTTGCCAGCGATTGCTACTCACGCAATGACAATAATCACAAACAAACTAACTGTTACTCATTCAAAGATGACCCTCAGTTGACAAAGGTCTGGCGAATTACTTGGGTTGATTTACACAAACTAATTCAAGGTTGCGTTGGCCAGTAGAGAGTGCAATAAACGTAGTGACAACTGTGTTCGAAAGGCGGGGCTTACTGAGAGTGATCGCTGAGGATAAAACGCTCCTGAGATTCTACAAGCGCGGTGGATTTGAATATTATGTAGCGTAATATGAATTAAAACGGGTTTTTAGGAATGACAATGAGGTGCGCAGTACATAGCCTTCCCCTTCCAAAGATTCATATTATGCGGAATAATAGGCAAAAGCACTAACGCGGTAGTGCACATACATTCGACATATCTTAACAGTTCGTGATTACAGTACCTTAATACATAAAACAAAACTTAAGGAGACTTAAACGTTTCATACTCGAGTCTCCGCAACCTATACCTGCAACAACTTATCAATTCTTATTTCCGTACAATATAGTATGGGGAACATTCCCCTAACAGTTCATCAGCATAATACCTCAACATATTTTGGCACTAACACATAAACAGTGGCTCTGACATTACCGATACAACAAAGTACTCTGCATGAAATTACATATACTCAGGAATTTAAATTCTTGTCTATGAATGGGAAATTAGTTTCATCAGACGCTTCCTCAGATTACTACTTCATTTCAATAATAATTCACCTTTTCAACACAAAACCATGGTTCTAGACATACACCTTGGGGTTCATAACACAAGATACGTATTTCCTATCTCACAGTTCAGAAGAACTGGTATTTGAAAGTCGGGGTGACTCCCTCACCCGGAGTGAGTCAACAACCCCCCGCAAAAAAAAAACTTCCGACACACA
The DNA here is from genome assembly GCA_958450375.1 of Homarus gammarus. Taxonomy (NCBI): domain Eukaryota; kingdom Metazoa; phylum Arthropoda; class Malacostraca; order Decapoda; family Nephropidae; genus Homarus; species Homarus gammarus. The sequence goes on along the minus strand of CAUDMG010002820.1, from coordinate 671,741 downwards.
TAAACTGAGATTTTTTTTTTCTTTCAACAACATAGGCAGCCACTGGATCTCCGGACTTCAGTTCATAAGAACTGGGATTTATAATGTTAGGGTGACTTCAGTACGACTGACGAAGTCAACAACCCAAAAAAAATTCTGACACACAAAAGAGATTTTTCTTTTCGACAACATAGGCAGCACCTGGATTTCCGGACTTCAGTTCATAAGAACTGGAATTTATAATGTTGGGGTGACTTCAGTACGACTGACGAAGTCAACAACCCAAAAAAAAAATTGACACACATCACGGAGTCACGCTCACAAAAAAAAAATCAGTGGTAATATGGTAATACTTTACGAGACTGTCCCTTCGGTACTCAACAAGTATTGAATGACTTTTCAATTGCCATGCTTTTAACACATTACTTCACAATGTACTCTGTTGTACTCACACTTGGGAGTCCTTACATGTATTTTCTACAATAAATTTTCAAAGATTGCATTCTTTCACAGATGTCCATATCACCACATAGTCCTCAACCCCTCAAAGCAATTGCTGAAATTATACATGTATTAGCTCTCATCTAAACATAAAACACACTTACTGACCATGCCAGTCAGTCTGCACTGCTAGAACTAATTCCCTTTGCACTAAAAATCATACTAATAGAAACAATACAAAAAATACAAAACACTCAGGTACCTAACATAACACAGGTTATACAAATAACTTCACTTGCCCAATTCTGACCTCAACTTATAACTAAAACACTTCCAATTAAAATTAAAACAACTACACCCATATTATGTCAATTACAAATAACACTGTTACATAATCTTAATATAATTATGGCCTTCCGGTACACTCAGAAATCGACACTGTCCACGGCACTCGTAACACGGCACATGATCAATGTCCCTCATTGTCTGTAAATAACAAAGTATTAACTCAGGTGATCACCACAATTGCTATGGTACCAGTGCAGAAAGGCACCCAAAAAAAATTTACTTTGGCATACAACCAACACTTTTCTGAGATTTCACAAAAGACTGCAAAAAAAGTTAGGTGGCTAACCTCTGTTTTAAGACATTTTCAGACACTTTTCAATCCATTTTACTGTGCACTTTACTTTAAAGCAGATTTCTAATTTTCTCGAGGCCCATGTTCTAACCTAACTCCAAATAAAGTATTTGCCGTGAATTGTTTTCAACATCTCCGTAACCTCAAAAAAAAAAATTTGCACAGAATTACACTATACTGTACACTGGAAAAAATTTCCATTACAAGATTATTAGCGCTCTGAAATATTCATTAGCCACAGTCACATGGTTAGGTAGATGCACGGAGAAATGGTTATTACAGCTCACATTTAAACACAAAAATTACCCACAGTATCACATTTATTCCTCCTGATCTGGATACCATGTAAATTACATCAACTTCCGTGCCACCTGTGTAAGGGGGGCGGGTTTTTTTTTCCAACACCTACACCACCCTTACCTTACCTTCTCTATTATTGTTCTTTTTCTGCAACTTAAATCACAGCTTCAATTCCCTCGGATTTGATCAATGAATAAAAATCATCCCACCGCTGCCACCAATTTATACTGCCAGATCTGGGGTCACTAAATCTAAGGGGATAACTTAACTCTACTCTTAATTTCTAAGGGTCGCTGCCACCAGACCCCCTCTGGACAGCATGTAGCTCGTTAGGTAGCGGGCAGAGTGGACTAGGCATTGGGTTAGGTTTTCCATTGATCAGATCGATAAGGGTAAAGAAGGGTGAAACCATAACATGTCTTCATTGATTTATTTCTTATAAAACACACTGGTAAAAAAAACACATACAACCACACTGTGGACCATAATTCCAAGGCCTGTCCCAGGGTATAGCACTGGCGCCTCTAACAACTGTTGTTGTGGTCGGTTACACTCCGACCCGAGATGGGTCTGGGGTCCTCGGCCCACGAGGTAGAGTAGAGCCGATTAATCATGACGAATCAGCGCCATCACTCCTATATTGACCACTGCTGGGTATCCACCGGCTCCGAGCGACCGGTGGGTTTCAATTAAGCCCACCCTCGATCTGGAGACAAACAGGAATCAGCGTCAGGGAACTGAGAAACATGACAACACCAACCAACTCTCTTGTCTAGACGACAGACGTATTTACGTTATATTACTTCTACACTGGGTGAATGACAATTCAACTGTTAAATCATGAACACTGGTGAACACTGATAATCACTACAATTGACTGAATTAACTGAATGGCTAGGAAACAACATACCTGGAGACAAACGGGAATCAGCGTCAGGGAACACTGACGCCTCGCCATCTCGAGCTTATATACCCCTGAGTTGCCAGCGATTGCTACTCACGCAATGACAATAATCACAAACAAACTAACTGTTACTCATTCAAAGATGACCCTCAGTTGACAAAGGTCTGGCGAATTACTTGGGTTGATTTACACAAACTAATTCAAGGTTGCGTTGGCCAGTAGAGAGTGCAATAAACGTAGTGACAACTGTGTTCGAAGGCGGGGCTTACTGAGAGTGATCCTGAGGGTAAAACGCTCCTGAGATTCTACAAGCGCGGTGGATTTGAATATTATGTAGCGTAATATGAATTAAAACGGGTTTTTAGGAATGACGATGAGGTGCGCAGTACACTCCAGATTAAACCAGAGAAACTAAAGAGCCCTAATTGACAATGTAACGGAGCACAACCCGGGGCAACTCTTTGTCATGGGAGACTTTATATATTGTGACATCGATTGGATAAATGAATCCACGCCAAACGGCCTAAAGAATCCAGCCACTCTTTTCGCAGAAACTCTGAGAAACAATTTTATATTCCAGCATGTTAAAGATTTGGAGCAAACACCCAAGCCGCTGGACCTCATCATAACTAACGAGGAGGGTATGGTGGCCAAACTGGAACATTTAGCCCCCGTTGGCAGCAACCACCATGTAACGTTGTCCTTCAGATTTAACTGATACTTGGTTCATGAAGAAACCAGGTCTAGATTCAAATATTACAAATGAAATTACGATAGGATGAGGTAGGAGATGAGGATTATACACTGGCCTGACTTACTAAGAAATAAGAACACAGACACTACTCTGAATATCATAACCAGTAAAGTTAACCATTCGATCGATAAATATATACCTAAGACCAAACCCAGTGCCTCCAGGAATATAAGGAGATCGCTACACATGAAACATGTGTTCGACTGGGCTTATGCTGATATTGCAGGAGCCGTAGATCCTCAGCAATTTGGTAATATGAAAACTTCCTTCACCACTCACTGTCTTGTCAGCTTTCTCGACTACATATACCGCCATCTGGAGAAACGAAAAACGTCTGTAGCTATCGCCTTCATTGACTTCACTAAGGTATTCGACCTAGTCGACCACAATTTAATCATCAACAAAGCTATCAACCTCGGGCTTCGAAGAAGTCTTATACCATGGCTAACAGACTTCCTCATTAACCGACACAAAGCTGTACACTTCCGAGGGGCTGTCTCCATCTTTCAGTCATTCACCTGTGGCGTCCCCCAAGGCACCAAGATGGAACCACTATGCTTCCTTATGCTTATCAATGATGCCCTAAGAGAAACCCCTTCTACCTGGAAATATGTCGACGACTCCACCATTGGGATCAGCGTCAACAATACTGCTCCCGACTAAACCGCCCTTCAGGATTTATTAAACAGTCTCCAAAATTGGGCCACCAACAACCACGTCACCATCAACCATACCAAGACCATGGTTATGCACATCAACCTCTCCTCCGACGTGGTCCCACTAAATTAGAAACCACACGTCAGTGAAGTTGTCAAATTCTCCAGTTTCCGTCTCCACCTCTTCCACCGACTCAAGTCCCTCAGAGTTCCTGCACCCGAGCTCCTCAGTCTTTACTCAGCATTCATACTTCCCAAGCTCACCTATGCCTCCCCTACCTGGTCTTCCTCCCTAAATGCCACACAACGTAAACACCCAGAAAAAGTGCAAAAGAGGGCATGCAAGATTATTCTCTCCTCTTCCTACTCCACATATCAAGAAGCGCTCAACACACTGACCCTCTCGGCTCTCACTGATCATCACCACGACCTCATCTGCAAATTTGGTGAGAAGCTTCTGCGCCATCCTCTACACCAGCTCCTACTACCACCTGAGATGCCTCGCCCGAGAATTGCTCTTCGACACCACAACTGCATCCAGCCCATACGAGCACGCACTGATCTCTACAAGAACAGCCCAGTCCCAACCATTGTAAAAATTATCAATAACTCGGAATCAACCAGTGTATTCACTCCCAGTCAATCTTACTTTTTGCACTGTCACTATGTTGAAATGCCCTATAGTTTGAGCTTCTCCCCACCTAGTTATTATATCTCATATTTGTATCACTTAAATTACTTGTATATTATTTGTAAATCAAGAGATCCATTCCCCAATTCTGTAACTGTATATTTTCAGCCTTCCAGCTGCCATGCTCTTTCAATAAACCGTTAATTATTGTTATTATTATTATTATTATTATTATTAGTATTAGTAGTAGTAGTAGTAGTAGCAACTATTGCTGCAGGTTCCAGAAAATTTGACAAAAAAAGTAGCTATAGCGCAGAAGGTGGGCGCCTCGAACTGGTTAACTACGTTACCGATAAGGGCAAATGGTTTCAGCCTTAACAAACAAGAATTTACAGATGCCATTGCTCTAAGGTACGGTTGGCCAGTAGATGGTTTGCCCTCCCAATGCGTGTGTGGCTCTTCCTATGATGGCGATCACGCCATGGTCTGCAAGAAGGGGGGCTTCATATGCATGAGGCATGACGAGGTAAGGGATCTCACAGCAAATATGTTGAAGGAAATCTGCCGGGACGTCATGGTAGAACCGACCCTCCTTCCATTGGATGGCGAGATCTTCCAACACAGGACTTCAAACACATCTAACGAAGCCCGTGTGGACGTCAGTGCTCGAGGATTCTGGACGCGGGGACAGCGAGCTTTCTTCAACATCAGGATTTTTGATCCCATGGCCGCTTGTCACCGTAACCTAGCTCTCGATGCTGCACATAGGAGGAACGAGAACGACAAGAGAAGGGCATATGGGGAGAGAATTCAAAACGTTGATCAAGGCAGCTTCACTCCTCTAGTGTTCACAACCTCTGGTGGGATGGGCCCAAGTGCAAGATGTTTCTACTCCAGACTCGCGGGGTTGATCTCCGAACAGAAGCAGCAGCCCAGAAGTTATGTTACACCCTGGATGAGATGTCGACTGTCCTTCCCTCTCCTTCGGTCGGCTTTGCTCTGCCTCAGGGGAACGAGAGCTTCTGCCCCTACTCCGACAACTGCTGCAGGTATTGACTATGAGGCTACAGTCAATGAATGCCGCATAGATCTGCGGCTCAACTAATTTAACACAGATAGGATAGCTTCTTATATATTAGGATATTTAATATTAAGGTAAATAAATGGTGGCGAAGGTGTGGCTATTGGGGGAGGCTGGAGGCCACGTTTAAAAAAAAAAAAAAAAAAAAGTAGTAGTAGTAGTAGTAGTAGTAGTAGTAGTAGTAGTATTAAAGTAAAGAAAAAAACTCGGGATTTCGAGACGAGGGTTACGACAAATGATGAGCAGGAGAGGAGGATGTATGCCAGATCCAGGAACCAAGCTAAGTCAGAGTATAGAAGGGCTGAAAAAGAGGTCCAGAGGCAGATTGATAGTGAGGTCAAGTCAAACCAAAAGGCTTTTTACTGCTAGGCAAAGTCGAAATTAAAAACGCATATTGGACCTGAGGCTTGAAGATGGTAGTTATGCAGATTCTTACCAGGATAAGGCGGAGCGTTGAACAATTTTTCATCAGTGTTCACAAGAGAGGCTACGAACAATCTTCTTGCGTTTAAGGAAAGACGGTTTGACACAGAGCTGATCCACATTGTGTTCTACGAAGAGGTTATAAGAAATAAACTATCAAAGCTAAAGATTCACAGGAGTCCCGGCCCAGATATGGTACAACCCAGAACTTTAAGAGAACTGTGTAAAGAACTTGTGGAGTCCCTTAAGATCCTGTTCTGCAAATGCCTGGAGGAGCAAAAGGTCCCCGATGATTGGAAAATGGCTTTTGTGAGTCCTATATTCAAGAAGGGCGATCGTCATTCCACGAATAATTATAGACCAGTAAGCCTGACCAGCATAGTGTGCAATGTACTAGAGAACATCGTAAGAGATGCCATGATGAAACATTTGCAACGAAACAACTTTGTAAAGGATTGCCAACATGGTTTTATGCCGGGAAAATCCTGCTTAACACAATTTCTCAAGGTACTAGATGTTTGGCCTCAAATTCTAGAACAAGGCTGAAATATCGACAATATATACTTAGATTTTGCCAGGGCTTTCGACAGTGTGCCACATGAAAGGCTGAGACTTAACGGAAAGTCTCAGTAATCTGTCCCCCCTCCCCCCCCCCCCCCCCAGTACTGCCGTTCTGAGTATTTGTCGTTAGTTTATTCTTGTCTTTGAGAGCTCAGTCACTACTCAGATTGAAATGAGTTCGTAGCCTCATTTTCATACGCCTCTGTGTAGAGTAACTTAATCTGTCGATTTACTTTGTGTAAGTGACTTGGCAACTCACGATTGGGAGACCGCCTCTCCAGCCTTGACCTGACCTCACTTTAAGCCACGAATTCCATCCGTACACAGAGAGAGAGAGAGAGAGAGGCCAAGCTGGTCGTTTTGACCACGGGACGACGTCACACTAGTATCTGGAGATGGATGAACGTCAATAAGGTTGGATATCGTCGCCAACACAGTTATGAGGTGAGCTGAGATCTCACGCACAGCCAGGCTCAACCATTTGATTTTGATTTTGCCGCTTGCAGAGGCTACTTTATTGTGCACCCCACACTCATCCTGTGAGCGGTAGCGCAAAAGGATTACAGAGTAGGGTTTACAAAGGGTCATAATAATTAACCCCCGTTGTCAGGATATTATGGCACTGAAAGTTACACAGTATTTCATTTACATTATTTGTTTAGTTCTATACATAAAGGGTAACTTATTCACAAATGCGTGAGAACAGGCGTGTGAGGCAGTATATCTGGCCTCACACTTTGTTATTCACATTTACGTGGGAGGTATCCAAGCACATTGCGTATTTGGTTCTGTACATGAGAATTGATATAGTTACTAAGTGCAGAAAAGTGGATACAATCTTAATATGTCGGCTATCTTGCCATTAGAGATGAAGTGTTGTGCCATTTCACACACAGTGTGCTTGGACCTGTCCCTAAAAGGTTCTATCTTCACACAGTCGAGGACGTAGTGTTCAAGTGTGTGGCCATATGTATGGCCACACACTTTACATTTAGTTTTGTTTACATCTGCTTGAGGAACATACTGCCAAAGGTACTTATATCCTAACCTTAATCTAGCGGTTACAACATCTTGTTATCTAGTGATCTTGTTACTTGCTCCATATACATGTTTCACTTGATACATCTCATCATGGTAACCTATGGATCGACTAGTGCCTGTTTGCACTTGTCTACTTGCGTCAAACTCATCAGAGGAGGTAGCCAGGATGTGTTCGCCATCCACTTGTTGCTCGCCCACGATGTAAATATGACTCGTTCATGCAGTGGTTGTATGAGTTCACCGCTAAGTACAGCTTACTTTGGGTGTGTTTTTTGTCTTAGAATTCATGTGTATAATCTCCTCAAAGCTATGTATGTTTCGAGCTAGCCAGAGTATGAGGTAAGCCATTGGTTCTTTGCGAATTGTAACCACGGTAGCTCTACAGGAATTTAGTTGTGGGGCTGCTGCAGTCCTATTACTTTCTACAAGCTACGTTTTCAGGTAACCTGTTCGGTGGATGCTCCAGTGTACTATGGGTGTGATCACAGTGTTAGATGATTTTGTGAAAAGTACCCCATTTTGTATGTATACTGGAAGTTGTATTGTACCTTATTGTGATTTCATTTTGCCGCTAACAGCGGCTACTTTATTGTGCACCCCACACTTATCCGGTGAGCGGTAGCGCAAAAGGATTACAGAGTAGAGTTTACAACGGGTCATAATAATTAGCCCCCGTTGTCAGGATATTATGGCACTGAATGTTACACAGTAATTCAATTACATCATTTGTTTAGTTCTGTACATAAAGGGTAACTCATTCACAAATGCGTGAGTACAGGCGTGTGAGGCAGTATGTCTGGCTGCACACATTGCTATTCACATTTGCGTGAGAAGTATTCAAGCACATTGTGTATTTGGTTTTATACATGAGAACTGACACAGTTACTAAGTGCAAGAAAGTGGATACAATCTTAATATGTCGGCTATCTTGCCATTAGAGATGGAGTGTTGTGCCATTTCACACACAGTGTGCTTGGACCTGTCCCTAAAAGGTTCTATCTTCACACAATCGAGGACGCAGTGTTCAAGTGTGTTGCCATATGTCTGGCCACACACTTTACATTTAGTCTTGTCTACATCTGCTTGAGGAACATACTGCCAGAGGTACTTATATCCTAACCTTAATCTAGTAGTTACAACATCTTGTAATCTAGTGATCTTGTTACTTGCTCCATATACATGTTTCACTTGATACATCTCATCATATCTAATATACTATAGGAATAGCCGTGTGTCTGTCTGTCTGTTCTGTGCAGCCGAAACGGCACAATCGTTTTTCATCAAACTTGGTGGAAAAATCGCAAAAAATTCGTTGAGTGGAACAAACCTGGTCCCATGTCGATGGTTTCTTTAGGAAGGCATTAATTAACCTTTTATTTACGATGGAAAACGATGCAAGTTTACAGACTTGGCACACCCTCAGTCGCTGTACGCTGTCAGCCGGATACAATACAGTACAATACCATACAATACCATACACAACGAACTATAAATATTTGCAAGAATAAAACATAATTATATAGACATGTAAGACTCACAACTTGATAAGATATCTGTAAGACATTAGCTATTGGAAATGTGATTAAATGTTTTGTTATTAATCCAGTGTGAAATGTATAGGTATTGGTGGTACAATCCTAATGGTCTCTAATCCTGTTGATTAGGTGAGGTTAATCTGGGTTTATTGAGATTAAAGATTAGGTGTGGGATTTATTCTACCTGTGTTAGTCTCAGGTACGACCCTTATTGTAACAATCACTACCATGATTATAACAACCACGACCATGATTATAACAACCACGACCATGATTATAACAACCACGACCTTGATTATAACAACCACGACCATGATTATAACAACCACGACTATGATCATAACAACCACGACCATGATTATAACAACCACGACCATGATTATAACAACTACGACCATGATTATAACAACCACAACCATGATTATAACAACCAGGACCATGATTATAACAACCAGGACCATGATTATAACAACCACGACCATGATTATAACGACCACGACCATGATTATAACAACCACGACTATGATTATAACAACCACGACTATGATTATAACGACCACGACTATGATTATAATGACCACGACCATGATTATAACAACCACGACTATGATTATAACAACCACGACTATGATTATAAAAACCACGACTATGATTATAACAACCACGACCATGATTATAACAACCACGACTATGATTATAACAACCACGACTATGATTATAACAACCACGACCATGATTATAACGACCACGACTATGATTATAACAACCACGACCATGATTATAACGACCACGACCATCTATCTTCTAATATACTATTGGAATAGCCGTGTGTCTGTATGTGTGTCTGTTCTGGGCAGGTGAAACGGCACAATCGGTTTTCATCAAACTGGTGGAAAAATCGCAAAAAATTCGTAGTGGAACAAATCTGGTTCCATGTCGATGGTTTCTTTAGGAAGGCATTAATTAACCATTTTATTTATGCTGGAAAACGATGTCGCTGTACGCTGTCAGCCGGACGGCGGTTGCACGAGCTTTCGAACTTTCAAGACTCGGTAAACTGTACCACCGGACTCGCCACCGGGCATGAAGGGCCCACGATCACTTGTGGTAAACTATGGATCGACTTGTGCCTGTTTGCACTTGTCTGCTTGCATCAAATTCATCAATAAGTTCTTTCATAATTACAGTTTTAAGGGTTCTTTTTGACAGACCCAAATTGTATTCAACGGTGTCTTTGTTAGACTCGAGTTTGGCGAGGGCATTAACTCTTTCATGTTTTATGAGGCCTATGTGAGAGGGGATCCACAACAGTTTGACCTTAACACCCCGGTCAACAAGGCACGCATATTTGTGTCTGGCTTCAGAGACAAGAGCGTGACAACTTGAGCTGGGGGTGTCAAGGGCAAGTAGTGAGGATAGAGTCAGTGATGATGAGACTGTCAGTAACAGTGGTTTCAATGAATTTAATAGCTGTGAGTATGGCAATAGGGTGTGTCATAGGAGGGAAGATCAGCTAAAACTAATGGCCCATCACTTTTTTGGTAGATTTTAGTGTATATAAACAGAAAATAATTTCAGTTTCAATATTTTGCAACCTTTTGCTAGGTAAATTTTAGAGTGAAATTTATCGAAAATCTAACGTACAGCTGCATTAGTGCATTACAATTAAATAGTGAGCATTGCTTTCTGACTTCATTCTTTAACAACCCAACTAACAATATTTATTTCTGTTTCAGATTCTGATGCATTTATAAGTTGATAATATTTGCGATGGCTGCTTGTGTCAGGACGAGAAACCAAAAATCCAGCCATCTCAGTCACTATCTTGGGTCTGGGAGAGAGCTCCTGAAGTCGGAGTTGCCTACATTGAGAGATGCTTTGAGATACGGTGTTTTAATCAGGCAAATCAGTGAAAAGAACCAAAGAACTTACACAAACAAAGACATTGCCAGTGATATGACCAAAGCTGTCTTGGCACAGTACACTCTGGCTAACGCTCAGTTCAAGCCTCCAGTCATAACAAGTCAGAAGAAGATTAGTGAGAGACTGCTAGCCAGTTGGGAAAAGGCAAGAGATATCTCTCTTGGGAGAGGAAAACTTGCAGTTAAGGACAGCTTTGCCAAGCAACTGGACCAGTTATTTGACATAATTACTTGCAAGTGCCCAATTGTTCTCTGTCCTGAGTTTGGATGCGATCGTGACTGTAAATCCGAGGCCCACATCTCCTGTATTTGCAAGCGTGAACTGAAGATTCCTGTGATCGAACTGGCATTTGTCAAAGCACAGAGAGAGAAGACTGGCAGTATAGGGGCTCTCATGATTTCTAGCCAAGATATTCCGGAGTCCAAGAGACAGGAGGCTGCCACAGAGAGACAGAAGAGGAGAAGAGTTGCCGAGGAAAAGAGACTTGAGAAGGCCCAGGGTGAGGTAAAAAAGGCCGATGATTGGAGTCAAGCTGATTCAGAGTTTAATGACTTCCCCATGGCTGATCCGAGTGCTGACCAGGAGAATGGTGACTTTGTCCCTAACCCAGAAAATAATGATCCCAATCTTTCCAGGCATAACATTCGAAATAGGAAAGATATCCCGAGCATAGCTCTGGCCAGCATGCGACACCACACTGGTCTCAGAGAAACTGCAGAGATAGCAACAGCTGCCTGGATTGACGGTGGTTTGATAACACCTGATGATGTTCACCTGGTGATAGATCATAACAAAGTAAGGAGAGTTCAGGAGAAACTTGTCATTAACCTAGAAGAGGAGTTTGATAAGGGGATAAGAGAAAATGGAATCAATTGTTTGTTCTTTGATGGGAGAAGGGATGACACTAAAGTGTTCATGAAAGTTGGAGATTCTGACAAGTTGTTCTCTGCCATGGTGAAGGAGGAACACTTCTCCTGCTGCAGTGAACCAGGAGGGAAGTATTTGTGGCATTTCACTCCAGAGAAAGATGACATCAGGAAACCAGCTAAGATAATGGCAGATAACATTGTAAACTGGCTCAGAGAGAGGAACGTAGACCAGGCCCTGCAGGCCATTGGAGGGGAAAGCACCAACACGAACACAGGGTGGCAAGGGGGGGTCATACAGTGGATAGAGCGGAAGATTGGGAGGAAGCTGGTCTGGATTGTTTGTGACCTCCACACCAACGAAGTGGCCACTCAGACATCTGATCCAGGAGCTGGATGGCAAGACTCTTTCAAACAACAGATGGTCTGGTCCTCTTGGCAAGATGCTGGACTCTGCCACTGAGTTAGAAATAAATCAGAGCTTTGAAAAAATCACAGTTGGCCCTCCACTCGTTGAGCTTGCACATACTGTCATTGACGACCTGAGTACTGACCAGTACTATGGTTACATGATTTGCAGTGCCATCAAAACTGGGGTCATGCCTGATAGACTTGCTTACCTGCAGATAGGTCCAGTCTCACATTCTAGGTGGCTCACAACGGCTCTCAGGTTCTGCAGAATTTGGGTCGCTCATCATAAACTGAAAGGGAACCAGCTTCACAACCTGAGACTTATTGTCCAATTCATCGTGAGTGTCTATCTTGCCAAATTGGTTCAACACCAAGGTCAAGTCATCGTTCTCCGAAGGTCCGAGGCATGTTCTCTTCCAGCTTGAGCTCCTGAGGAGTCAGCCAAGGAAGGTTGTTCAGCTTGTGGAGCAGACTGTGAGGAGATCTTCCTGGTATGCTCATCCCGAGGCAGTTCTGCAGACAATGCTCTGCAGTAAGGATGAGGAGGAGAGAAGAGTGGCAGTCAAAAAGATCTTGGATATGAGACTTATGAGAGGATCTGGGCATGACGAATAAGTTGGTGACGATTCCTTCAGGGTCAGGAAGACTCCTGAAGTCAATCTAGGTGCCAAGACCCTCACTGATCTCATAGATCTGGATAACATCCAGGCTGGCAGTGAGCCCCCTCTTACCTGCAGCCTCACCAGTGTTCAAGTCAGAGCTTTCCTGGACAACCCCATGCATGTCCCTGCCTGGCCCTCGCACACCCAGAGTATAGAGCGTTGTGTACAGCAAGTGAGCGAGGCCAGCAGTCACGTGTACAGCCAGGAGAGGAGGGAAGGCTACATCCGAGCTCAGGTGGTCAGCAGGGAGGTGATGAGTAGAAACAGAAGCAAGAAAGACATGTTCTCTATGGTGTGCAGCAACACCGGGTCGTAGTAGTAAAACCGGTTTTTGTATTTGATGATTTTGTTTTCTAAAGGAATATTAAATTTAATAAGTGTGTCAAGATCATTCGTTTCACTATTCTGGATCATTTTCATCCTAATAAATTAACCTGATACATTTACTTTACTTTAAATAAGCTATTTAGTGGTGTTGGTAAAAGGGTGGGAATACTGAATTTTCATAAGATTTCAAGTTAAAATTTACCTAGCAAAAAATGAAAACTTTTCAAATCCGAAGATATCACATGATTCTGCACATAGAACTACATCATTAATACCATGGGCCGATTTTTCAAACTCAAAAAAAAAAAATTCGCCTCCGTATGACACACCCTAGTATGGCAACTAATTCAGTTTGTAGAGTGGATGCCCAGTTGTTAAATCTAACTCCTTTCTCATTTATATTACCGTCAGGTTGAGTTACAACAATAGCACTTCCAGCCCTCCCACAGGCGGTGTTAAGAGATCCATCAGTGTAGATGGTCTGTGTGATATTATCATCAGTCTGTAGAGTGTGTATGTTTTCAAGAGCTCTCACTTTGGCAGTGTGTTGGAGATAAATACTTTGTATAATTATTTTTTTAGGCGGATATGTCGGTATTGTGATATCGAAGGGAACTGTCCGCCAGGGTGGCAGGAAGCGCTGTTGTGTCTCAACTTTGTACAGGTGGTCTAGTCCAAACATCTTCATATGTGTAGCTGTAGTTTGGATCCATTTAGACTCAACATTCCCATGGTTCATACATTCTAGCAATTTTAAGGAAACAATGTTGTCAGGATCACCACGCAGAAGCCTCAGGGCTATCATGAGGTTGACTTCAATTATTCTATCTTTAACACTGGGTATACCTAGTTTTTTCCTCATATTAAGTACTTTAGTGCTCATGGAACATCCTAGGATAATTCTGAGGGCTTTATTTTGCATTTTCTCGAGCTTGTCAACGCCTTTCCTGTCAAGAAGGACCAGGGTTGGTGCGTGGTAATCTATCGGAGATCTTATATAGCCTAGTTACATTGTTTTACAATTCTAGTATTAGCACCATAAAGTGGGCTGTACCCCGCTACACTTCTAAGAGGTCTCAGTCTGTCAGTACATTGGCGGGTTAACTGTTGTATGGCAGGTTAGGTACAAGGGACGGAGACACCAAGATATTTAAAAGAAGAAACATAGTCAATAGTGTTGTTACCAATCTTGAACTTGGCGGGGCCGCGTTTGCGGTTCCCAGCTTGTTTGTTGAACACCTTAGTTTTGTCAGTGGAGATAATAAGACCGAGGTTCTCACAGGCTGCGTATACATGGTTCAGGGTGGTTTGCATTTCACGATGAGTTTTAGTATGTATAAAAATATCATCAGCATAATTGATTGTGATATTGCTGGGGTTGTCTGGTATTAAATTTAATAATGCATTCATAAGAACATTGAACAAAGTAGGGTTAAGTACTCCACCTTGAGGGGTACCAAGCTGCATATCTTTAACTTCAATTTTGTAACCCTGAAACAGTGCAGCAACCCTTCAGTTGGTTCGGTAACCACTTATCCAGTGTAACTGCCTACCTCCTATATCCATTTTGGCTAGTTCGTACAATATCAGTTGTCTATTGGCAATATCAAATGCAGGTTTTAGGTCAAGAAAGGTGGTGTATCTGTGCCTTTCATCACCATGCACAGTTAGGAATGTGGTGATGCTGCAATGACCACGGTCTTACACGTCAGTTAGCGCCAAAATCAAATGATTCATATTACGCTCAATAGCCCACAAAACATGTAACTCGGCTTTCGTTTGAGTCCTCCATCTGAGGAGTCCGTTTTCTCATCACTTCAAGACACCTCAGTCCTCCGTTATCCCATTTTCTCTGACTTACTGAAACCAACCTCTCTATAAAATGAATGTGAGTGTGAGAGAGAACACCTTTGTTTTGAGTCAACTTAAATATGTCTGTTTACAGTTGGAACATTCAAGATCCATTGTGAGTGGGGTAGAATGCTTCAACTGTCCTTATCGTTAGTAGAACGTGTCAAGTAAGTGAGTGTCGAGTTTGCCAGCTAGAGTGGCGTATTTTATGTCGTCCGTGGGGGTATCCATGAGTTTCTGATCGCGCCTGAAGTTATATCATTTTGTCGCCCCGACATCAGAGAATCTGATGTTTATAGTTTAATTAGTGTCAGTTGTCTATTTGAGAAAGTCATTAATCTCCTGAACTATTCTGTCAACTGGTATAATCTCCAAGATCTAGCGCCTCCCCGTGACTAGCTCCTTGTTTGTCTCAGGCCTGAGCTTGCAGAATTAATGTTATCGACGTGTATATTCCACCTTTTCCTGGCAAGCTCAACCTCTTGTAATGGTCATGACGGCTAACCTGAAAACCTTAAGGATTCATATTACGCTCAAACGTCCACAAAACCTTCTGAGTCCCCCCAGTGGAAACGTCCCCCGTTCTCTATTTCCCACGTCTTGGTCTATGGGAGTAAACGCTGTATGTTGGGACCTGTTGCCATCTAACCCTTTGTAATCAATTTAATTTGGCTTTCGATGGCTGAGTCAGAGCATTGTTAGTTGAGATGATAATAGAGAATGAAAATGAGTTCATAGTCTCAATTTCAAGGTCAGAGTGTACAGTAAATTAATTCATCGGAATAGAAGTAGGTGGACTCCCTGGTCTGTTTTGAGTGAGGGCCCCGCGGGCATTTCAACCGTTAGTGAGTGCCCGTCCCTTCACCCATACAGGTAGGCCACCCACTCTGTGTTGTAATTTGCCCTTCTTTAAGTGATTTGACCCAATTAATAGTTGATTGTGCAAGTGTTTCAGTAACGTAGTTGATATGCTCTGAGTGAAGTCATATTTACGTCTTTAACGTCCCCTGAAACGTGATGTTGTTGTCACAGTTAGTGAGTGCCCGTCCCTTCACCCATACAGGTCCCCTGATGCTGATCCCGTTTGTCTCCCGATCCCATTGTGATTATTGAATCGCTCTACCATCCAACAACGGCCTCGGATGTATTAGATGTCCAGCCGGGATCATATGTGAGAAGATGGCACCGATGCGGCCGGATTAATGTGCCCCAAGGCTTCGTTGGGCCAGACCCCAGACCGGCCATGTGTCTGGCTACCCATCTCGGGTCGGAGTGTAACCGACCACAACAGCAGTTGTAGAGGCGCCAGTGCTATACCCTGTGACAGGCCTTGGAATTATGGTCCACAGTGTGGTTGTAGGTGTTGTTAATACTTACCCATGTTGTGGGGGACCCATGTCGGGGTTTGTATCAGTATTAGTGTCTTGGGAGGAAAGACAAGGAGCTGGTCCTACGATATAATGTAAGGTGACACCAGGTATTGGGTGCACGGTAAGAGTGTAATGTCCGAATAATTGCTGTTGAGTAAATAGGAAAACAAGGAAACCAGTACATAAGACATAGAGAGTTTGCAATAGGCCCAGGAGCTGAGCCTGGCAGTTATATGTTAATAACATCTATTTTCCCCTTGGATTTTATATTAATAAATTTGTTTTTAGAGTACTTTAGGTGTATTCATTTCTCCCACAGTATTTTACCTTTATTTCCATCCAAGTGACCTGATACCAAAATTACCATACTCACGTGCCTAGACCCTCGCCCATGCTACCCAAGAATAGGTGACGGAACTGAGTAGAGTAAGAACTAAGAGAAGTAAATAAGATGAGGGTGGTGTAGAAACAGAGAGGGAGTCAGGCCCCCTCACATTGGTGACAGACCAAGAACCCGCCCCCTCACCTTGGTGGCAGCTAGAGAACCCGCCCCCTCACACTCTGATTAGATTATATGAATAGACATAGGAAATTACCCTGATCAAGAACACCGGAGTTCATAACTAAGTATACAGTGATCCAAAATGATAGAGAAGTTATGTTGTTGGTAAGATCGACCCTTCTGGTATGAATACGGAGGCCCAAGCTGCCCCGCGAGTGCACGTATATACCTCGACACGCGGGAGAATCACGCATTCGTGACTTCTGTATGTATATTATGTATGCTGGATTATATGTCATGTATGTATATTATGTATGTGCTCCATTTATGTAGCTAGCAGCGTGTGGCAATGTTATTACCATATCCCACATGCCTAATTAATGTGCCTGGCGACGTATGGAAGCTGCTAATGTATCACTTGCCATACGTCGCCTATAGCAGTTGACAAGGAGCCTAGCCAGGGAGACCGCTGCTCTCCTCTGTGTACATACTCTTATCCAGTAAACCGAACCTACAAAACTATACAGGTGTTTGTGTTCTCTCCTGTATATAGAACTTATTATTCAGAACCTAACATGGCGCAGTGATCCGATCTTACTGGATAATTATGAGTGAAAGTGCAAAGTCTGTGGAAAGCCGGCTAGGGTCCCCTCCCGTCTTGGGTCAAGACTTGGGTCAACTCCCGCGCGTCAGCTCTCCTCGAAGAATCTCAGCAACTTTGAGCAGTGTCAGTGACAGTGATTTTCTGTGAAGTGTTTAGTGCATTGTGTGTTCGTGCCATTCATGTGTGACCTTGTTCTAAAGGATTCCCAAGGTATACGGCACGTTCTGGGCATTTGTAAGGAGTAAAGTTCAGTGCACCCGTCTCTGACCGCGTCCTGAGGGTACTGGGCTGACTGGGAGTCGCCGCGCCTCTCCCTCCACCCCCCTCACAGCGCCGCCTCCACCCCCCCCCCCCCCTCACAGCTGGGGCGAGACGCTTTGCCGGCCCGGGACACACTCACACACATACACGTACTAACACTCGCTGACCGCGCGGCTTCCTTATATATATTTTACATATATAACCTACTTATCTGTGTATTTAATTAATTTTTGTCTGAAATCTTGTTGATACGACGGGCTGACCGGTCAACACTGATTTAAGACATAGTACACAGAGGAAGTAGTTATGTCTCACGCCTTACATAGCCGTGGACCCAGCGTCTGGATGACTCAGGCGGGTGATAGCCCCGCAGAGATGGATGACCAGGCCGGCCACGACGCTCCAGCCCCCACATCGCGCAGTCCCTCACCTCAATATTCAGCGTTGTCTCCAGAGATAATTGCTTTACTGAAGTTTATGAGAGATGAGAAACGCGAGGATGAAGCCCACAGACGTTTGGCGGATGAGCACAGAAGGCAAGCAGAGGCAGAACGAGACAACCAACGGAGATTGGAAGACAGTGAACGGTTTGAAGCCTTGATATCTCGCCTCACTGTTAACCAAGCCCCTGGCTCTAACACTGCCTCGGTACTGACTGGTTCAGATACCTCATCCATGCTCCCTTCACGCCCCCCAGCCCCACCTAAAGCAGCAGCTCAAACGCCGCCCATCTTGAAGCCTGATGAGACTTTCCAGACTTTTCGTGAATGGCGGCGACGGTGGACTGATTATTCTACAATGGTGGATCTCCAGAGTTTGTCACAGCCTAAACAACTCATCCAGCTGCGTATGTGCCTGTCCTTGGAAATTCAGCGTGTCTTGGAACATACGTTGCAGGTACCCCCAACCTCTTCGCTGTCTGTAGAGGAGGTACTGGACGTTCTACAACGGCACATCAAAGGACAGCAGAATGAAGCTCTGCGCAGGAGGGAATTGTTTAGCTGCAGACAGTTGGAGGGTGAGTCTTTTGATGCCTTTTACGTGCGTCTTAAGAGAGCCTCGGAAGAGGTAGATATATGTCCAGGCCACCACCAGCAGTGCGAGGAGACCCAGTTGAAGCAGGTGATCCTGATGGGTGTTAAGGACGAGGAACTTGTCCAACGCCTCACCTCCCTCGACTCTTCCTCTTCTCTTAAGGATGTGTTGACGATATGTCGCTCCTATGAGGCTGCCAGGTGTGCCACCTCTGCCACCCGAGCTCCCCCTACAGCTGTACGCGCTGTGTCCCGGTACAAGAAGGACAAGAAGTCTGTTCCTACGCCTTCGCCCACCACGTCCACGCCCGGTTTATTTTGCAACAACTGTGGTAAGCAGCACGGAACACAGGTGTGTCCAGCTGCTCAGTCTACCTGCAACAGTTGTGACCGTAAGGGCCACTGGTCACTCACAGTACGGTGCCCAGCCAAACGCGTCCAGTGCAATGTGTGTGGTCGTCTGGGCCACTATGACAAGTGTTGCCCTTCCAACATACCCAAAGGACCGCGTCGGCGGAAGCTTCAGCCCCCCTCCACCAGAGAGGGCCGCCCACAGCCTTCCAATCAGAGGCACGACGACTCCTGACAACGCTCGAGCCACATTAGGAATGTGTGCTCCCCCCCGCGTCCCAGGACCAAAGTCCCCCAGTACATCAGCGTCATCGTGACCTACGGCGGTGTGTCATCCCGCCTTCAGATGTTGCCCGACGCCGGCGCTGATGCTACAGTCATCGGTCCCCAGCATTTGCAATGCTTGGGGCTCTCTCCAAGTGATCTAGGACCGCCCCCCAAGGATCTCCGCTTTATGGCAGATGGTTCACAGATGACCCCGGCCCTAGGTTCACTCTATGCACACGTCACCTTTGGCAACAGGTCGTGTCAAGCCTGGATTGATGTGCATAATGGCGTCCCGACTCCTTTGCTGTCCTACAGACATTGCCAAGAGTTGGCCATCATCTCCCAGGACTTCCCAACACCGATTCTCAAGGTAAAACACGCCAACAGGGTGCACAAAGGGAGCAGCAACTACCCTGCTGCCGCCCTACCCCTACCTCTGGCCAGTGACACCTCCCCTTCGGTAGTTGTCCCTGCTGCTTCAAGTCTCCACGCCTTGGCTCGCCTCCACGACAGTCACTGTGGAGCCGAGGCCACCAAACGGCGTGCAAGACAGACTGTGTTCCGGCCTGGCATCGACCCCGACATCTCCAATGCTGTCCAGGTGTGTAAGCCCCGCCGCGTATTACAACCCAGCCAGCAGCAGGAATCCTTTATGAGTGACGACAACCCCACCCGCCCCTTTGAGTCTGTGTCGGCCGACTTTTTCTGTGTGTCAGGAAAGTCCTTCCTCGCTATCGTCGACCGTCTCTCTGGTTGGCCGGTTGTCATCAAGTGCGGTAATGACACGACGTCTGCCGCCACCATCAGCAAGTTCCGCCACTGCTTCCGTGACGTGGGCGTTCCTGCACGCCTGCGAACCGACGGAGGGCCTCAGTTCACAAGCCGGAACTTTGCTGTGTTCCTTGACCGATGGGGAGTCCGGCATGTGTTGTCATCGCCCCATTACCCGCAGTCCAACGGCCACGCTGAGGCTGCTGTCAAATCCCTGAAGCACCTCACCCTTAAGGTGGCCCCTTCTGGGAACATTGACTGCGAGGCCTTCGACAGGGGTCTTCTTGAACTCCGCAACACACCTAACTACACCGGACGCTCCCCTGCCCAGGTCTTGTATGGACGCCCCCTTCGTTCTTGTGTCCCTGCTCACCCTCAATCCTTCTCCAAGGAGTGGCAGGCCAAGACAGAGGATTGTGATCGCCGAGCCGCCGAACGTGTTCAGGACGTCGTCGCCCGCTACAATGACCACGCCCGTTCTCTCCCCAGGTTGAGTGTCGGCACCCAGGTCCGTGTTCAGGACCCGACCCCCCGACGTTGGGACAAAGTAGGCGTAGTCATGGGTCTCGGCAGGTCACGGGACTACCAGGTGCGGTTACCCAGTGGTCGTGTGTGGTGGAGGAACCGCCGTTTTCTCCGACCCGTAACAATGCCTTCTGCTGGCCCCGCCACCAGTGTTGAGTCCCATACCCTTCCCAGTGATGAAGTCCCTCGACGCTCAGAACGGATCCAAAAGAAAAGGTCCGCTCAAGACTTTGCTATGAGCGTATAGGGGGGAGGGAGGTGTATGTATATTATGTATGCTGGATTATATGTCATGTATGTATATTATGTATGTGCTCCATTTATGTTGCTAGCAGCGTGTGGCAATGTTATTACCATATCCCACATGCCTAATTAATGTGCCTGGCGACTTATGGAAGCTGCTAATGTATCACTTGCCATACGTCGCCTATAGCAGTTGACAAGGAGCCTAGCCAGGGAGACCGCTGCTCTCCTCTGTGTACATATTCTTATCCAGTAAACCGAACCTACAAAACTATACAGGTGTTTGTGTTCTCTCCTGTATATAGAACTTATTATTCAGAACCTAACAACTTCCTCAACGTCTCTCCAGGTATGTTAACGTGTGTTCCCGCCGCCTATTAATTCAGTTTAACTTAGTCAATTTTGGTGAATATCAGTGCTCATGTGTTAACATAGTGAATTCTGTGCCAATTAAGTCGAGTAACGTAGAGATTTAGATATTGTCTGAACCGTTGCCAGGCGTATGTTTTGTATAGTTGAAGTTAGACCTTTACGCATTCGTGACTTCCTCAACGTCTCTCCAGTGTGTTGAGCTGAATACTCATCGGCTAACGTGGGGCGGTAACCGGGTTGGACGATGCCGTTAATTCGACAGGACTGAACTGGGAAGTCCGTTTCCTGCAAACCAGGCGCCCACTCCCTGAGCGTGTGTCGGTCTACAACCGACCCCTAACAGCAATCTTCATTTGTTATAGAGACCAGCGTTACCCTTGGGCACTCCTCACAGTTATATAGGCCTAAGTATTATGGTATCTTGTTTGGGGGATAACGAGCAGAAATATAGAATCCCAGGTTAAGTATTGAACCACTGAATGAGAGTTAAAAGTGCCATGTTGTTCCTTGTGAATTAACAGGAGGTATTGTATGTTGAGATAATTGTGGAGTTGTCCAGTGTGCTATGTATTCATTGGTAGTGACCATGAAATGATAATCTGAGAGTATAATGATATAACCAAGAAGTGAAGAGTTAATTTGCTACTTGGTAAGGTAAGACCTGAGGGTCCAGTGATATCTGGTGTATACCCAGTACTGAATATCATTTGGCAGAGTGACAATACCACAATTGTCGATTGAAGTAATAAGTATTTGGAGGTATTTAATGAGGTAATAAGGTCTTGAAGTGTTTGATGACTTAAGAAACAAATTGCAGTTCTGTTTTGTCTGAGTGAATCTAAGATGCATCTTACCCAATCACTGTGTTAATAAATATTGAATTAGTAATCTACGTCTACGAGTATCACCACTCTATCCTTTCCCACATTGGTTCTCAGAAAATAACTAACTCACGTGCCTAGAAGCTCGCTACCTAACAGTTAACTAAGAGATGTTATATTCTAGAAAATCCTGGGTGGTGGCAGTCCTACCGGTGTAAGTATAATAAGTGTGATAATAAGAAAGACATGGTTTCCCAGGTTAATCCATAGTTTAGAATATAACTAGAACGAAATATATGGAAGAGATCATAATATATGAAAGGAAATTTAAAGGAAGAACATTGACTTGGAAAACATAAGCAGAGAAGCATAAGAGTTACTTATATAAGAATGCTACACAGAACATATAAGTAAATGAATAACTAGAATACTAACAGAAAAGAATAGCTGGATGGTAAATTATTGAAAAGAGGAAACTCGGCCCGTTACAATGCAATTATGTACACCTTTACCATGGGTGAAGCCATTTATGTTAGGAGACATGTGTTCTCTGATTCTATGTAAGAGTCTGCCAAGAACTATCCTCTCAAAGGTTTTACACAGGCAGCTGGTTAGTGATATGAGACGAAAAGCATCAGGCTGTCCTGGTTTCGGTATTGGTACAACAATACTGCTGGTCCATGATGTGAGTAGTTGGCCCTCGGCATGACTCATATTGTACATTACGGTATCTGGTAAATTGCTCGAAATCAATTGCGCGAAAAATAATATCTCGAACGATCAATTGCTCGAAAGGCAGATTGCTCGAAAATAGTGGTTGAATGAAGAATATCCAAAAATAATATAAAAAAATACAACTTTATTATTGTTAATTGAACAGTTAAAATTAAGAACGGGTACATTTCTATTATACAACAGTTATTAAATATTCTTCTACATTGTTTGTTTCGTCATAGTTTAAAATAAGAACGGGTACATTTTTATTATTTTTGTTGTTCTTCATAGTTAGAAAAATAAAAGAATAAAAATGTATTATTGCCAATATTTACTCTATTAGTATGAAATATTGTATGCAACACTTCTTAAATATTCTTCTACATTGTTTGTTTCGTCATAGTTTGATACAATATTCTTTAATCGCATTGCGCAGTCACGGTACTTTTTTTCTGCTACAGTATTCAACCGTTAAATAATTGATTTCGAGCACTTTACTGTCGAGTTCGAGAAATTATTTCGAGCAATTTACTGTCGAGCAATTGATTTCGAGAAATTTACCTAGATTCGTACAAAACCAATAATGGATTGTCCGGCACACGCCTTAGTAGTCTAACGATGTTGAAGGTGACTCCGTTCTCTCCAGGGGAAGTAGACCTACCCCTGGCGAGGGCGGCGTCAAGCTCCCACTCAGTATATGGAACATGACACTCATCGTGCTGTTTGCCCAGCATAAAGTTGATAAGATTACTTCTCTCTACAGACTTCGCATCAAGGAGTCCCCGAGTCCTAGTTGGTAACATGTCAGAGCTAGACACATGAGCCCACTTTGTTATTAGCTCATTCGACTTTTGCAGAGGGTTTGGATGAGAGACGTGTCTACTGTTTTTACCTCTGATTGTGTTTATGTCTGAGGGATGTGTGTTGGTTCAGGCTGTTGACATATGACTCCCATGCATTTTGTCTGAGTTCGTTTACACATTCCCTGACAGCAGCAAGGGAAGCTTGATACACTTGTAACATTTGAGGTGTTCTCATTTGTTTGTAACCCTTACCCACCCTCCTGACTCTAGCCCTGAGTTTTTTTCAATTAAGGGTCATCATAGCATTGCTGTTGGCTGTTCCCATAATGCTGACCACGTTTTCTCCTTTTTATGGTGGAGGCATTGTTGATGAAGTATGTATAAGCCCTATCTATCAGATCGTCATGAAACTTTGGTAGTTGTCAGGCTTATAGTCCTTGTACCAGTCATGGATGAAGTCTATGAACTGGCTTTCATGTTCTTGCTTGACTGTGATTCTACAGTAAGTCTGTTGAGTTTACCACCAGTGGGGGTGTCATTGGCTACATGCATACTAGCTTGGATTGGGCTGTGGTCAGACATGATAAGATCAGTGACAACATCAGAGCTATGAGTTGTGTATGATAGATGAAAACCAATACACTTGTCTAGAGCCCCGCCATAGATGTGTATTGGTTCATTGTCCCCTATAATTTGAACATCTTCATATGCGCTGAGAAGTGAGATAAGTCTCCTACCATTGGTGTTAGTGGTGGAGTCACCTAATTTCTTGTGTCCACTATTCAGGTCACCCATCAGGACAGTGGGCTCAGTGTGTAAAAAGTCTGGGAGATCTGTGTACGGAAGCTAATCTGAGGGAGCATAGGCGTTTAGCACGTTGAGTGTGGAGTTTCCCAGGTGGATAGTGATCCCATGGTACTGAAGGTTGGTAGTCTTTTTGGATACAAGAGGTACTGTACATGCGGGAGTGACTTCTTGACATACATCAAACATGTGTGAGTAGAACTAGGATCATAATACACATAATTGGGCATACTGGGTGGGGGCTTACCATAAGGTGTAAGACACTCCTGCAGACACACAATATCGATGTCCTCAGTCACAACTTTGTGGTGTACAGTAGATCAGGGTATCGTTTTCTAAGAGATGAAATGTTCCAACTCATCACCTTCACCGCTCTGTATCTTTGTCTGGTATTAACACTGGCCATTATGAACTGTATTTGGAATGGAGCAAAAGGCACTGTATGATGCTGTTTTTTTTCTACGCTGCCTGCCCCTTCGGCAGGCAGTAGGCCATTTATCCTTTTTGAAACATTTCTGGAGCATACACTGCTCAACAATTGTTGTATGTCAGTGGCAGACAACGACACAATTTGGTTACACTCGACATCACCACCATTTTCTGTTTGTGTTTGTTCATCTTCACTGACCACGTCCACAGAGGCATCAGTAGAACTGATACCAGTATCACTATTTTCCTCTGCGTGGACACGAGTTCCTGGTGAGTCTTGAATTTTCACATCTGGTACTGACATCTGAAAGTCTTCAGTTTGACTGTAATCTTTCCATAGCTGCTGCACTGTGTTGGTGGTGTTCGTTTTCTGTAGTGTACAGTATCACAGAAGCTCTTTAACATATCAGTTTGAGCTGTAAATTGAGCTTTGAGTTCCTTAATTTCATTTTTCAAGTCATTGATCTCTTCACTTTGTGCGTGTTCACGGGGTGTATTGGCAGCTACCTGTAGTGTCGGTACGCCTGTGTTGCCCCATGCTGATCTTTCGATGACTGCTGGTGATGCTCCTGGAGCTTTGGTGTGGAGGGTGGGTCAGGGGTTGGCCGTAAGGAGTACCCTAGCAGCAGTAGTGTTTCTTGAGGCCTGCCTGGGTGGCGGGTCTGGGCGCTGAAGGGGTGTAGGAGCTCTAGGTCAGTCAGGGTGCCATACAGGCACTCCAACTGTTTTGCAGTTAATACACTTCTGTTGAATGACACCCCCCTTGAGCAACTGTATCTCTGCAAGCCTGTGTTTCATGTTGTCTTGAGCAGAGACCACACCACGGCTTTGTCGAGGGGCATTATCGGGCCACATGGCCCCAGTGTTGACAATTGTAACACCTCCGGGTAGGGGGCTGATAGAGAGTTACCTTCAGAGTCCGATAGGCACCACAGACTCGAATGGTCTTGGGTGGGTCCCCCGAGCCAACCCAGTCTGCAATGACTGCGTTCTTGCCCCTGAGTCGCTTCGTTCTTCTCATGTCGGGATGAGCTTCTAGTAGTGTAGGGGTCTGGTACTGGTCGAGCCCTATGATTAAGATGGTTTTCTTGCTCGATGGTTGGGATGATTGTTCCATGGTTATTCCCCCTATGCTATTGGTGAGGATATCATGTATGACTGCTGGGTCGCTTCTAATCAGAACATGATCTTGTGTACCGACTCTGAACGCATCGTTCAGCCATCGATACTTGACTTCAGGTGGTGTACCTACAGGGAAGTTAAATCTTCCTCTCATGGGGGGTTGAGGTTGTAGTTGATGGTCTCTAAATTTTTCTGCCTTTTCGGCCTTCCGCTTGTTCCTCGACTGAAGTAGTTGAAAGCCATCCTCTCCATTGGTGTCAAGGTCAACACCATAGTCACCTGGTTCACTCAGTGCATCAGGAGAGTTAAAGCGAGCAGCTGGATCTCCAGTCAACTCAGACATGATGGAGTTATAGGACTCGACCTATATGCCTACGTCAGAGGGCCGAGGACTGCTTGGCACTCCTAGGAAGTCAGCGGTGTTTGGGAGGCGTAACCCTCTTACTGGACAAGGGAAACTAGCATCTACAGCGTATTAGCGGTGTGAGGGGAGGCCGTGAACGGGCCTCCCGCGGAGGGAGTGTGGTGTCGGGGGGACTAAGGTAACAGGAGTATTCTCACTTTATAAACACTTTTATTACACTACACTTGTTCTTAATAGTATCTCTATTTTTCTGGTTAGATACAGTATCAAAGTCAATTTTAGTTTCAAGAGAACTATCCAGCCTGGCACCATATGAGGACGGGGGTTTGTTTCCACAAGCCCTCACCACATGGCCGGGAGTGACCACGAGGGCCTGGCATCTACACACAACACAATGCTCAACCCAGGCCTTAGCTTACTTGTTATACAGGCAACATATTTGCAGTTGTTGACCTATCGGTTAAGATAATCCTCCAAGTGATAGTGAAGTGGATTTCTCCCCTACCAACGCTGTTTGTCGCTGAGTAGCCGACCCCACGAATTCCCCAGTGTATGCCTCGTGGTCTAGGTCAACCAGCGCCGCCTTACATGACGGAGGTCAACTATTAAGCCACGCCTACCTCCGCTATTTAAGACCTGACCTCGTGGTGACCTCTCTCCCTTTTCTACCTACACCAACCAGTAAGCAACACCTCCTCCTCCTCCGCCGCTGCCTGGCGGCCCTCGCTCCCGCCGGCGAGCATGGCGACCCACAAGCTGTCCTCCTCTGAGCATCCTCACCAACCAGCTCTCTCTACATCACGCTTGTAACCACGCTGCCACTTCCCAGCACCAAGCTGCATTGTACATCCAATACAACATGTATACAGTGAGCACATTGTGAGTTTCCTTTCTCCATCCCATCCTGAGCGAACCCAAACATCCCATACCCCACAAATGGTGACCCACGGAGATTCGCACTCACACAGGATGGAGGAGAAACAGATCGCGCTCCCAGTCTTCAAGCAACATGGAAGACTGGCTTATCCACCCAGAAGCAGCTCTCATCGGCTCTACAGCTACTGTCTCTAAGCCGCAGGTTAGACACCCTAGAGCAGCACTGCTTCTCTAAGCAGACACCTGCTCCTCTTCCTGCCCCAAGCACCACGTCCTACCGACCCCAACACACCCGTCCTGCCTCAGACGCCGCCCCCGGCCCAGCAGTACCCCCTGCCGCTTCTCCTGATGCAACCCCTGCTCCCGACGTGGCCCATGCGCCTGAGTGCGGACCAACACACCCGTCCTGCCTCAGATGCCGCCCCCGGCCCAGCAGTACCCCCTGCCGCTCCTCCTGATGCAGCCCCTGCTCCCGACGCGGTCCATGCGCCTGAGTGCAGACCCACACACCCCTCTTTTCTCCCTCAGGTACCCCCTGCTACTGTCCTGCACCCTGCTGCTGTCGTGGACCCAGCTGCTCTCACGAGCCCTCATCCGCTTCTGCTGACGCACCCCCTGCTCCTGACCCAGGCCCACACACCCCAGCAGGCGCATCTGACGACTCTGTACCTGCCATGAGGGAAGCACAACATTCATCGCCTCCACACACCCTTTTTCTCCCTCTCTACTCCCACAGATATTGTGTATCTAGACAGTTGTCTCCTCTAGCGGCCCGCTCATTTACGCCTCTCCGTTATGTTTTACATGAGGCATAAACCACCCGTTCTGCCTCACATGTGCCATGCAACCCTGCAGACAACAAGTCTCCTACACCGCCTGGAGGGAAGGAGGGAGTATTGTAGTGGATTTCTCCCCTACAAACGCTGTTTGTCGCTGAGTAGCCGACCCCACGAATTCCCCAGTGTATGCCTCGTGGTCTAGGTCAACCAGCGCCGCCTTACATGACGGAGATCAACTATTAAGCCACGCCTACCTACGCTATAAAAGACCTGACCTCGTGGTGACCACTCTCTTCTTCTATCTACAGCCGCAGCAAACAACACCACCTCCTCCGCCGCTGCCTGGTGTTCCTCGCTCCCGCCGGCGAGCATGGCGACCCACAAGCTGTCCTCCTCTGAGCATCATCACCAACCAGCTCTCTCTACATCACGCTTGTAACCACGCTGCCACTATCCCAGCATCAAGCTGCAGTGTACATCCAATACAACATGTATACAGAGAGCACAGTGTGAGTTTCCTTTCTCCATCCCATCCTGAGTGTGAACCCAAATAACCCATACCCCACTATAGTGTTAGGAAGAACACCTAATGTTCAATAACACCCTGTGAGAACCCTGCTCCTCAAATACCAGTTTGTACCACCGTAATCTTAAAAGGATCACAGGTGGTCCACGCACACAGCCCTGCCCACACACACGATGAGGGGAAACTGCCTTACTGTGAAGTACCATGGGTGGAGCTATAAAGGGGACCCGTGCAGCTTGTATACAGGAAGTGTATTGTTGGTGGTCCAATGTATGGGGTATAAGAGGAGTGCGGTGTCTTGTTTAAAAGATACACCAAGTGATGGTGACTGCGAGAGAAGTACATGAGTGTTACTCATGGTAGTTGTGTGTACTGGAAGAAAGTCAGAAGTCGAGCATTATTTTAATAAACCATTTTTATTGTATGTTAGGGGTTTTATTTTCCTACAGTGACCACCTTTATTTTTTCTTCCCCATATCTTGGTACCATAATTACAGTTCCACGGGTCCTCCACAGGTCTTGCCCTCGAGCCATGCTACCACAGGTCAGAGTTAAGACAGAGAGAGTACAGCAAAAAAGGTATAAGTAAGGGGTTTTACCACCGTTACACAGTGTGTCACAGAGACCTGTTTCCTGGGCATTATCTTTGACAAACAGCTTACGTGGCAGCCTTAGTTCCATTACCTCAAAGAATCTTGGCAGCGTGCTGTCAAGTTATTGAGAGTCTTGGGGTACACATCGTGGGGTGCTGACTAAGGAACTCTGCTACATCTTTACCACATGCTAGTTAGACCCATACTGGATTATGAGTGTCAAGTGTACTGCTCATTCACTAAAACTAGACTCAATACATTGAACTCTGTTCATCATACTGGGTTACACCTGGTGACCCGTGCCTTTAGGTCTTCACCTATCCCAAGTCTACTAGTTAATGTTGATGAGCCGCCCCTTGATCTTAGCCACAGTATCTTCAGGTCCAGCGTTGGTTTCGCCTCCACCACCCTCCACAGTTTTTAACCAAAAATTGTGCAGTTGACGAGACTATGTCCCCACATTACACTCAGCATCCAACCCCCCCCCCCCCCCCATGACCTTTCGGCTTCAGGGTAATGAAGGTATTCATTGTCTTCCTCTTGTTCAGGTATGCCCCATGTGGTTTCCTAGTGCTGCTCTGTGGACTCTCCATGAAGTTCAAGTTTGTCAATATTTTAATGAAAGGAAGGACTTACTCTCTCCCTGTGTTGTCCATTCTCTTTGTTTAGTTTATGCCTCCTCCCACAGGAGGACTATTCCTGTATACACCGACGGTTCCAAAGGTGGGTTTTGGGATGGTCTTTCCCAAATTCAGTTTGGACGGTAGTCTCCCCATTATGGCATCTATTTTTTTACAGCAGAACTGTCAGGTATTTTACTTGCCCTCA
Organism: Homarus gammarus; assembly: GCA_958450375.1. Classification (NCBI taxonomy): domain Eukaryota; kingdom Metazoa; phylum Arthropoda; class Malacostraca; order Decapoda; family Nephropidae; genus Homarus; species Homarus gammarus. The sequence continues at coordinate 641,796 of CAUDMG010002820.1, read as the reverse complement.
AGATTATTTTACCCAACCTCATAACGATTTTAAATTTTTTTTGTGATTCTCTAGTAGTACTCTCCAGACCTTAGCTAGTCTCCCATTGCCCCATCCCTTAGTTATAGATATTTTACAGTGGCTATTTCTTATCCAACATCGGTGCCAGAAAGTCAGCTTTTGCTGGGTTCTGGTCCATGTGGAGGAGAAGGGGAATGAGCATGCTGATGGTGTGGCAAAAGCAGCTGCATCTCGCCCTCTGGCACATTATTCTCCTCTACCTGCCTCTGATATGAGGCCAGTAATAAGAGCTGCCATCCACTCGAGTTAGCAATGCAGGTGGGATGCTGTCGAAGAAAACAAGCTCTGCTACATCCAACCTGCATTGAGTGCCCAGGGACATCAGGGACTGTTGCGCCACCGGGAGGCTGCTTTGGCCTGCCTCCACATTGGCCACACACGGCTGCCTCAAGTTTTTTTTTAATGGAAAAGGCGCCTCAACCCATTAAGATAACTGCCTGGTCCCATTGATTGTTTGACACCTCCTGGTGGAGAACCGCAGTCTCAGAGATCTTAGTTGTAAGCACCTCTCCCAGTACCAGGGGAGAGACGAGTCCTGGGAGGAGGAGTGGGTAGCATGGGAGAGGACCTCCTTTGTGGAGGATTCCGGCCTACTAGACAAAATTTGAGTTTTTTCTATTCAGAAACTTCAATGTGATATTTCGAAACGTTAGAACAGAAATAACCGATCTGCCGAAACAGGAAAGCATAAGTAGGCCAGGCTGAAACACCCACGCCTCATGGAGAGTTAAAAGCAACGGCTCAAGCAACGCCATCGAGAGGGCTGTGGAAGCATTTTGGACTATGCCAATATGAAACTAAATGTACTTTAATGAATTATTGTAGACACGATTCATGAAGTTAAGGGACAATTATAAAATTGAAAGTTATTGTGGATAGTTTCCGAGTCTAAATATGTTACGTGTGTTCCAAAGAAACTATTAGTAATATGCGAAAGATGACGTCATGGGGAGGGGGGGGGGGCAGGCGAGCGCCCTGAAGGATGCAACGCTGAACCGGTCTCAGTAGCTCCCGGTCATTGACCGAGACGGACGTCTAACTACGCATTCCGCCAAGGAAAGTGACCACGTGGCCTCGTCCCTTCCCGCTCACATTTCATCAGTGTTTAGATAGGGCACAGAAGAATTTAACAGTAGCTAACAGAGTGCTGCTTTTGCAGTGTTTCGAGAACCCACTCGGTTGGCCGGTGGTTGGTCGGTGTTTAGTGGTCATATAGCTGGCAACGCATGAGGTGAACAGTTGTCCCTGACGACTAACTACGTGGGACCAGCATCCTCACTTTGGTCGGTGGTCGATCTGGTTCATCAAATCTCCCAACCTTGGTTCATACAACACCACATCTCTTCAGTCAGTCAGTGAAAAATCTTACTAACGGGAAGTAGAACCCCTCCCTCAGCTGGGCAGGGTTCACCTGGTTGTACTCTGAACTGGCCTAACTAGGCGGGCTGATGGTCACTCTCTACCTGCCCATGAAGTACTGGGAGTAAACTGAGTGCAGACTGAGTGAATGAAAGGTCACACGCTGAGACCTGGAGTCTAGTGGTTACATAAAGACGTTCATCTCCCTAGTATTGGGTGTATGTGATTGAATTTACCAAGTCCAGGTGGGTAATCAACGCTCTTCATGGTTGATTGCACACGTGGGGCGTAGGGGTTCCTCTTCAAAGTTGGTGAAAGGCTGTAACACCTTAAAGTATGGGTGTATTCTGAGCATATGTGTGAAGCATGTTACGGGTGATGGTGGTAAAATGTGATTAGAATAGCCAAGTCCAGATGTGAGATCAACGTTCCTCATGGTTGATTGCACACGTGGGACGTAGGAGTTCCTGTCCAAAAGTTTGTGAAAGGCTGTTAGTACCTTAAAGTACGGGTGCATTCTGAACCTATGTGTGAAGCATGTTACGGGTGTTGGTGGAGAAATACACTCATAACTCCTGAAATCTAGAGAGAGTAATGAAAAAACAGAGGAGCACCTGCCTGCCTGACGGGTCATGAGTGATTTTCTCCGTTTCTTGTAAATGCCTGCCACTTGGCAGGTTAGTAGTTACACCCTTCGGGCTCTCGGTAGTTATGACAGTTAGGATTATAGTATTTTGTGGGTCATCCCAGACTGACTATGAGTGATCCATGTTCTTGTGTAGTATGACTAAATCGGGATTTCTATTCCTCAGTGATTGCTATAATTTTGTCGGATGCCCTTAAAGCATGTTCATCGGTACAAGTAAATTTTTTTTTATGTTTTATGTGCCACTAAGTGATGTAGGATGTACGAAGGAATTATTTCAGATGAGTTCCTCTTTCTGGTGTATGTAGTACAGCTGTATTAGTAGTCCTCTTCAGATGCAATTAATATCTTTTAATAATTTTTTTGATACCATGTATAACTCTTGTTTCCCATTTTAGTGTTATAAGCCACGCTAAGAAGTATTCCAGTGCGTGTGTACAATTATTGATTCTGTCTGTAGTGTTGTAAGGAATAGAAGTGTCATCTTTTACCAGTGCGTCTCATTAGCCTCAATCACAGGTACTAGGTTTCCACAGTCACGGAGAATACTTTTATTTAATTGTGTTTGTGCTGGTTCGGGATTTTCTTTGACGGGCGTTTCCACTGCATTACCATCCACTATAACTCAAAAAAAAAGTAAAAATAAATAATAGTGAGATTATTCCGACCGGTTACAACTGGTCTGCTGGCATGAGTGTCGGAGGTGTGGATTGAGTCGATCGTTGTAGTGTCCGGAGCTACAGACGTGAGAGCGCTTGATTTGTGTTGAGTTTTATTTTTGACACTGGTTCTCTAAGCTCAAGGACCAGGCAAAAGGGGATAGTGTTTGATTTGAGTCGGATTTATTTTTGACACTAGTTCTCTAGTTCAAGGACTAGGCAGAAAGCAGAGTTTGCTGGCTTGTGAGTTGGAATCATGCAGACTTGAAGGTGGCTCTATGTTGTTCTTTCAGCACATGAGGACAGTGCTGTCTTCTTTTATGGGGGTCGATTGTCAGAGAGGGAAAAGGGAAAACTAGCATCTTCAGGGGTGCCGGAAGTTGGAGGACGGAAATGCCGCTTTAAGCGTGTCGCAGATGTGAGATGCAGTTATTAGAGCAGGTCTCCTCTGGGGGGTTGTATGCATACTTTTTTCTCTCAGCACATGAGGACAGTGCTGTCTTTTTTCCATTATGTGTATATGTGTATGTGGATCTAGATGTAGGCTAGTTATTTAGTGGGTCCCTTATTTGTGACCTGACCTGACTAGTCACGTCGCCCCCTTCTCTTAAGCTCCTCTACGTGTATGTTGGTGTTGGTGTGGGGATTAGTGGATGACATCATACACCATCTGTGAGGGAATTACTACACCACATCAGGCCCCTCATAACACCATCTGTGAGGGAATTACTACATCATCAGGCCCCTCGTAACACCATCTGTGAGGGAATTACTACACCACGTCAAGCCCCTTATAACACCACCTGTGAGGGAACTAGTACTCCACGTGATGACCCTCATAGCACCATCTGTGAAGGAATTATTACACCACATCAGGCCCCTCATAACACCATCTGTAAGGGAATTACTTCATCATCAGGCCTCTCGTAACACCATCTGTGAGGGAATTACTACACCACGTCAAGCCCCTCATAACACCACCTGTGAGGGAACTAGTACATAAGAACATAAGAACATAAGAAAGTGGATACTGCAGGAGGCCGACTGGCCCATACAGGGCAGATCCCTTTCACACCCATCCCAGCACTTCCATGTGCCTATCCAACATCGTCTTGAAGCTCCCTAGCGTCCCCGATCCTACTATAGCACTCGGTAGCCTATTCCACATATCCACAACTCTATTACCAAACCAGTGCTTGCCTATATCCTTTCTGAATCGGAATTTATCTAATTTAAAGCCATTTGTTCTAGTTATTTCGTTATTACTGAGCTTCAGAACATCTTCCATTTTACCCTTGTTAATCCCACTTACCCACTTGAACACCTCTATCATATCTCCCCTAACTCTACGCCTCTCTAATGAATGCAAGCCTAAGCTTTTCAGTCTTTCTTCATATGGAAGGTTTCTAATATTATGGATCATTTTGGTCATTCTTCTTTGTACTCTCTCCAAAGAATCTATGTCCATTCTATAATAAGGACACCAGAATTGAACCGCATAATCCATGTGTGGCCTCACTAATGCTAGGTAAAGTTTCAAGATAACGTCAGCAGTTCTGCTACTCACACTCCTAGATATGAACCCAAGAATCCTGTTTGCCTTGTTGCGAACGCTAATACATTGTTTTCTAGGTTTCAAGTCGTTGCCAACAAATACACCTTGATCTTTTTCACAATCTGAGTTTTCTATTTCCGTGTTACCTAGTTTATACTTAACGTTTGTATTCGTCTTCCCTATCTGTAGCACCTTGCATTTATCAATATTAAAATTCATTTGCCAGTCTACTGACCACTCATGTAAGGTATCTAGATCTCTTTGAAGATGTTCAAAGTCACTGTCTGAATTTATCACTCTCCCCATTTTGGTATCATCTGCAAATTTACTAATCCTACTAGTTATACCTAAATCAAGATCATTAATGAATATAACAAACAGCAGAGGGCCTAATACAGATCCCTGGGGAACTCCGCTTTTGACCGCACCCCAGTCTGACTTAAATCCATTTATGCTGACTCTTTGTTTCCTACCAGTTAACCATGACCTAATCCATTTTAATGATGATCCACCTATACCATGTGCTTCTACCTTCCTTATCAATCTCTCATGAGGGACTCTATCGAATGCTTTACTGAAATCTAAGTAAATTATATCATATGACTTATCATTATCTACCGCTTCATATACTTCTGAGAAAAAGCTAAGCAAATTTGTGAGACAAGAACGTCCCTGGGTGAACCCGTGCTGAGAAGAATGAATTAAGTTGAATGTTTCAAGGTGGCTTCTGATTTTCGTAGCAATAATTGACTCTAGCAACTTGCCTATGATTGACGTGAGACTAATGGGACGGTAATTTGATGCAATTGATTTTTCACCTTTTTTGAAAATCAGAACTACATTTGCAAGTTTCCAAGCTTCTGGCACTAGGCCCGATTCTAATGACTTATTAAATAAAACTGCTAATGGATTACTCAACTCATCTCTACATTCTTTTAATATTCTAGCATATACCTCGTCTGGACCAGGCGATTTATGAGGCTTCAGTTTGTTAATTACTTTAAGCACATCGTTACTAGTTATATTGATATTCATCAACATATTTTCTATACTGCCTTATGAACTTCTGGAAACTGTGCTAGGTTTTCATTTGTGAATACGGAGCGAAAATGACTATCTAACGTATTACACATTTCTAACTCATCATCAGTCATTTCTCCTGTCGTAGTTTTAAGGGGACCTATTGTATCTCTAACCTTTGATTTATACAGTTGATAAAAAGCTTTGGGGTTATTTTTCGATTTGTTTGCTACCTTGATTTCATAATTTCTCTTTGCTTTCCTAATTTCTGTTTTTACCTGTCTTGTTAGGTTCTGATAGTAATCAAGTAAGTGATTTTCGCCTTTCTTAACTTTTCTATGTACTCCTTTCTTTTCCCTAGAAGATCTAAGAGTCTATTATTCATCCATTTTGGTTGGTTCCGTATCGATCTGAATTTTCTTTTAGGGATGTGTTTATTTTGAGCATTATTGATTGTCGCAATAAATTGTTCACATGATCTACGTGTGTAAACATTAATTTGTATGTTCACTGTATATTCCTTCACCTTTCTCTAATGAAGGCTTTTGTTAAAACACCAATGTATGTAGTAAGTCATTTATGTCCAATGTATATTTTCAGCCTTCGGGCTGCAAACTTTTTCAATAAACCGTTTATTATTATTATTATTATTATTATTACACGTAGAGGAGCTTAAGAGAAGGGGGCGACGTGACTAGTCAGGTCAGGTCAAAAATAAGGGACCCACTAAATAACTAGCCTACATCTAGATCCAAGGTTTTCAAAGCATTTTTAACCGTGGGCCACTGACATGTTCGTTCATGTTAGGAATAATAATCATCCCATTGCTTGGGAAGAAAGCTTAGAAGTATTCAAATCATCTTGTGTCACAGAAAGACTTCTGGTTGAAGCTAGTTTGATTAAGGAATTAAAATCAATAAACCTTAGTGATGGTCAGTTCAAAACTGATAATATGTTACATAAATTTATTTGTCAGTGGCCCAAGGTTAAAAATGCTTTGAAAACCTTTGATCTAGATGTAGGCTAGTTATTTAGTGGGTCCCTTATTTTTGACATGACCTGACTTGTCACGTCGCCCCCTTCTCTTAAGCTTCTCTACGTGTGTGTTGGTGTTGGTGTGGGGATTAGTGGATGACATCATTATGACCTGAACTCATGCTTAATAAGGTCACCCTGTATACTTAAGCCTCTCTCTGTCCATGTAATCCAGTTGCCTCTGAAGATGTCTTGAATAAAGACGAAAGCTAAGGTGCTCCGTTGTTTCCCTTTTCCCGTGTGATTTTATCAAGATTTATCTTATCCACTTTTTCATTGTGGATCTACATGAGAAACTGGATTCCTAGTCTGCAGTGCCTTTAAGGAGAGTATATAATATGCACGCACTAAAAAAATATTCTGCATTCTTGGCTATGAAACCATCCACAACAATCACTGCGACAGAAGCTGTGATGAGTGTTATCAGATTTCTTGGTCTGGTGTCATATTGTATGACCTTGTAAAGGTGCAGAATAATCTTTTAGTGAGTGTACAATAGTAAATTTAGGTGATATTGTCTTATAGTCGCAAAACAGAAACAAAACTGCCAATATCAGCAATATAGTGGGAATAGTTAAACTTGAAATAACAAATTCTGTAAAAAAAATAAATGGCATATTTGTTTTATGCCGAAGCATAATTTGGTATTAGGTGTTTTGATTATTTTCTGTTCCAAGCAATGATTATTTTGGCAAGTTTAGGATGATTTTCTTATATATATTGATGTATTACCTATATAAGAATTTTCTGGAATGCATTGCATCATTTTTGCTATGATTTACTTCTTATTGTAAGCCTTGATCAGAGTAGAATGTTCTAGCACCACCCAGGTGTGTCTGGGTGGAGCTAAGGGCCTCTGATGAGGTAAATACGTAGCAGTGGGCGGCCTAGAAGTTAGTCGACCATTTCTGCTCAGAGTGTGAAGTACAAGCCTAATAAGACAACTGAAGATAATTGTTGTGCAAGTATTGTGTAATTGTTGTGAGCTACATAAAGTGAAAAGACTAAGGAATTGTACACTGGTAGTGTGCTGACACTGTGAACAGTGTTGTGAAGACTTAGTGATTATTAAAGGAGACAACAGTGCACATGTGTGTTTCTGTGACCTGGTGGAAATCTACCTGCCAGTTGTCGGTCTGTACACTGATACCGATCGTCGGGAAATTACCGGAGACTGCCGGGACAGCCAGTGGTAATTCGACGACACTTGTGGTATATCAATTGCTACTGCATATATAATATGATCCTGGCCGCTGGTTTCCAGCGGTAGAAGCTGGGAAAGCGATGAAAGGAGGAGGGTCGTAGCATTATCATCTAATGAATCTCTGTGAATTTCATTGAGATAGGAAATAAATTTCAATTTGTCAGTAACACTCTTGAGTTTGTAAGACGCTATCACAAGATTTTTATTTTTATTTAGCTATAGGACATTAGAAGTATAGGACTTCAGTTGCTACCTGACCCAGCTTGGAGAAGGTCGTGCCCCCAAGTGCTCCCGTTAGTGACCAAGGAAAATGGCGGCCATGGATCGTTGAGTCTTGGGGGAAGAGAATGGGAGTGTGAGGAAAGACGACCTACTGGCCACTCTGTTAAGGCAGCTGGGGCAGTTGAGGAGTGAGCTTGACACTCTAAAGGGGGAGAACGAAGCCCTCAGGACTGAACAGGAGTGGAGAGTGGTTGTCTCCAAGGGAACTAGGGTCAGACTCAGGAAAGCTGACCAGGGTGTGGAGTGTAGTAACCCTTACCAGGTGCTGGAGGAAGCTGGCGAGGAAGAGAAAAGGGAGGACGGTATGGAGCAAGGAGAGGAAAGGGCAGTTGTACAAACCCTGCCCACAGGCAAGGTCGTGGTAGTTCGGGACAGCTAGGTGAGGTTTTTAGATAGGACTTTTTGTGTAAGAGATAGGAAACGTAGGACTAGGGTGTGTTTTCCTGGGGCTGGGATAGGTCATGTAGCTGAGAGGATAGATAGAGTTTTGTCAGGGTAGGGTACCAATCCAGTAGTGTGTCTTAGTGTGGGAGGAAACGACATAGGAAATGCTAGGAGTGAGGAACTTTTCAAGAGGTATAGGGAGGCGCTGGGGAAGGTTAGAGATAGGGGAGGGATCCGGATAGTATGTGGTGTCTTGCCTAGAAGAGGGGTTGTTCGTGAATGGCTGTCCAGGGCAATTGCTATAAATTGCCGACTGGAAAAACATTGTGCAAACAATGGTTAGGCATTCATTGATAGCTGGCAACGACTACCTGTACAGTCGAGACGGAGTACACTTGTCGCGTGCAGGGGTAGAGAAGTTGTCTGCATCCCTGGAGAGTGAAATTGTCACTCTAAAGGGGGGGTTTCGCCAGTAGAGAGAGGTCGGGGTAAGTGGGAGTCAAAAAACAAGCTGGTCCTGGGAAGCAAAATTGATTACTCAGGACAAGGGGAAAAACAGGACCAGGGAAGGGTAGGTTTTGTAGTATCTTGCATTATTTAATGGGAGAATGACAAGCACATGGTCCGTCTGGCTGGGCGTTTATTCTCTGTTCTTGGTTACAACGTGCCTAACACATTTCGTGTTTACACACGCCTAAACACTTTCTGACTTTGGTAAGAAGTAATATAATATATATATTCAATAAAGGCAGCATATAAACATAAATATATATATAACACTATTTCTCCCTTTCAAAAGAGAGCATGACTGCTACAAATCCTAAATAAACAAAACTTACAGAATTACATATGGCAGGGAAAAAGGGAATAGAACACAACAAATATAACTTCCTAACTAAACAGTTTTGAAAGGCCTGTTCACAATTCAGATAATTAGAGGTCTAATTTAATTACAGGTCTCCTAACTCTGTTTGATCTTTTAGGACTATTCCCTCCATCAAGTTTTACAGGGGTTTCACTTGCACTCTGTGCATTATCAGTGACAGACATATCATCACTACAATCAGTTGACACAGTGAGTGGATGCTGGGAAACATCATCTGTGACATCATCATGAAGATGATCATCTGAAACTGTGTCAAGTTTATCATCATGTCCAGGTACTACATTCATCTCGTCATGTGCCTGAATGATGTGATCCACATGAACATATCTCAAAGAGTTTCCACATTTCACTAAATATGTCCTAGATCCACATACCTTGTCAATGACACCAGTTATCCACTTTGCATGTACAGTACCATAACCTTTAGCCATGTTCCTAACTCTCACCCTATCATTTACCTTGAACACTCTTTCACTGGAACTCTTATCATGATACATTTTTTGTTGAGCTTGTTTCCTCTCTACAACTTCAAACAGACTTGGCTTAACTAAACTTAATCTTGTTCTCAACTGTCTCTTCACCATTAACTCTGCAGGAGTACATCCTGTCACACTATGTGGCGTGGTTCTGTATCTGAGTAAGAAATTTGCTAGTCTGTGTTCCATTAATTTTCCTACAGTTCCTTGAATTACCTGCTTGGAAAGTGCTTCCTTTACAATTCTAACTTATCTCTCAGCTGCACCATTAGAGGCAGGATGATAAGGTGGGGTCAGTGCATGCTTTACCTTTTGAATCTCATGAAGTTTTTAAACTCTGATGATTGGAATGGAGGACCATTGTCAGAAACTACCTCTTCTGGTATTCAGTGTTCGGCAAATATTAATCTTAATTCATCAATGGTGCTACCAGCATTAGTACTGCTCATGTGCTTAACATCAATCCACTTTGAATGATTATCAATTAATACAAGAAATTTGTCTGTTCCCTTATCACAGAAATCAATGTGTACTCTTTGGAAGGGACGGGTAGGCCATTTCCAGGTTTTCAAAGGTGCTGGGTGGCATACTCCTAACATTCTGACAAACAGATCACTCGCGTACCATCATTTCTATTTCACCATCCAGTTTAGGCCACCACACAAAACTTCTGGCCAGTGCTTTCATAGCACATATACCTGGATGTTCAAAATGCAGTTCATTCAAAATTTGCCCTCTAAAACACTGTGGAATTAACACTCTCATACCCTACAACACACATCCTTACCCTTTATGTATAGAACTAAACAAATAATGTAAATGAAATACTGTGAAACATTCAGTGCCATAATATCCTGACAACGGGGGTTAATTATTATGACCCTTTGTAAACCCTACTCTGTAATCCTTTTGCGCTACCGCTCACAGGATGACTGTGGGGTGCACAATAAAGTAGCCGCTGTAAGCGGTAAAATCAAAATCAATCCTGTTCTACTGATAATTGACATCTCCTTAAATCATACGGTTGAAAGTCTAAGGATGGACAAATCTCTGGCCATCCAGGACTCTTCCTAATACAACATCCTTCCTAGTTTCATGAGCAATCATTCCGGAGATGACTGGAAAATCTTCTGCTATCATGGTTACAGCATAAACCTTAGGCTCTACTCCATCATTTGATCCACTACATGGCAACCTTGACAAAGCATCTGCATTGGAATGATCATCTGAACGTCTGTACTGTATCTCATAGTCATATGCCGACAATATCAAAGCCCATCTCTGCATTCTTGCTGCAGCAAGTGTAGGAACAGGTGATTTAGGACCCAAAATTGCCAAGAGAGGCTTGTGATCAGTTATTAAAACAAAATTCCTCCCATATAGATACTGGTGAAATTTTTTTACTCCAAATATGATAGACAAAGCCTCTTTCTCTATTTGTGCATAATTTTTCTCGCTTTGGGTAAGAGTTCTCGAGGCATACGCAATGGGTCTTTCTTCACCGTTATCCATTATGTGACTTATGACAGCACCTAATCCATAGCCCGATGCATCACAAGCAAGCTTTAGTGTTCTACTGGTATCATAGTGGACCAAAACATCACTGTTCCATTTCCATGGTATCCCTTTCTTTAATAGTTCATGCAGAGGGGCTAAAACTGATGAAAGTCCACTCAAGAACCTTGAATAATACTGTATCATACCTAGGAAAGTTTTCAATTCACTGACATTTTTTTGAGCAGGTAAATTTACTATGGCTCCTACTTTATCTTCTACAGGTCTCAGCCCTTCTGCATTCACTTTGCAGCCAAGATAAGTTACTTCTTTAGCTAGGAATGAACATTTGCTCTTGTTGAGCCTGACATTGTCTGCCAACAATCTTTCGAATACTGTGGCTAGGATTTTGACATGATTTTGGATGTCACTGTCAACAATAAGGACATCATCCTGAAAACATAACATATTGGGAAGACCCACAAGAATTTTGTCCATGATGCACTGAAATAACTTTGGTGCACTTTTAGCACCATAAGGCAACCTTTTGAACTTACTGTATACAATCCTTTATGAGTGTTGATGGTAAAGTACTGTTGACTTTCAGCATAAACAGAGACCTGAGCATATGCTTGGGACAAGTCTAACTTCGTGAAAACGGTTCCACCTGTTAGTGCAGCAAACAAATCTTGAGATGTGGGTAAGGGATATTGCTCATCCTCAACAGCTTGATTAATGGTAACTTTATAATCACCACATAGTCTAACAGATTTATCAGCTTTAGGTACAATTACTATTGGAACAGCCCAATTGCTCTTGGCGGTTTTCACAATAATTCCCTCACTCACAAGTCTGTCTAATTCCTTCTCAACCTCGCCTTTCAATGCATAAGGAACAGGTCTGGACTTAGCATATATGGGTGTAACATCTTTGTCAATGGTGATATGAGATTCATAACCCTTTATTCCATCCTGTCCCTTTGCAAATAAAATCTTGTATTTTTCAAGCAATTTCTCAAGACCTGGAATACTGTTACACATTCTAACACTAAATATCTCCTTCCAGTCCATCTCAAGTTCACACAACCAATTCTTACCTAACAAAGTTGGTCTTTTCACATAACTAGCTATAATTAATGGCAACTTTAAATTCTGATTTTTGTACTTTACCTCACACTCTAGTTTACCTTCTGTGTTCAAAATCTCTCAAGTATAAGTTCTCAACTTGACACCTGAGTCTTCTAAAGGCACATGCGCAAATAGTTTCTCATACATATCTTTACTCATTACGGAGAAATCAGCCGCAGTATCCTTTTCCATGGTTACAGGTGTGTCATTAATTCACGAGTCCACATTATACCTATGTTTAACTTTCTCTTCACGACTGGTGTAAATAGTAAATACATGGGCACTCTCATCATTATCAGATCCAAAATTACTAACACTCTCATGAATACTGTTTTTCATTTCCTTCTCTCCACCTTCAACGGCATATACTCTACCTTTATTGTACTGCGCACCTCATCGTCATTCCTAAAAACCCGTTTTAATTCATATTACGCTACATAATATTCAAATCCACCGCACTTGTAGAATCTCAGGAGCTTGTTTACCCTCGCGATCCCTCCCAGTAAGCCCCGCCTTTGTGAAGACAGTTATCAATACGTTGTTTATTCCACTTTCTCCTGGGAAACTCAATCTTGAATTAGTCTGTGTAAATCAACCCAAGGAATTCGCCAGACCTTTGTCAACTGAGGGTCATCTTTGAATGAGTAACAGTTAGTTTGTTTGTAATTATTGTCATTGCGGGAATAGCGATCACTGGCAACTCAGGAGTATATAAACTCGAGATGGCGAGGAATTAGCGTCCCCTGACGCTGATTCCCGTTTGTCTCCAGGTATGTTCTGTGTTTCCTAGCCATTCAGTTAATTCAGTCAATTGTGGTGATTATCAGTGTTCACCAGTGTTCATGATTTAACAGTTGAATTGTCATTCACCCAGTGTAGAAGTAATATAACGTAAATACGTCTGTCGTCTAGACAAGAGAGTTTGTTGGTGTTGTCATGTTTCTCATTCCCCTGACGCTGTTTCCCCTTTGTCTCCAGATCGAGGGTGGGCTTAATTGAAACCCACCGGCCGCTCGGAGCCGGTGGATACCCAGCAGTGGTCAATATAGGATTGATGGCGCCGATTCGGCATGATTAATCGGCTCTACTCTACCTCGTGGGCCGAGGACCCCAAACCCATCTCGGGTCGGAGTGTAACCGACCACAACAAGAGTTGTTAGAGGCGCCAGTGCTATACCCTGGGACAGGCCTTGGAATTAGGGTCCACAGTGTAATTGTATGTGTATTTTTTACCAGTGTGTTTTATAAGAAATAAATCAATTTAGACATGTGATGGTTTCACCCTTCTTTACCCTTATCGATCTGGTCAATGGAAAACCTAACCCAATGCCTAGTCCACTCTGCCCGCTACCTAACGAGCTACATGCTGTCCAGAGGGGGTCTGGTGGCAGCGACCCTTAGGAATTAAGATTAGAGTTAAGTTATCCCCTTAGATTTATTGACCCTAGATCTGGCAGTATATTATCACTTCTACAGGCAGGAGCAATATGTCCAATATGTTGACAATTGTATCATTTTGAATTCTTGAACTCACACTGAAAGCTTTCATGTTTCCCTAGGCACCTCTTAACATTTTAAATCAGCATGTGTTCCTTGTTTTGTGGTATACTTATTCCTTTTAGCTACAATTACTTACACACTGAGCCACTACTGCTCACTGTTTCACTACCAGCATTGGGAACAAATTCTCTGGTGTTTTTCTCGGCCAATTCCATGCTTGTAGCTATCTGACATGCACTTTCAAAAGTTGAGTTAGTGGTGTTCATTAACTTATTCGGTATTTTTTCATAATTCAGGCCTATTACAAACCTGTCTCATAGAGCTCGGTTCAAGAACTGTCCAAAGTTACAGTGAATGGATAACTTCTTCAAAGCTACTATATGATTACTTACTGATTCATCTTTACCTCTATCTCTGGTGCCAAATCTGTAACTTTCAGCGATCTCAAGTGGAGCAGGATCAAAATGTTGCTTCAGAATCTTGGTAATCTGAATCAGTGAGGAGTCCTTGGGTTTGTCTGGAGTAAGAAGATTGACCAGAGCATAATAAACATTAGCTCCTACTTCTGTCAAAAAGATTGCTTTCCTTTTCTCTTGAAGGGCTTTCTTCTTCTGAGCATCACCACCGTCGTCCATTAATTCATTTGCCAGAAAGAAGAAGTCCATTCTCTCACAATATGATGTGAAATCTTCCTTGTCTGCATCATACTCCCCCAATCGTCCGATGTATCCACTGACGCCAGCCATGGTTGCTCTCTTCACTTAAATTCTCCAGGTTCAGAGTAGCCTTCCCTTCAGTGGTCACTATCCTCTCTTCAAGGACTTCACCAACACTTTGTGAATCCCATCCTCATCGCCAGTGTAGTATCTTGCATTATTTAATGGGAGAATGACAAGCACATGGTCAGTCTGGCTGGGCGTTTATTCTCTGTTCTTGGCTACAAGTTGCCTAACACCTTTCGTGTTTACACAAGCCTAAACACTTTCTGACTTTGGTAAGAAGTAACATAATATATATATATATATATATTCAATAAAGGCAGCATACAATCATACATATATATATAACAGGTGGCATCAAGCAACTCACGAATGCTCCGATCTTTCCTTCTCCCAAGGAGCTAACTAACTTACACGTTGATAGGAAGACTATAATAAGTGGGCACAGTTCTCAAATTAGACCAGTTAAAGTGAAGGTAGGGTTAGGTCAGACCTTAGGTATCAGATTTAGGCATAGGAGGTTGAACCAACAACCGGATATGTGTGTGGTAGTCCAAGATGATTCCTGTGTTTATGTTCCTATGAGTAATGTTTCAGAGCAACCAGTTTGTTTGAGTCCTGGTGCTGTTTTAGGTGAATATGAAGTAGTTAATGATGATGAATTCTGTTACTTTGATGATGAAGGGAATAATCTCGGAACTATCTCACACATTTATGAAGAGTTAAGTAAGGTAGACCGGTCTGTAGAAATACCACTGTGCTCACCACATCACCTGGCTTTACAGAGAGAAAATGATAAGAGGTCTAACAAAATCCCCTTAAGACTGACCCATGATGTGAAATTCCCAACTTAGTGCATACTTTGTAGTGGTATGGAAAATTCCCCAGTCCAGAAAATTAGACGAGCTAAAGAAGTATTAAATTCTATGGTACCAGACTGTGATGAAGTGAAGCGTGGAGAAACTAGACAGGACAAATTGAAGGAGTTAATTAGGACCCAGCAATGGCCAGTGGCCACACTTGGATTGGGACATGCGGACACAGTTGCAACAGGTGGTAATGAATCATGATGCGTTGTTTGTCTTAGGTCCAAATGAAATAGGGTTAATTAAGGGTTTGCCAGCTAACATCCCATTGGTCAATGAACACCCTGTAAGAGGACCTCAATATAGGTATCCCGAGAAAGCCAAAGGTACTATTAAAGAAATGATGAGAGACATGAGAGATAGGGACATCATTGAACCATCAACCGCTGTCAGGCTATCACCTATCGTGTTAGTAACTAAACCTAATGGATCGAAACGTATGTGCCTTGATTTCCGAGCAGTCAACAAACACTTGAAAGTAGATATACAACCCTTGCCAAGATTGGATGAATTAGTTGAGAAGGCTGCCGGAAATAAATATTATGCCACCTTAGATATGAAAGATGCTTACTATAAAGGTAATTCTTGACCATCACAGAAGAGATATAACCACCTTCAGTGATGGATATAATTTATGGCGGTTCAAACGCCTACCTTTTGGTTTGTCAGCCAGCCCAGCCGCTTTTACTAGGGAAGTAAACAGGGTCTTAGCTCCTTTAGCAGAAGAAGATTGGGTCAGGAACTATCTAGATGATGTCATAGTGTGGGCTAATGATTTCAATACCCTCATGGGCAGATTGGCGAAAGTGTTTGACAGGTTTGTAAATATGGGAATCAAATTAAATCTATCTAAATGTCAGTTTGGTCGAAGACAAGTAAAATTCTTGGGACATATTGTTTCAGAGAAAGGCATTGAGCCGGATCCAGAGAATGTAAAAGCAGTAACAGAGTGTAAACCACCCACTAATGTCAAACAAGTCCGATGATGCGGAACGGCACCGAAGGTATGAATCGACTACAAAGTAAGGGCAGCGCAGAACTAAGTTATAGCAAAGCCAACCTCCAGAGGAGGACCTCAAAAAAATAACTCAGGAAACCATAGCCACTGAGACACCGGCCGAGGCAGCATCATACTTCACAGACGGCTCAGTGGACCAAAACATCATAGATCCGGAGAGGCCTTCTACCCCCATAGTCAGACCCTCCTATAGAAACTTTTAATGACTGCTCCACGCTACAGAGTTACTACAATCTCAAAGGCCCAAACAAACCACATTCACCACCTTCTCCGGGTCATCACATGATACCCATCACCCAGATAGCTTAGGAAGTATCCTCCCCAGCAAGTTCAGGGGGGGGCGCCACTCCGAAACTGACCACGTTCAAGAGTGGGGGTTGGTGGTAAGCGTTCACTGATCGGGGGTCCACTTACACTTGCAAACCTGCAGTATCCTTTCATACCTGCAGGAAAGATAACCTCCATCCTCAATCCCAAATCCGGCCTGGCTGCTCCAAGAGCTCCACCAGCAACAACCAAACGGGCCGCCTACAGGAAAGGGCAATTGTCGGACTACAGTCCGACAATCTCAACAACAACAGAAGATCGCGGAAAGGTGTTATCACTACCAGAGACACGACCTTCCTGAAACCGAAACTGACAAAGAAACGCTCTATACTTCAAGAGGACTCCCGACGCTCATGTCATGGTCACGTTGACTGCTAGTCTGTTTAATTAATGATTCTTATTAAACTCCAAGACCGCAAAACATGAATGGGTTAGCAACCCCTGAGAAGAAGACGTGTTTTTCCCCATACACGCTACACTTGTAGTTCCCTCCCAGTGTCCCGCCATTGTGAAGAGGACAGTTATCGATCAGTTGTTATTCCACTTTCTCCTGGGAAGCTCAATCTTGAATTAGTCTGTGTAAATTAACTCAAGTAATTCGCCAGACCTTTGTCAACTGAGGGTCATCTTTGAATGAGTAACAGTTAGAGTTGTTTGTAATCTCTGTCATTGCATGAGTAGTGATCGCTGACAACCCAGGGGATATATATACCCAGGGACGAGGCAGGGTGAACGTCCCTCCCCTGACACTCTCCAATGTCTGTCCCCAGGTATGTTTATGTGTAGCCATTCAGTTTGATTCAGTCAATTGTAGTGAATATCAGTGTTCATCAGTGCTCATACTTTAACAGTGAAATGTCATTCACCCAGTGTAAGAATAATATAACGTAAATATGTCTGTCGTTTCTAGACAAGACATTTGTTTGTGTTGTTCATGCTTCCCAGTCCGTCCCCTGACGCCCCGCTCCAACATTTGCCTCCAGATCCAATTGTGACTCTTGGATCACTCGACAACTGCCCCGGATGTAGTAGCTACTCAGCAGGGAATAATATATGAAACGATGGCACCGATGCGGCCTGATTAATCTGCTCCACTGCCTCTTGGTGCCAGACCCCAGACTCGCCATGTGTCTGGCTACCACCGACCACAACAACGGTCTTTGAACCCCAGTGTTCCACCTTGGGACACTCCTTGGAAGTTATATGACCACAGAGAGTGTTGTACTATATATGTTGGGGATAATTAGTTGGAAATAATTATCCCATGTTGGGTAGTGGACCCATGTATCGGCTGGGTTCAGTATTAAAGTATATGTTGAGTAAAGTACCTTGTAATGTGTGAGAAGGGAATTTGTCCACTTGGTACTAGGAGTAAGGTCTTGTAACTGTACTGAAAAGTACCACTTGGAGTGGCAGTAAAGTAATGTGCAAGGAGTGCCATGTACTATGTGTTGTGAGTAGGGCCAAGGAACTGGTCCTCCTAGGTAATGTAATGTAACACCAGTAAGGTTGTGTGCAGTAAGAGTGTAAGATCTGAATAATTACTGTTGAGTAAAGAAATAAGAAAATAAGTAAAGAAGAAAGTACTGAGTCTGCAATAAGCCCAGGAGTTGAGCCTGATAGTTATATGTGAATAATATCTTTTTTCCCTTTGATTTCATATTAATAAATTTGTTCTTAGAGTATTTTAGGTGTATTCATTTCTCCCACAGTATATTACCTTTATTTCCGTCCAAGTGACTTGATACCAGAATTACCATACCAATGTGCCTAGACCCTCGTCCTTGCTACCAAAAGAACGTCCATGCTACCAAAAGAATGACCATGCTACCAAAAGAATGTCCATGCTACCAAAAGAATGTCCATGCTACCAAAAGAATGTCCATGCTACCAAAAAGAACTGAGTAAGAGTAGGAACTAAGACAAGAGAAGTAAGTAAGATAAGGGTGCTGTAGGTGTTGGTAAACACGCGCCCTTACACTCACCTTAACCGCGGAGCCGGGAACATTTCACCAGGGGAGCGTGGAAGCACTTCTGAGCATCAAGCTCGCTCACCGAAACCACTAACGTTAATGAAGGACCATAAGTGACGACTATGTGATTTATGTGCATAAATGCAAAAGGAAACAAGGGAAGCCTCCTGGGATCGAGTGGATGTTGGAATTCACTATGGATATGGTCGACAAGGCGAAGGAGGCCCCGAAGGGACAAGGACCGGAGGAACCAAGCTGAATATATGCAGACTCATCCTCATGCCAATCCTCGTCGAGGAAGAACCTTGTGGGTCTGGTAACATCAGGAATAAAGGCAACCAGATAAACGGACGATGAACGCTGCTCGTTATGCCACGGAGATCATCTTCTTCAGATGTGTCGGACATTCCTCAGCATGTCCGCAGGGAAGCGAACTTCCCTCGTCAGGGAAAAACATCGCTGCTTCGCTAGCCTGGGTCGTAATCACCGGATAACGGAGAGCAGCCAGAAGATGGTATGTGGTATAGATGGCTGCTGTGGAGTACACTCGGGGCTTCTGACGAGCAGTACCAAGGCCGCAAGCAGAGAGAATGAAGAACCGGAACTCCCAGACAATAAGAAGCTTGCCGAACAATGCCTCCTAAAGAACCCAAGGCTCTCTCAGAGGTATCAAGATGAGATGAGACGTCTAGTCGACGAGGGACATGTTGAGCGAGTCCCACATCAAGAACTCAGTGTTACACCCGGGAAGACCTGGTATCTCTCACACCACCCCGTGTTGAATCCCAACAAGCCAGAAAAGGTGAGAATAGTTTTGATTGTGCAGCCGAATATGAGTTGATGTCATTGAACAGCCAGGTGATGCAAGGGCCAGACCTTAACAGCAATTTGATGGGAGTCCTCATCAGATTCAGACAAGGAAAGGTGGCACTCATGGCTAATACCGAGGCAATGTTCCGTTAAGTGCGAGTAGTACCCGAACATCGAGACTCCTTACGATTCTCATGGTGGACGGACGACCAGCTGGCAGGGGCCCCCACCACTTACCAAATGACAGTACACCTCTTTGGAGGTATGTGTAGCCCTTCAGGCGCCGGGTATGCGCTACAACGAACATTCCAAGATTGCAGGAAAAGTCTCCATGGTGACATCAAGAAAGCGAATGTAACTTCTACATTGACGATCTGCTTCTCTCAGTAGATTCGCCGGGGAAGGCAATGATAATTACCCATTGACTGAGACAGCTGAGGAAGAAGCTCAGATTCAAACTTACGAAGTGGGTCTGTAATCACAGGGAAGTCCTCAAGGCAATTCCACAGACAGAGAAGGCCGTGGGAGTAAAGGAAGTCATTTGAAAGACGACAGGCTCCCCACTGAACAAGTCCTGGGAATATTGTGGGACCTGAAAAAGGACGAACTAGAGATCCGGGTCCAGATCCCTAAGAAACCAGAGACGAAATGAGGCCTTCTGAGTATGGTCAGCTCCATATATGACCCACTTGGAATCATCACTCTGAGCGTCACAAGAGCCAAATTTATATATTCCAAGATGAGTGTAGACGAGGTATTGGGTGGGATGAACGAATCTCCATTTGTAGCAAAGCCAAGCTAGCCCCTCTGAAACAGCAGACCATACCTCGACTCGAGCTCTGCGCAACAGTACTGACTGCCAAGGCAGGCAAACAACTACGACAAGAACTTGAATTACAAATAGACAGATCAGTGCTCCCGACAGATAGTACGGCAGTCCTTCAGTACATATGAAACACTGAAAGACGCTTCCATTCCTTCGTGGCTAATCGAGTGGCAACAATACATGAGGACTCAAATGCAGAACAATGGCGCCACGTGAAGTCGGCACTGAATACAGCCGATGACACTACTTGTGGACTACGTGGAACAGAGCTCAACGATGAGGGCAAGTGGATTCGGGGACCTGCTTTCCTCTTATTGGAAGAAGACAGTTGGCAAAAGAGTCCAATGAGGATTCCAGACCTCACAAACGGAGACCCAGAGGTGAAGAAGGAAACCACGGTGCTGACAACGAACGCTGACCAGGGGGAGGGTATCCTCGATAAGCTATGGGCCAGGTACTCCTCGTGGCATCGCCTTCTGAATAGCGTAGTGTAGATTAGAAGGTTTATAGAATGGGAGCTGGGGAAGTGAAAGAACAGACATCACCGAAAACGTCGACTCAACGTCAGCGAATTAGAAGATGCGAGGATAGTCGTCTCAAGATTGATACAAAGGAAGGGATTTCCCCACGCGATGGACGCGCTGGAACGAAGACACTCCATCAGGACTGGTGACGTAAGCAGACTGGAACCTTACCTGGGTGCAGACGGTCTGGTCAGAGTAGGTTACCTACTGAAGCGTGCTGCTCTCCATCCAGAGCAAAGAACCCCAAACTGTTACCCAGGAACAAAACCCACATAACTTATCGTACAGGAGGTACAGTCGACCAGGGCTGGCCACTCAGGATGCGAGTACACTCTAGCTGTGCTACATGAGACGTATTGAATACCCAAGTGTCATAAGATGATCCACCGAGTACTACGTATGTGTGTAATTTGTCGAAAAAGCAGTTGAAAACCTACCCATGAACGCCAAGCAGACCTGCCAGATGACCGGGTACATCCAGAAGATCGGCCATTCTCCTGCACCGGAGTCGACTGTGTTTGGTCCCTTTATGGTTAAACAAGGCTGGGCCCGGGCGAAAGGATGGGGATTCTTGCTAACATGTCTGGCCACCCGAGCGTCAGATCCGCACGGTGACGAAGGTTCTCCAGGGGGTGATGGGCACACAGGTACTTAACGACGAGCTACTCAACACCCTGTTCTGTTCCGTGGAAGAGATCGTCAACGGGAGACCCATCACCCCAGTATTCGACGACCAGAAAGACCAAGAAGCGCTCACTCCGCTTCACCTACTGCGAATGCACGCGGGAATCCTGTCCATTGGAGGAGATCAGTCCATAGCAGAAGCGTACCGACAAAAATGGAAGCATGCCCAATTCAATGCAGACCAATTAGGGAAGAGGTGGGTTAAGGAATATCTCCCGACAATCCGGTAGTGGCAACAACACTTCAGGGCGCACCGCAACTTCCGCACTGGGGACTGAAGGTTCCAAGTGTTCCCTGAAGAAAGCAGTGATGGGTAGGGAAACACCGGGTAACACTGAAGTCCATTTATTCGGATAGGAGAAATACAAGTGGTGACTAGCTTGTGCCATGCCCACGAAGTCAGACTGAGACTGCCTTGCCATATTGCAGCCTCGGGGCAATGTTGCCACATAACACGTGCAGTGTTGCCACGTAATTATATACATAGATGCTACTCGGCACAGCAGCTTATATACAAGGTTGCTACTCGGCACAGTAGCATAACCTACAGGGACATTGTCATCATATCTGGACATCCTTTCCCAAGGAGCCGATGGATACTGGGAAGGGTATTGAAGGCAGTACTGGGTGATGATGGCCTGGTGTGGCACGCCAAAGTGAAGACGAAGGACTCTGTGTTAATAGGTCTAGTGACAAAGCTCTGCCTATTGGAGGGAGTCGGAGAGTGAGACTCCAGGCAGACAATGGGTTCCAAGCAAGCTCAACAGAGGGAGTGTTACCGCCACAGTAGGATATGTTACCGCCATAATAGGATAAACTAGAAGAGAGAGAGAAAGAGTGTTGACAAACTCTGCCGGGGTGTTAAATGTGAAACAGATGGCTCTTATCTCGGGCTGACTCACTCCCTGTGGGGTTCAGAAGTCAGTCTCTATCCGTCCAGTGGCCGATCAAGTCAGGGAATTAAATAAGTCCTACATTAGACCCGAAACACGTAAGTTTTATATGGTTTAACACCCTACTCTACTCAAATATATTATTTGTAGTCGCTAATAGTGATGGAACATACGATTGAATTAATTATCTCATATGTAATTTGTACTCTGCAGCTTTTGACCGAATAAAGAACAATCGAGTCCTACGTGTAAGGGTGTCATTATCCCACAGTTGCTCAATGGGCGGCAACTCTCTCTCTCTCTCTCTCTCTCTCTCTCTCTCTCTCTATATATATATATATATATATATATATATATATATATATATATATATATATATATATATATATATATATATATATATATATATATATATGTGTGTGTGTGTGTGTGTGTGTGTGTGTGTCACTAGGACTAGGGTGTGTTTTCCTGGGCTGGGATAGGGCATGTGTCTTAGTGTGGGAGGTAACGACATAGGAAAGGTTAGTAGTGAGGAACTTTTCAAGAGGTATAGGGAGGCGCTGGGGAAGGTTAGAGATAGGGGAGGGATCCCTATAGTATGTGGTGTCTTGCCTAGAAGAGGAGTTGGTCGTGAATGGCTGTCCATATGAGGGCCTGAGCTGCCACCATTTATGAGGGCCTGAGCTGCCACCATTTCATAAGGGCCTGTGTGTCAGTAACAATTCCTTTTACTCTCATACTTATTACCATTGGTAGCGTGACGAGAGGAGGCTCGTGAGTAGATGTAATGATAGTATCAAGCAATAGGGAAGAAATAACGGTAAATACTGTAGGTAAATAATAGACACAATTTACAAATACAAAATTTATTTAAACATTAATATGAAATTAGGAGAAAGAATTTATAAGTAACAACAGACGAAATCTAGTACTAGGCCCTCAGGCTCAACATACTCCCACCACTTCTGGGTGGACATACTCAATAATATTCCCAACCCTACTGGGTGGACATACTCAATAACACATAACTCTTATAGTCACTTAGCACCATAAAGACCAGGGCAACTGCCACTACAACACTCAGTCGTCAGGAGTGATACTCAAGCAACAGCCATGGGGTCCTGCCACCATGGGGTACTTTCCGACGAACTCTGGAGATCCCAGTGGATTAACTCCACCACACAAATAGCCCTACTGAGTTAGACACTCATCCACCAATGATGGGGGCTGGTAGTGGTGTGTGGCTTGGTGATCCGGGGTCACCTCGTGGGCCGAGCGTTAGGGCCAGACGAGCCAGCTATGGGGGCCATAGGTAGTCTGAAGTGTCTGCCGGCCGGATCTCACGAAGGTAACTGATCCTACTGGACCTCGGACATCTCCTCAGACATAGTGGATACAACATCCACGCAACAGACACGGCCTAGGCTGCGTTAGGGACCTGTATGGATGAATGGGCGAGCACTTACTAACTGTGACAATGACATCACATTTCAGGGGACGTTGAAGACGTAAATATGACTTCACTCAGAGCATATTGTCACGTGCCTGTAGCGCTCGGGATCTCGCCTAGCGTGAGGCCTCTGTTCACGCTTCCATTTCACACAAGCTACTAATAATTTGTTAATTGTACTTATTATATTATTATTGTTCTTAGTTACTTAGGTTAATTGTATATTTATGTATGTAATTTATATGCATCATTGTCTTACTCTGTTAAGTTCAAATCAAGAGAGTATTAATTAACTATATAAAATATCCAGCAGATGTTCTAGATCACGTGATATGAGACGCTCTCCTCCCCGCGTGGGCACGCCACGCCAGTAGCGAAAATCCGTGGCATAGGTTAGACGTGTCCATTCATTCTCTAGCCTTGACCCTTGTCTAGTGCTTTATCCAGCCTTCTGCAATGCCCTAGGGGTATCAGGTATTAGTGACACGTTTAGTTAGGCCTAGGAAGGGATCCTGGTGGTAAGGTATCTCCTGTTTGGTAGGGATAATCATTTTGTAGTGATTGTTGTATATATATATTTCGTATGTCTTGTGTAATATAGTAATGTTAAGTAAGATTTGTTTGGTCTAACTCCTTACAGTATATTTTCGCCCTTCCGGCATCACTCTTATTTTATTATACAATTACTTATTCCCTTAAATTCATGTTTGCTAATCATTACTCCCTTTAAAACATAAATTGAATTAATTAATTATCTTCCCTTTTGTGATTCACTTATTTCAACTGTTCTTACTTTTTCAAGTACATTTAGTTGGGTAGGTATTTGGTGGGGATAATTATTGCCGTGTTCCCTATTTGTACCTTTATTTGTTAATAACTTGGGGTAGGGTTCACTCCCCAAGTATAAAGGATTTTGGGATCGCGACAATATCAACTACGTTACTGTAACACTTGCACAATCAACTATTAATTGGGTCAAATCACTTAAAGAAGGGCGAATAAGAGTGGAATGGCATACCTGTATGGATGAAGGGACGGGCACTTACTAACGGTAGAAATGCCCGCGGCACCCACTCAAAATAGGCCGGGAGTCCACCTACTTCTATTTCGATGAATTAATTTACTGTACACTCTGACGTTGAAATTGAGACTATGAACTCGGTTTCATTCCCTACTATTATCCTCACTAACAATGCTCTGACTCAGCTATCAAAAGGAAAATTAAATTAATTACAAAGGGTTGGATGGCAACAGGTCCCAACACACAGCGTCTGCTACGAAATCTGCGGATTATATTCAAAGTTCCCTTAAGACAAAGACCGGGAAACAGAGAAAACGGGGGACGTTTCCACTGGGGGGACTCGGAAGGTTTTGTGGACGCTTGAGCGTAATATGAATCCTTAAGGTTTTCAGGTTAGCCGTCATCACGATCATGACATCCAGGGCAATTGCTATAAATTGCCGACTGGAAAAACATTGTGCAAGCAATGGTTAGGCATTCATTGATAACTGGCAACCATTCTATGGCAACGACTACCTGTACAGTCATGACGGAGTACACTTGTCTCGTGCAGGGGTAAAGACGTTGTCTGCATCCCTGGAGTGTGAAATTGTCACTCCAAAGGGGGGGTTTCGTCAGTAGAGAGAGGTCGGGGTAAGTGGGAGTCAAAAAACAAGTGTGAGTAAAAAACAAGCATGTCCTGGGGAGTAAAATTGGTTACTCTGGGCAAGGGGTAAAACAGGACCAGGGAAGGGTAGGTTTAAATGTATATTATACAAACAGTAGGAGCGTTAGAAATAAAATACACTTGCTAAGAGCCGTTGTATTTACCGATAATGTAGACGTCATAGCAATCACCGAAACTTGGATGAATCTGGTGAGCAAGAACTTTTTATCAGAGTACCACATAGAAGGGTACAGCCTTTTTCACAAGGACAGGGAAGGTAGGGAGGGGGGAGGGGTCGCACTCTTCGTCAGGGATACATTAAAATGTTGTATTAATAATTCAATAAAGGGTGAAATTGGAACCGAGTCTGTATGGGTAGAAATTGGCGAAGGAAGAGAAAAACTAATTATGGGAGTGATTTACAGGCCACCAATTCTTGGGAAAGAAGCAGCTCAGCCCATATGGCAGGAAATGAGTAGGACAGCAAAATACAACAACCTGTGCATTATGGCGGATTTCAACTTCAGAAATATTGACTGGGACAACATTGTAGGTGACTATGAATCTGAAGACTTCCTAGACACAGTACAGGACAATTTTTTGAAACAACTAATTACAGAACCTACTTGAGGTAACAATATATTAGACCTAGTATTAACAAAAAAGAAAATATTATCAGAGATATCACAATAGGGGAAGAACTAGGGAACAGTGATCACAGAGAAATCAGGTTCACCCTAAATTGGTTAACGAAAAACAATGACAATATGGTCAGAGTCCCAAACTTTCGATTGGCGGATTATCAGGGGTTAAGAAGGTACCTAGGTAAGGTCGCCTGGGAACAATCAGGTCAGTCCCCAGTAGGAACGGGTGAGGTCACAGGTGTCACAACAATTGATCATGACTATAATATATTCACTCGTATACTATGTAAAGCACAAGAACAAAATATACCATACAGAAAAATTAGGTCAAATAAGAATGAGCCAAGGTGGATGACCAGAACACTAAAACATGACATAGGAATAAAGAAAGGAATTTATAAAAAACTAAAGGGAGGGGAGGAGCAGCTCAGAAATAGGTAGGCTATAATGAACCATCTAGGAATGTTAAGAAAAATGTAAGGAAGGCAAAGAGGGACTACGAAATCAGGATAGCAAGAGAATCCAAGGCGAATCCCAAGGGATATTTCCAGGTATATAGGACAAAGGTCAAGGACAAAGTTGGGCCTTTAAAGTCAGGGAGCGGGGAAGCGATCGACGACAATGAAGAAATAAGCAAAGCATTAAACAGCTACTTTTTATCAGTTTTCACAAAAGAAATTCACGAGGAAATTCCAGAGGTGGAACTGATAGTTAGGGGAAATGAAGAAGAGAAATTAAAGAATATCACTATCAGAAAAGAGGATGTTCTTAAGAAGATAAATAAATTAAAGAAGACAAAATCCCCAGGGCGGGATGAAATTTTCCCTCGAGTTTTGAAGGAGTGTAAGGAACAGATTAGTGGACCTCTCGTAAATTTATTTACAAAATCATTAGACATGGGAGTTGAGCCAGACTTGTGGAAACAGGCAAATGTAGTACCCATATTCAAAAAGGGAGACAGAGCATCAGCATCAAATTACCGGCCGATTAGTTTGACGTCAGTAGTGGGGAAATTTCTTGAATCAATTATAGCAAATAGCATCCGATCGCATCTACAAAAAAGCAAATTGATCTACTTACTCTCAACATGGGTTTACAAAGGGAAAATCTTGTCTAACAAATCTGCTGACGTTTTTTAGGAAAGCCTTCGAGGTAGTAGATAATGACGAAAATTACGATGCTATTTACTCAGACTTTAACAAGGCGTTTGACAGAGTACCGCATCAGAGTCTTCTGAGAAAAGTTAAGACTCATGGTATCGAGAGGAAAGTTTTAAATTGGATAAAATCATGGCTCACCGATAGAAAACAGAGGATCAGCATAGATGGTGTTAAATCAGAGTGGGGTTGTGCAACCAGTGGGATTTCCCATCGGTCAGTACCGGGCCCACTCTTGTTCATAATCTACATAATTATCTAGATACTGGGATCAGCAGTAACATAAGCAAGCTTGCGGATGACACCAAAATAGGGCGGCAGATAAATTCAGGGCAGGATGCAAATGCACTACAGGAGGATTTAAATAAACTGCAGGAGTGGTCAGAAAAATGTCAAATGAAATTCAACTCCAGCAAGTGCAGCGTACTTAATATTGGAAGAACAAATACTGTAAATGTCTACAGCCTTAACAACATCAACCAAGAGAAGTCGACTTGTGAAAGGGACTTGGGGGTACTTGTAAGCCCGGACCTACAGCCTAGAAAACAGTGAGTTAATGTTCGAAATAAGGCAAACAGAGTATTAGGTTTTATATATAGAAGTGTAAGTAATAAGAGTGCTGAGGTCTTATTGCAACTATATCTTGCGCTAGTCAGGCCGCACCTCGATTATGCGGTTCAATTCTGGTGCCCTTATTATAGAATGGATATCAATTCACTGGAGTCGGTGCAGCGAAGAATGACGAAAATGATTCGGGGACTTAGAAACCTTCCATATCAAAATAGTTTAAAGAAACTAAACGTGCATTCCCTAGAAAGACGAAGAGTGCGGGTAGATATGATAGAAGTATTTAAGTGGGTGAAAGGAATCAATAAAGGGGATATAGATACAGTTCTTATAATATCCGAGCAGGATAGGACTCGTTGTAACGGTCATAATAAGAGCTAACCTGAAAACCTTAAGGATTCATATTACGCTCAAACGTCCACAAAACCCTCTTGAGTCCCCCAGTGGAAACGTACTCCGTTTTCTCGGTTCCTTGGTGACGTCACCGATAAGCCGCCTTTGTCTCTGCGAGCAGACGCTGTATGCGGGGACCTGTTGCCATCCAAACCTTTGTAATCAATTTAATTGTGCTTTCGATAGCTGAGTCAGAGCATTGTTAGTGAAGATGATAATAGAGAATGAAAATGAGTTCATAGTCTCAATTTCAAGGTCAGAGTGTACAGTAAATTAATTCATCGGAATAGAAGTAGGTGGACTCCCTGGTCTGTTTTGAGTGAGGGCGCCGCGGGCATTTCAACCGTTAGTAAGTGCCCGTCCCTTCACCCATACAGGTAGGCCATCCACGCTGTGTTGTAATTTGCCCTTCTTTAAGTGATTTGACCCAATTAATAGTTGATTGTGCAAGTGTTACAGTAACGTAGTTGATATGCTCTGAGTGAAGTCATATTTACGTCTTTAACGTCCCCTGAAACGTGATGTTGTTGTCACAGTTAGTAAGTGCCCGTCCCTTCACCCATACAGGTCCCCTGACGCTGATTCCCGTTTGTCTCCCGATCCCATTGTGATTCTTGAATCGCTCTACCATCCAACAACGGCCTCGGATGTATTAGATGTCCAGCCGGGATCATATGTGAGACGATGGCACCGATGCGGCCGGATTAATGTGCCCCAAGGCTTCGTTGGGCCAGACCCCAGACCCGCCATGTGTCTGGCTACTCCATAATAACAAAGGCCGCGAGCCCTAGTGTTCTCCCCTGGGTTACTCCAAGGAAACCAGTACATAAGACATAGAGAGTTTGCAATAGGCCCAGGAGCTGAGCCTGGTAGTTATATGTTAATAACATCTATTTTCCCCTTGGATTTTATATAAATAAACTTGTTTTAGAGTAATTAAGGTGTATTCATTTCTCCCACAGTATTTTACCTTTATTTCCATCCAAGTGACCTGATACCAAAATTACCATACTCACGTGCCTAGACCCTCGTCCATGCTACCCAAGAATAGGTGACGGAACTGAGTAGAGTAAGAACTAAGAGAAGTAAATAAGATGAGGGTGGTGTAGAAACAGAGACGGAGTCAGGCGCCCTCACATTGGTGGCAGACCAAGAATACGCCCCCTCACATTGGTGACAGCTCGAGAATCCGCCCCCTCACATCGTAGCAACGGATTTAAGTTGGATAAGTTTAGGTTTAGGAGGGAAATAGGAAGGGACTGGTTCACAAATAGGGTGGTGGACGAGTGGAACAAGCTTAGCAACTTTGTAGTAGTGCTGGAACGCTGGAAAGTTTAAAAAGGAGGCTTGATAGATTCATGGATGATAGAGAGTGATAGTAACTCTCGACAGGAGCTGCCATGAACAGGCCAACCGGCCTATTGCAAACTCCTTATATTCTTATGTTCTTGTATATATTGTATATACTGTCCTGTCACGGTCGCCATTTGTTACGAGTTGGGGATTTAGAATATAGTTAAAAGTCTACCCAGATCCCAACAGGCAACAACAATAAAAAAACAAAGACAATCGGACTATAAAAGGGTAGACAAAGGATGAGAGTTTTTGTTGTGTATAATAAAGTACCATAAATTCCTTAACAAAATATTCAGCTTTCTATAATTTACCCTTAACCATACTTAATCTAAACATTAACAGTATATACATATTTATACAACATACAATAATTTGAAGCAAGGTGGAGGTGGGGAGGCAATATAAGATTACAAATACTTAAATGCGGAGCTGAGATGGCTGATGAGCAAGGCTGAGTATTGTAGAAGACGGTAGGTAGTCACTGTGTCGTAGGTTTCCAGGATAGGTGATCCTGTGGTCACTTCCCAGAGTGAACTGAACTCTCATCGAACTGGAGCTGATGAGGAAGACTTGGAGGAGGTGACACAACAACCAGGATATGGAGAAGGGAAACCCCGGAGTGGTAACTAAGACTAGTCATACTCGGGTTTCGTCCCTAGATGGCGTTGCTCGTGGTGCTGGGTAGGTAGATCATGACAATAGATGGCGTGGTTCGTAGTGCTGGGTAGGTAGATCATGACAATTGATGGCATGGTTCATAACAAATATGATGTAATTCTTTGTGTATGAACTTCTGTCCTGAGTGGCAGTGAGAAGTGATACTGTGGGGTATGGGATGTTTGGGTTCACACTCAGGATGGGATGGAGAAAGGAAACTCACAATGTGCTCACTGTATACATATTGTATTGTCATGAGTGAGTTAGCGACCCCTGAGAAGACGTGTTTTTTCCCCATAGACGCTACATTTGTGTTCCCTCCCAGAGTCCCGCCTTTGTGAAGACAGTTATCAATGCATGGTTTATTCCACTTTCTCCTGGGAAGCTCAATCTTGAATTAGTCTGTGTAAATCAACTCAAGTAATTCGCCAGACCTTTGTCAACTGAGGATCATCTTTGAATGAGTAACAGTTAGTTTGTTTGTAATTATTGTCATTGAGTGAGTAGCGATCACTGGCAACTCTGGGGTATATATATACGTAAGACGAGCCAGGGAGAAGGTTCCCTGACGCTGCTTCCTTGTTTCTCCTGTTATGTTTTGTGTAGCCATTCAGTTAATTCAGTCAATTGTATTGAATATCAGTGTTCACCAGTGTTCATGATTTAACAGTTGAATTGTCATTCACCCAGTGTAGAAGTATTATAACGTAAATACGTCTGTCGTCTAGACAAGAGAGTTTGATTGTGTTGTCATGCTCTCTGACGCTGCTTCAATATTTCTCCAGATCCCATTGTGATTCTTCAATCGCTCTACCATTCAACAACGGCCTCGGATGTAGTAGATGACCAACAGGGATCATATACGAAACGATGGCACCGATGCGGCCTGATTAATGTGCCCCACGGCTTCGTTGGGCCAGACCCCAGACTCGCCATGTGTCTGGCTACCCCACAATAACAACGGTCGTGAGCCCCAGTGCTCTACCCTGGGTTACTCCTTGGAAGTGTATGTCCACAGAGCGAGTTGTGACATGTATGTTAGGGATAATTAGATGGAAATAATTATCCCATGTTGGGTAGTGGACCCCTGCATATGCTAGTGTCAGTATTAACGTATATGTGGAGTAAAATAGTCTACAATGAGTGCCATGTAATGTAACACCAATAATGTTGTGAGTAAGAGTAAGAAGAAGGGACTGAGTTTGCACTAAGCCCAGGAGTTGAGCCTGGTAGTTATATGTTTAATACAATATCTTTCCCCATTGATTGCATGTTAATAAACTTGTTTTTGGAGCACTTTAGGTGTATTCCTTTCTCCCACAGTATTTTACCTTTATTTCCATCCAAGTGACTTGATACCAGAACTACCATACCCACGTGCCTAGACCCTCGACCATGCTCCCAAAAGAAGGACCATGCTACCAAAGGAATGTCCATACTACCAAAGAATAGGTGACGGAACTGAGTAAGAGTAAGACTAAGAGAAGTAAGTAAGATGAGGGTGGTGACGATTTACAGAGAGGGAACCCGCGCCCTCACAGTATTGGATGTACAATGCAGCGTGGTTACAAGCGTGATGTAGAGAGAGCTGGTTGGTGAGGGTGCTCAGAGGAGGAGCAGCTTGTGGGTCGCCATGCTCACCGGCGGGAGCGAGGGCCGCCAAGCAGCGGCGGAGGAGGTGGTGTTGCTTGCTGTGGCTGTAGCTAGAAGAAGAGAGAGGTCACCACGAGGCCAGGTCTTAAATAGCGGGGGTACGCGTGGCTTAGTAGTTGACCTCCGTGATGTATGGCGGCGCTGGTTGACCCAGACCACGAGGTATACACTGGGGAATTCGCGGGGTCGGCTACTCAGCGACAAACAGCGTTTGTAGGGGAGAAATCCACTACAATACTCCCCCCTTCCCTCCAGGCGGTGTAGGAGACTTGTTGTCTGCAGGGTTGCATGGCACATGTGAGGCAGAACGGGCAGTGCATGCCACATGTGAGCCATAACGGCGATGGCGTGGATGAGCCGGCCGCTAGAGGAGACAACTTTCTAGATACACAATATCTGTGGGAGTAGAGAGGGAGAAAAAGGGTGTGTGGAGGCGATGAATGTTGTGCTTCCCTCACGGCAGGTACAGAGTCGTCAGATGCGCCTGCTGGGGTGTGTGGGCCTGGGTCAGGAGCAGGGGCTGTGTCAGCAGAAGCGGATGAGGGCTCGTGACAGCAGCTGGGTCCACGACAGCAGCAGGGTGCAGGACATTAGCAGGGAGTACCTGAGGGAGAAAAGAGGGGTGTGTGGGTCCGCACTCAGGCGCATAGGCCGCTTCGGGAGCAGGGGCTGCATCAGGAGGAGCAGCAGGGGGTACTGCTGGACCGGGGGCGGCGTCTGAGGCAGGACGGGTGTGCTGGGGTAGGTAGGACGTGGTGCTTGGGGGCAGGAAGAGGAGCTGGTGTCTGCTTAGAGAAGCAGTGCTGCTTTAGGGTGTCTAACCTGCGGTTTAGAGACAGTAGCTGTAGAGCCGATGAGAGCTGCTTCTGGGTGGATAAGCCAGTCTTCCATGTTGCTTGAAGACTGGGAGCGTGATCTGTTTCTCCTCCATCCTGTGTGAGTGCGAATCTCCGTGGGTCACCATTTGTGGGGTATGGGATGTTTGGGTTCGCTCAGGATGGGATGGAAAAAGGAAACTCACAATGTGCTCACTGCATACATGTTGTATTGGATGTACAATGCAGCTTGGTGCTGGGAAGTGGCAGCGTGGTTACAAGCGTGATGTAGAGAGAGCTGGTTGGTGAGGATTGTCGTGATCCCAATATCTTTTATACCTGGGGAGTGAAACCTACCCCAAGTTATCATCAAATGAAGGAACAAACAGGGAACACGGCAATAATTATCCCCACAAAAACCCGACTCAACTGAATGTACTTGAATAAATAAGAACAAATTGGAGTATGTGAGTCAAAAATGGGAAGATAATTAAATAATTCAATTTATGTTCTTAAGGGAGTACTGTCTAGCAACCATGGAATTTAAGGGAATAAGTGATTGTATATGTATTAATTTAAGAGTGATGCCGGAAGGGTGAAAATATACCGTTAAGGAGTTAAGTCAAATGAATACTACTTAACATTAACTATATTAAACACAGACATCACAATATATATACACAGCAATCCCAACCAACTGGTTATTTCCTACCAAATAGGAGATTCCTTAACACCAGGATTCCTTCCTAGGCCTAAGTTAACGTGCCACTATTTACCAGATACCAGTAGGGTACTGTACATGACTGAACAAAGCAAGTCTGTACTGGGTGGGTGTGGACACGTCCTACCTATAGCCTATACCAGGGGTCACCAAACTACGGCCCGCGGGCCGGATCCCAAGTCCTTCCCCGGCTAGTGGTAGCTCC
Organism: Homarus gammarus; assembly: GCA_958450375.1. NCBI lineage: Eukaryota > Metazoa > Arthropoda > Malacostraca > Decapoda > Nephropidae > Homarus > Homarus gammarus. Next base: position 608,184 of record CAUDMG010002820.1, on the reverse strand, counting down.
GCCTACGCTCTGACGTTACCAAAACTTTCGTTCTGGCTTGCAAGTATTGAACAGAATGATTATGCGGCCAGCGCTCGTCATTCTTTCAGTTATCCGGCCCACTGTGAAAAAAGTTTGGTGACCCCTGGCCTATACCAACGGTTACTAGAGAGTCAGTCTCTGCCCACCCAGCATATGAGTGAGGAGCGTCTTAGATCACGTGACTCAGGACAGTTGCCAAATAGTCTTATAACTAATTAATACTACTCTTGGTTTGATTTAACAGAGTAACACAAATGATGCATATTAATGACATGCATAGATAAACAATTAACCTAAGTAACTAAGAACAACATTAAGATAATAGTAAAAATAACAAGTTATTTAGAGCTTGTGTGGAGTGGAGGTGTAAGCGGATACCACACGACATGTTTGTTGCTATGGGGTTATGGGCACATGACAGGATGCTCAGAGGAGGACAGCTTGTGAGTCGCCATGTTCGCCGGCGGGAGCGAGGGCCGCCAGGCAGCGGCGGAGGAGGAGGTGTTGCTTGCTGGTTGGTGTAGGTAGAAAAGGGAGAGAGGTCACCACGAGGTCAGGTCTTTTATAGCGGAGGTAGGCGTGGTTTAATAGTTGACCTCCGTCATGTAAGGCGGCGCTGGTTGACCTAGACCACGAGGCATACACTGGGGAATTCGTGGGGTCGGCTACTCAGCGACAAACAGCGTTTGTAGGGGAGAAATCCACTACAATACCACCCTCAGTGTCAAGACCTGACTGAATTACTCAGAATAGGCAAACTGTACTCCAAGCTTTGTCAATAAATTCGTCAAACTAAAAAGCCAACAGTGCGTGGCAGAGAGGTGACCGATTGCCCAAGGGGCTAAAAAGCCTGTAGTGGACTTCTCCCCTACAACTGCGTATCCGCATTCCAATGCCATCGTATCCTAGCAACCAAACGAGCGGCGTCACCAGATGCGCGGCAGTATCCTAGCAACCGAGCCAAAGACGGGTTACTTCTCGGGTTTTCCCAACGTGACTCATAGATGACTCACGGCTGCTGGGTATATAAGCTCTGTCTCTCCATTGAGATTCACTTGAGAACTGAACCTCGGCGAGGTAGGTTCTTCCGGCTCCCCGCTCCTTCCTCCTGAGGTACCACGTGACCATGTTCACCCTAGCCCAGGCGAAGGTTGTGAGACTGATTCCGGTCGAGCACCCTTCGCGCAAGAAACTCAATCTTCTTGTGATTAAAGATTTTTTTGACCACATTGGACTCAAGGGGGTGACAGGGGTCGTCCGCAGTAAAGGCGGTACCCTTATCATCACCTTCGAGGAATGGGGGCAGGGCCACAAATTGCCTCCCCTTGTGAATATCAATGGAGTCGACGTCATGTTTGACGCCTTACTTCAGGATAACTTAGTTTTGGGAGTCATTTCCCACACTGAAATTGAGTATCTTGAAAAAGACGAACTTGCCGAGCTGATTGGAGATCAGCTCTCAGTACTTAGGAAGCTGACCAGCACAACTGCCCTGGTTGGTTTTCCTAAGGAACTTCCTAGCTCCGTTATACTGGGTTGGGAGAAAATCCCAGTCAAGCCTTACCAGCAAAAACCCACTCGCTGCTACAATTGCCAGAAATATGGCCATCTGGCGAGGAAGTGTCTTGCTCGTGAGGTGTGCTCAAGCTGCGGGGCACCCGGCCACACCGACGCTGACTGCCAGGCGGCCGTTAAGAAGTGCGCGGCTTGTGGTGGCCCTCACTCCTCCTCCGACCGGCTTTGTCCCAAGTGGAGGGAGGAGTGCAGGGTGGCCAGGCTGCGGGCGAAAGAAAAATTGACTTACAAGGAGGCCCTCCTTGCAGTCAAGAATCAAGAACAGAACAAACTAGACAAAAACAACCGAGACAAGAACAATCAAGATAAGAACAAACAAGACCAGAACAATCAAGATATGAACAACGAAGAACCTGATAATATTATCATAATAGAAGACCAGACAGAACAAGACCAAAAAGAAGAAGACGAAGAACAAGAAGAAGAATGGAAAGTAAAGACTAAAAGAAGAACCAAGAAAAAAAAGAAGTCCAACCAATCAGCTTCGGCCGAAATAGCCTAACGGCGAAGAGGCCAGTAATCTCCAACATCAATCAATCAATCGAGATTCATTCCGGCCTCACTTCTACAACACGCAACACCTCCTCCTCCGCCGCTGCCTGGCGGCCCTTGCCTCTCCTCGCCTGCCTGGCGGTCTTCGCTCCCCGCTGGCGACTCACCAGCTGTCCTTCTCTGAGCTTCCTCACCAACCAACTCTCATTCTGGTCTCTCTTCTTGAACAAGCAACACCTCCTCCAGCAAGCTCCACGCTGTCAGCATTCATTCAACCAGGAGGCCAGCAACAGGCAACATCTTCTCTAACGAAGCTCCTGCACATCTACCTCCTACAACACGCTACTCACCGAACGTCTCTACTGAGCAGCTCCTCACCACACGGCACCACCAGCACCAGACTGTAAATCATATAACTTGTATTATACAAGAAAACCACATTAGAGTTTCCATCCATCCTGAGTGCGAGACAACATTATACCACGAACTCCTACAAGCCGATCAGTGGTGAAGAGGATAAAAGTAAAGTAAAAGTGAGTTAACTAGCTGCACTTTCAAAATTGCTCCATAATTAAGTAGGCAAATAATTATCCTTTCCTGCCAAATAATATGTCTTGCATTTAGAATTTTCTCTAGATATCTAAAGTTAATAACCTACTAAATATGTATAAATTCTTAATATTATCAAGGTGGTGTTATCGTGCAATATTATATAAGGCACAATGTGACGCCACCGTCGCGAAGGACAAAAACAATTAACTTTGAGTGAGCCATCCTTGACTTTGTAGTGGAATTCTCCCCTACAAACGCTGTTTGTCGCTGCCTAGCCGACCCCACCTATTCCCCAGTGTATGCCTTGTGACCTAGGTCAACCAGCGCCGCCATACACCACGGAGCGGGGGTCAACTACTAAGCCACGCCTACCCCCGCTATTTAAGACCTGACCTCGCGGTGATCTGCCTCTCGCCCTCTACCTTCAGCCACAGCCAGCAACACCTCCTCCTCCGCCTGCCTGGCGGCCCACACACCTCCGCCGCTGCCTGGCGGCCTTCCCTCGCTCCTCTGCCTGCCTGGCGGTCCTCTCTCCCGCTGGCGAGCATGGCGACCCACAAGCTGTCCTCCTGTGAGCATCCTCACCAACCAGCTCTCTCTACATCACGCTTGTAACCACGCTGCCTTCCCAGCACCAAGCTGCATTGTACATTCAATACAACATGTATATAGAGAGCACATTGTGAGTTTCCTTTCTCCATTCCATCCTGAGTGAACCAAACAAACCTGAACCCCACAAATGGTGACTCCCGGAGATTCGCACTCAAACAGGATGGAGGAGAAACTGATCACGCTCCCAGTCTTCAAGCAACATGGAAGACTGGCTTATCCACCCAGAAGCAGCTGTCATCGACTCTACAACTACAGTTTCTACACCGCAGGTCAGACACCCTAGAGCAGCTCTGCTACTCTAAGCAGACACCAGCTCCTCTTCCTGCCCCAAGCACCACGTCCTACCGACCCCAGCACACCCGTCCTGCCTCAGACGCCGACCCCGGCCCAGCAGTAACCCCCGCCGCCCTGACGCGGCCTCTGTTCCTGAGTGCGGACCCACACACCCTTCTTTTCTCCCTCAGGTACTCCCTGCTAATGTCCTGCACCCTGCTGCTGTCGTGGACCCAGCTGCTGTCACGAGCCCTCATCCGCTGCTGCTGACACAGCCCTTGCTACTGACCCAGGCCCACACACACCCCAGCAGGCGCATCTGGCGACTCTGTACCTGCCGTGAGGGAAGCACAACATTCATCGCCTCCACACACACTTATTCTCCCTCTCTACTCCCACAGATATTGTGTATCTAGACAGTTGTCGCCAGCGACCGGCTCATCCACGCCATCGCCGTTGTCTCACATGAGGCACGCACCGCCCGTTCTGCCTCACATGTGCTATGCAACTCTGCAGACAACAAGTCTCCTACACAGCCTGGAGGGAAGGGGGAGTACTGTAGTGGAATTCTCCCCTACAAACGCTGTTTGTCGCTGCCTAGCCGACCCCACCTATTACCCAGTGTATGCCTCGTGACCTAGGTCAACCAGCGCCGCCATACACCACGGAGCGGGGGTCAACTACTAAGCCACGCCTACCCCCGCTATTTAAGACCTGACCTCGCGGTGATCTGCCTCTCGCCCTCTGCCTTCAGCCACAGCCAGCAACACCTCCTCCGCCTGCCTGGCGGCCCACACACCTCCGCCGCTGCCTGGCGGCCTTCCCTCGCTCCTCTGCCTGCCTGGCGGTCCTCTCTCCCGCTGGCGAGCATGGCGACCCACAAGCTGTCCTCCTGTGAGCATCTTCACCAACCAGCTCTCTCTACATCACGCTTGTAACCACGCTGCCTTCCCAGCACCAAGCTGCATTGTACATTCAATACAACATGTATATAGAGAGCACATTGTGAGTTTCCTTTCTCCATTCCATCCTGAGTGAACCAAACAAACCTGAACCCCACAACTTTGTCCTTGACCGCCGCCTCCAGGGTGCCAGATGGCCGTTTCCACGGCCATAATCCTCGAATTAGACCGTAAAAAACTTCTCCTGGCCGTCAAAAAACGCGTGGCCACGGCCAAACTATTTGGCGGTATTTTGGCCGAATTTTGTAAAACACGTATTAATTCCTCATCTAGTGGATTTTGAAGAAAAGTCTAGCAGATTTTCAAATTTCACAATGAAAATGCTGGCTCAGTGACCTCACCTCTTCACATGTTTACTTGACCTACTGAGCTGACTGATCTTTCTAGTTACTACCTTAGCTGTTAGTTCTCATATTTGAGTTGTTCAGGCTGAATGTGTCCAGCATATGGGTTAAGCTTCAGAGCTTACAAAGCCATCTGGGTTACTTTCTGAAATTCCGAGTGCTAGTTTTCAAAATGTCCACTAGTAAATGGAAAGGGTCCTAGGACAGTGGTAGAAAATATAACAAACCAAGAGACGATGACGAACAAGACTTTTTGCTTACGCCAACTAGTGTTATCAAGTGCTCCACCATTATCATGCTCCACCACCATTTCAGATTAAGGTAAATCTTCACTGTAGATTATAGATATTATGTTTATGTCATTATTGGGCTGTCAATTCTAAGTGAAAATTTGGATTTATTACAAGATTTTCAGTGGATATTGTAGGGGATACTTTTATTTTGTGTGGATTGCAAAAATTGCCTTGTGCTTCCCATCCAAAAAGTTTTGGCCGATTTGGCCGTGAGATGGCGTGAAGTTGGCCGTGAAGCTTGTACAGCTGGCAACCCTGATCACAGACCTCAGTCACCCGGCAGCTTTGGTAGTGACGTATACTGTTTACAGCTACTGCTTCATTCATCAAGTGAGAAATGTGTAGTTTTCATTACTAACACTTTATCCAGTGTCCGCTAAGAATTGTTACATTATACATGAAAGTGGAATATAAGGAACGAGTTTTTGTTTGACACACTGAGAAATACTCAAATTACACACGTTGATTGTTGTAACTTTTGGTGATTGACTTATCTTTTATATTAATCTTACAAACTACTGTATATCCTTATTTATTTTGTAAGTAATGAATGAGAACACTGCTACCATTAGGAGTTGTTCGATTTCGTTCATTGGTCAATTTATGATAATAGCCAGGTGTCGATTTTTCCATGAAAAATACGCTTTTCAGTCAGAATAGTCTAAGACACCTTTCATCTACCGCATTTCCGTCGGAATTTTTTTATTTTTAGAGTATTTTGATAGATAAAATTACCAACAATATTACTTTAAAGTTGGCAGGACTTTGAAGTCAAGGTTAGGTTAGGTTTCAACAATGATTTGAAAGTGGAAAATGTTATGAGACTAGTGTTTGTGTATTTCGGTGTGTTTTATTTATATCACCTTCATTTCTTGTGCAAATGAGTGATTTTTTTTTAAGTACATCCTGTATATTTTTCCACAATCATAAGAACATAAGAATGGAGGAAACTGCAGCGGGCCTATTGGCCCATACTGGGCAGTCCCGTTTACACCCAACCCCTATTGCTCATATGAGCATCCAACCTATGTTTGAAGCAATTCAGTGTATTCGAGTTAATGATGATATTTGGTAACTTGTTCCATTCATCCACTACTCTGTTTCCAAACCAGTGTTTACCTATTTCACGCCTAAATCTAAATTTGTCTAATTTAAAACCATTGTTACGAGTTCGCTCCTGGTTGGATAGTTTGAGTACCTTTGTAATGTCCCCTTTGTTTAGCCCTGCCTTCCATTTATACACCTCTATCAGGTCGCCCCTCGCTCTACGACTAAGTTCCTACCAATGCTATTTTCCCTGAAATCGTTCTGATTGGCTAAGTACTTTCCGTTTAATGTGACGGAGTCTACCTCCCCCCCCCCCCCCGGCAAGAAAGTTAGGTAAGGTTAAGTAGGTTTCTTTGGTTGGTTAGGTCAGGTTCTAGTAAATGTCGCCCCATTTACAATGGTAAATTTTTACTTATGCACGGTCTTTGTTTGGATATTAAAAATATGTTTTTACGATGATAATTGATGAGTTTCGAACGAATTTGATATTCATTTCTGCCGGAAATCACTAGTTTTTGAGAGAATCCCCCCGTCCTCTCCCCACCCAACAATCTTAACGGAAAACGTTTGATTTTTTCTTGAATAAATCGCATAAATAAAATACCAACCAACCAACAAACCCAAACCTAACCTGACCTGCCCTGCCCTGCCCTAACATACCCAACCTATGGGTATGTTAGGTCAGATGTTTAGAAAAAATTAAACTAATTCGGACAATTTCTTCTGGTGGTCACCCTCTTCTACACCTTTACTATAATAAAAACTTCTGTGGAAAAAATGAACAAAATTGAACGACTCATTCTGGTGGTATTGGTGTTCTCAGACATTACCGTATATTTAGCCTTTTTACAAGTTCGGTAAATTTAGGTTAGGTTAGGTTTTCAAAGGCATGTTCGGTGTTTTTAATATTTTACCCCACATTTTCCCTCTGCTGCCCACTTTGAACAACCAATGTTGTTGGTAAATGGGAGGTGTTGTCTGTTAAAATACTCAAAAAATATAAATTTTCTTCGGAAACGTAAAAGAACATAGTTTATTTGCTTTCTTCCGATATAAATATAAATATGAAAGTCCATGTTCGACCTAAAACGAATCTTTACCTCTATTTTGGTTATTAGCTTCCAGGTACAACAGAAATATGGCTAAGTATATTTATATCTACACAACCATCGACCCACGGTAATGAATGAGTAGCCAATCAGAGTACACTCATGGTAAAATAGCGTTAGTAGTAACAGCAAGATATCTACTGCTAAAAAATTATATTTCTTTTAATTAAAAAAAAAATTGCTCATTTGTCCAAAAAGAAAGGTCAGATTTGAGTAAAACTCACCTAACTATGCACCAAAAATATTCTCAAAAGCCATTAAATGAAAATTTAGCAAACTGTGAAAAAGTGATCATATGACACTAAAATGGATACAGGTATTACTATTACTTTAGTTTCAGTCATCCGGGGACTCATAGGCGAGTCAGTGGTTAGGTTAGATATACAGTAGTTCCTGGGTGCTGTGGCTAGGTTAGGTTGGGTTAGATATACTACAGTAGTTCCTGGGTGCTGTGGCTAGGTTGGGTTAGATATACTACAGTAGTTCCTGGGTGCCGTGGCTAGGTTAGGTTGGGTTAGATATACTACAGTAGTTCCTGGGTGCTGTGGCTAGGTTAGGTTGGGTTAGATACACAGTAGTTCCTGGGTGCTGTGGCTAGGTTAGGTTGGGTTAGATATACTACAGTAGTTCCTGGGTGCTGTGGCTAGGTTGGGATAGATATACTACAGTAGTTCCTGGGTGCTGTGGCTAGGTTAGGTTGGGTTAGATATACTACAGTAGTTCCTGGGTGCTGTGGCTAGGTTAGGTTGGGTTAGATACACAGTAGTTCCTGGGTGCTGTGGCTAGGTTAGGTTGGGTTGGGTTAGATATACAGTAGTTCCTGGGTGCTGTGGCTAGGTTGGGTTAGATATACTACAGTAGTTCCTGGGTGCTGTGGCTAGGTTAGGTTGGGTTAGATATACAGTAGTTCCTGGGTGCTGTGGTTAGGTTGGGTTAGATATACAGTAGTTCCTGGGTGCTGTGGCTAGGTTAGGTTGGGTTGGGTTAGATATACTACAGTAGTTCCTGGGTGCTGTGGCTAGGTTAGGTTGGGTTAGATACACAGTAGTTCCTGGGTACTGTGGCTAGGTTAGGTTGGGTTGGGTTAGATATACAGTAGTTCCTGGGTTCTGTGGCTAGGTTGGGTTAGATATACAGTAGTTCCTGGGTACTGTGGCTAGGTTGGGTTGGGTTAGATATACAGTAGTTCCTGGGTGCTGTGGCTAGGTTAGGTTAGGTTGGGTTAGATACACAGTAGTTCCTGGGTGCTGTGGCTAGGTTGGGTTGGGTTAGATACACAGTAGTTCCTGGGTTCTGTGGCTAGGTTAGGTTGGGTTAGATACACAGTAGTTCCTGGTTGCTGTGGCTAGGTTAGGTTAGGTTGGGTTAGATTAGATTAAGGTAATTATTGACGACTTTCCCTCGCGGAGTTTTCATAGAATATTAATTTAAAAACGCTGCAATTTCACTGTGGTAGTTATGGCAAATGTGTTTAAAAAGTATTTATTTAAAAGTTTAACTAAACCTAACCTAACTTAACACCTGCTGTAGGTGAACAAATAATGCATTGGTGGTATAGTCATGGATATTAGCCTAGATTAGATTGGATATCTAAATACTTTACAGGGATGACCGAAACAAAAATTTTATCCTGAAATGATGTCTCTTACCTATGTGCTTTGTATGTGAAAAAAATAATTATTTACTTTAACTCTTCCTCCAAAAAATACGCAAAGTCAGTGCGTTTTCTTGTCTACTCAATTTACAACCAACCCACTTGGTCCAGGCATACTCATGTCCACAAAAAATGTAAAATTACCCGGTAATGCTTCAACAAAGTTGCTTCACTGGTACCAGGTATCATAATGAGTACAGTTGCTCCTTTACTTACAAATGAGTTATGTTCCTGAGGCTTGTTCTCAAGTCCAATTGTTTGTAAGTTCAACTTTACTGTTGTAGACCACCAAACATATTGTAAAAAATAAGAGATAATGTATGTTTAGTACAGCTATACCCTACAGTACAGCCTTAAAACCTGGCTCACTCGTAGGTAATGTTTGTTTTATCTGGAATTTTCTTCAAAATAATACAGTCTCATCCACATTAAACACCTGTTCTAACAGGTAACCCCCTCAGTGATGATGTTTGTATCTCTGATAGTTTGTAAGTCAAATGTTCTTAAGGAGAGGAGCTCATGTACTCTGTTTCATATGACAGGGGTCCGGGGGGGCTAGGAAGTTAGGTAAGGTTAGGGAAGTTTCTTTGGTTGGTTTGGTCAGATTCTATTAGATTCTAGTCTCTCACCTCGGTTAATGTTCGTTTTTATTCCAATAGGGATTAAAACGAATTTTTACCATCACTTAAAATACTTACTATATTGTAATGATAAGACTGTGTGGAAAATGAATGAAATTGGACAACTTCTGGTGGTAGTGCTGTTCTCATACTTTTACTTTTATCCTCTTCACCACTGATTGGTCTGTTAGCCACTAGGGTGATTGGTCACTTCTCTGTTGCGTGGTGTCTCCCCACCCACACAGCTCTTTTACAATAGATAATAATTAGTTAATTAAAAAATATATTACTTGGGGCATGTAATGTGTAACGATTTTTGTATTCAATTGTGGTAATAAATGTACAATATTAGAAAATCATACTTAAGTAAAAGTACTAAAAAATTGGAATATACTTTTTAAAAAGAAAATACCCAGAGGTGTTACTTGAGTACAGTACTCCAGTAAAATTGTTTAGTTACCTGACAACACTGCCCTTATCCAATGGTAATGGGTGTTCCCCCAGTGGGAACCAGAGGTCATGGGGTGGGGGAAAATCACAAAAGTAGTAATTTGCTATAGAAAAGAAGGTAAGAATTGTTCAAAACACATCAAAATCCACCAGAAAACATAATTTCAACCCAACTTAAGCTCACCTAACTTAACACTTTTCTCTTTTGTTGGATCACCAGTATGGCTTTTGCCAGGTGATCTCTACTGGTGATCTGCTCTCCTACTGGTCATCCTCTCTTAGGGATTATGGGAAAATTTTCGTCGTGGCCCTCAACATCTGCAAACCATTTGACAGGTTATGGCACAAGTCTTTTCTTTCTAAACTTTCCTCTTATGGTTTCTCTCCCCCACTTTGTCTTCTAATCTCTAGCTTCCTTGAGAACCGATCCATGGCAGTTGTTGTCGAGGGATCAATCTCTTGCTCTTTCTTTACCAATAGTGATATTCCACAGGGTTCTGTTCTTTCACCTACTCTCTTCCTTCTTTTTATTAATGATTTACTTCACACTACAACTAATTCTATCCATTCTTATGCTGACGATTCAACTCTTCACATTTTTCCCTTCTTCTTAATTCTCGAACTAGATCTGTTTCTAGAGCTTATATCATTTCATCTATCAATGCAGATCTGTGCAGCATCTCCGAATTGGGAGGGAGAAACTTGGTTAGATTCAATAGTAATAAAACTCAGTACTGTATTTACCAGCTACTTGTACACTCCAAGCTAGACGGCCTCCCACTTATCACATTTCAGGACACAATTATTCTGCCAAGTTCTAAAATAGATGTGCTAGGTCTCACCATTTCCTCTAATATGTCATGGAAGCCACACATCCTCAACATTGCTAAAGCTGGGAATGCTGTCCAGATGCCATAGCTACTTCACTCCTGAGCAGTTGCTTCAGGAGTACTCCTAACTTGGAGTACTGCTCTCATATCTGGAGTGGCTCTTCTTCTGTCCAACTGTTAGATAATATCTCTTCCCTTCCTCTACGCCTCAATGTTGCTTCACTCTCTCTCTTTTACAGGTACTTTAACGGGCAAAATTTGGTGAATGTGGCATCCTGTGTACCGCCGTCAAGGACGTGGGCTCATAATACTCATCTTGCCCGCAGTGCCCACAGTTTCACTGTGGATGTCTGTCACACTAGAATAACCCGTTATAGTACCTCCTTCTTTCCTCACACAGCCAAACTGTGTAATGCTCTGCCTTCTTCTGTGTTTCCATACTCATACAATCTGTCTCACTTAAACAGTTGGTTTTCAGGCATCTTTGTGCTGTAGATTAATACAACCTTTTCTTTTCTATTTTTAATTTCATTTTACTCTTATTTTTTCGCCCCCAGGTTGATACGTAATACAGCATAGTAACCAATAAACGAACACACAGGAGCTCTCTTGGAGGGTGGTAATTGAAAATCCTATAATAATACCCTTAAATATGAGACATAAACCCTTAAACCATATGTTGGTGTGGTGTGGAGGGAAAGTTTATCATATCTGTGTCAAGGCTTCCCAGAGGTCATATACTGTAGGTTCTGGTGATGTGTCTTGGTAATACAGGTTGACAACCCTTTATCCGAAATTCCGAAAACCGAATTTTTTTTTTTAACTGGGATTAGCACACCCAGGCATAGATCATTGACCCACATCGGGACCTGGGGGGCAAAAATGTAATAGTAATAATAATTATAATAATAATAATTATTCATGGTAAATAAAATTTTTAATAAAAATACAGTCAGCCCTTAACATACGCGGGGGTTAGGTAACAGAGATACCCGTGAATGTTAAGAATCCGCGTATTTTTGCTGCCCCCCCCCCCCCCCCCCCCTATAAACACCCCAGGCCCCCCATGTCCTTATTTACCGTATATACCTGTGTGTAGTTCAAGTTTTTAGGACTAAATTTTTTGGCAAAAAATTGGGGGTCGACCTCTAAACGGGTAATAGTTTTGTTAGGTTGAAAAATATTTACCAGTAACTACCAGTAAACAATGGAAACGACGCACCAACGCACCACCAGCTATGAGTGTCGGTACAGTTGCCAGGGCAGATCTCTTGCGTCATCATAGCAAGCCCAAAGTAGCCAAATGCATGGTATGGTAGGACAGGACGATGTAAAACATAAAATATTCATTTTTTAAAGTTTATTTATAGATACATAAATTTTTGTTCATTACATTTGAAACATCAATCTTTGTTAATTAAATTTGAAACAAAAGAAAACTATGATACCGTATTTCTAAATACTGGGTATTTTCATTAAAATATTACATCACAAGTATATTTTACCTTAACTGTGACTGAATGAATATATTCTCAGAAATAAATATGGAAATGTAATATTTTTGCTGAAATGACGTACGTATTACAGTGGAAAGTGGGATAAAATCATGACGAAAACAATGACTTTCGCTTTCTTTCGTTGTTCAAAAGATTTTACCGTAATCGCTTTTCGAATGGTGTTTAGTTAAAAAACTGTTGTATTACAATAATATTGTATCCTAATTCACGTGAATAAATACTACGATACCATAATTCTGAATATTTTCATTAAAATCCATCAAAATTATTTTCCTTGTCATTGTCTTCAGCACCAAACAGCTCCTCCCAGTCTTCTCCTTGAACAGGGCTAGAGGGTACGTGTTTTTTGAATCGTTTTCAGTTAAAAAACTGTTACATCATACGTGTATTTTAGCTAAACTGCGCCTGAATGAATGTATTCTCAGAAATAAATACAGTAGTAGTTTTGCTGAAACGTGATGTATTTCAATGTAAAATAGGATAAAATACAGTACATGACAAAAACAAAAGACTTTACCTAACCTTCCGATGTTCAAGATATGTTACTCGTTTTTTTAATATTTTTCGGTTAAAATACTGTTATATTAGTGATATTCTATTTATACCGTGCTTGATATAATACATTCACGGAAATGTAATATTTTTGCAACTACAATGCTGATGTCAACACAAGCGTGGTTACAGCGAGACTGACTGAGGGAACGCAGGGTGGCGCAGGCAATGTGTGTGTGTGGTGTCGCGCGTGATTTGAACAATGTATATTTCTTTGAATGTATATTCCTCCAGCGGCAATCTTCGTATTTGCAAATCCGTGTGAGTTAAACCCGCGTATGTTAAGGGCCGACTGTACACCAAAATAAAACAATACTACTGTAATAATAAAATAATAATAATAAGAAATACAAGAATGAAAAAAGATCAAAAGTGAGAAACAACCTAGATCTATGAATTATTATTATTATTATTATTATTATAATTTTTATAATATTCCCCCCCCCTCCTCCAGGCCCAAATGTGGGTCAGTGATCTATGCCCAGGTGGGCTAATACATATTTAAAAAAAAAAAAAAAAAACCTAACCATTCTGAAAACCGAAAAATTTCGAAATCCGAAATGCCTCTGGCCCCAAGGATTTCGGATAAAGAATTGTCAACCTGTACTGAGAACAGTTGTGCACCTTAACTACCAACTGTACGACATTTCACCATAGAACATAAACGCTTTTTTTACTTTATGGAATTGATGGAAAATACGCTGGCAGTACTGTACATTTTTTTAAAATAATTTTTACACATTATATATCTTTAGTTTAAGTAAAAGTGAAAAAAAGATCCACCTGCCATGTTTAGAGTGGTTGTCATTTATTGGATGACACGTACCTCTGTTCTTTTCATTTTTAGAGCATGAAAATGCATTATAACAGTGATATTTTAGGTTGGGTTAGTTTAAGTTAAATTTGATAGGTTAAGGTAGGATTGGTAGGTTAGGATAGGTTAAGGTAACCTTGGTAGGTTGGTTTATTATTATTCTTGGTAGTTGTTGATAATCAAGTATCAGATACAGATACTGCTACGTTCTCTAGTTTATGATGGAACTTAACCTAACCTAAAATGCTTTCTTAATGAAAACAATTATACTGTACCTGTATAAGAAAATGTATATTTTTTTGTCCAATATACAAACACTCACTCACCAAGAAGGCAATATACTTTTTCTTTTTACTTTTATCCTCTTCACCACTGATCGGTCACGTCTCTGTTATGCACTGTTGGCAGGTACTGGGCATGCACTTGCTCCTGAATGTACCTGAACCTGCTCCAGTGTTGGTCAAGTCTGGTCTTGAAAGAGTTCACACTCGGTGTCATCACAACACTTTCTGGTAGATTGTTCCAAGAGTTCACAACTCTCACTGCGAAAAAGTTTGCCCTCACAGTTTTCTGGACATGCGGCTTCTTTAGCCTTGTGCTGTGACCCCTTGTGGGGCGAGCGTCCGCCAGCTCCAGGTAAGGACACTCGACTGAGTAGTGCCCCTTGAAATGCTTCTACACCTCAATTAAGTCACCCCTTGCCCGTCTGTAGTATGAGCTAGGCAAGTTCAGGCGCTCCAATCTCTCAGGGTAGCTGAGGTGCCGAAGTGCAGGCACCAGTCTGGTGGCCCTCCTTTGAACATTTTCAATCAACTGTTTGGTTCTTAATTTCCCCAAATAACTTGGCATCATTCACAAACATTTGTATGGCGGAGTGTATCGCTTCAGGCATGTCATTTATGAAGCAAATAAACAAAGGTGGGCCCAATACACTGCCCTGTGGTAAAAAAGCTTGTCACGGGAACATGTGACGATTTTGTACTATTAATGATGCATGTGATCATAGAGAAAGTCTCTGAACCATGCTAGGACACTTTGTGGGATATGCTGTCGAAAGCCTTGGCAAAATCTAGGTATGCTGTATATTGTTGATATTGCCACCCTCGGTTGATGGCTGTGTCCATTGATTGAAGGCAATCAAAATCTTTTTTTAATTTATATAACTTTTGTACTTCTTACTTTTATCCTCTTCTCCACTGATCGGCTCATTACCCGCTTGAGCAATCGGTCACTTCTCTGTTACGCACTGTTGGCAAGTACTGGGCATGTACTGGCTCCTGAATGTATCTGTTGGTCAAGTTTGGTCTTGAAAGAACTCACACTCGGTGCCGTCACAACTAGAGTTGCAAAAAACAATTTTTTTTATCCGTGTTTTGTTTTTGTTTTGTGCAAAAAAAAACTTTTGTTTTTTTTGAAGATCATTGTTTTTTTTTTAGTATCATGCTTTTTTTTATATCTAAGCTGTATATCTTGCATTGTCTACGATATCTTTTGGGAAATGTAATTTAAGCTTTAATATTGGTTTAAGGTGTAATAAAATAAAATTAGGGTTTTTTCAACTATTTATTTATTTAATTAAGCCTAATACATTACGGTATTTAAAAAATCTCAGAAAGGGAAAAAGCCACGAATTATTATTATATTAAGACTAAGAGAGATCAGCCATATCATCTGAATCACATGCATCTATGTTTATGGATACTTCTGAATTTTCTGATTCAGAATCAGATATACCAATATCTTCTTCTTCTTCTTCTCCTTCATCACAATCACCTGTAAAACTTCCTACGTTTATCCTTTTTACTATTTCTTCAGCATCTAACGCCAATTTATGAGAAATAAAGACTAATTTCTCAGCTCTGTCATTTGTTCGCCTGTTTCGTTTTTCATTGTGAATCCATGATTGGCGACTAAACGACCTCTTGACGGCTGCACCAGGGTTGCCAGATGTACGACAAGCTTCACGCCATCTTACGGCCAAATCGGCCAAAACTTTTTGGATGGGAAGCACAAGGCTATTGTGGGGTATGATTTGTTTGGTTCACACTCAGGATGGGATGGAGAAAGGAAACTCACGATGTGCTCTCTATATACATGTTGTATTGGATGTACAATGCATCTTGGTGCTGGAAAGGCAGCATAGTTACAAGCGTGATATAGAGAGAGCTGGTTGGTGAGGATGCTCACAGGAGGACAGCTTGTGGGTCGCCATGCTCGCCAGCGGGAGCGAGGACCGCCAGGCAGGCGGAGGAGGTGGTGTTGCTGGCTGTGGCTGTAGGTAGAGAGAGAGCTAGAGGCAGATCACCACGAGGTCAGGTCTTAAATAGCGGGGGTAGGCGTGGCTTAGCAGTTGACCCCCGCTCCGTGGTGTATGGCGGCGCTGGTTGACCTAGACCACGAGGCATACACTGGGGAATTGGTGGGGTCGGCTAGGCAGCGACAAACAGCGTTTGTAGGGGAGAATTCCACTACAGTACTCCCCCTTCCCTCCAGGCTGTGTAGGAGACTTGTTGTCTGCAGGGTTGCATAGCACATGTGAGGCAGAACGGGCGGTGCGTGCCTCGTGTGAGACAACGGCGATGGCGTAGATGAGCCGGTCGCTGGGGACAACTGTCTAGATACACAATATCTGTGGGAGTAGAGAGGGAGAATAAGTGTGTGTGGAGGCGATGAATGTTGTGCTTCCCTCACGGCAGGTACAGAGTCGTCAGATGCGCCTGCTGGGGTGTGTGGGCCTGGGTCAGGAGCAGGGGCTGTGTCAGCAGCAGCGGATGAGGGCTCGTGACAGCAGCTGGGTCCACGACAGCAGCAGGGTGCAGGACATTAGCAGGGAGTACCTGAGAGAGAAAAGAGGGGTGTGTGGGTCCGCACTCAGGAACAGAGGCCACATCAGGGGCGGCAGGGGTTACTGCTGGGCCGGGGTCGGCGTCTGAGGCAGGACGGGTGTGCTGGGGTCGGTAGGACGTGGTGCTTGGGGCAGGAAGAGGAGCTGGTGTCTGCTTAGAGTAGCAGAGCTGCTCTAGGGTGTCTGACCTGCGGTGTAGAGACAGTAGTTGTAGAGCCGATGAGAGCTGCTTCTGTGTGGATAAGCCAGCCTTCCATGTTGCTTGAAGACTGGGAGCTTGATCAGTTTCTCCTCCATCCTGTGTGAGTGCGAATCTCCGGGAGTCACCAATTGTGGGGTATGATTTGTTTGGTTCACACTCAGGATGGGATGGAGAAAGGAAACTCACGATGTGCTCTCTATATACATGTTGTATTGGATGTACAATGCAGCTTGGTGCTGGGAAGGCAGCATGGTTACAAGCGTGATGTAGAGAGAGCTGGTTGGTGAGGATGCTCACAGGAGGACAGCTTGTGGGTCGCCATGCTCGCCAGCGGGAGAGAGGACCGCCAGGCAGGCGGAGGAGCGAGGCCCGCCGGGCAGCGGCGGAGGAGGAGGTGTTTGTGGCTGTAGGTAGAGAGAGAGCTAGAGGCAGATCACCACGAGGTCAGGTCTTAAATAGCGGGGGTAGGCGTGGCTTAGCAGTTGACCCCCGCTCCGTGGTGTATGGCGGCGCTGGTTGACCTAGACCACGAGGCATACACTGGGGAATTGGTGGGGTCGGCTAGGCAGCGACAAACAGTTTGGCCGTGGCCATCCATTTTTTCACGGCCAGGCGAAGTTTTTTACGGCCTAATTAGAGAAATTTGGCCGTGGAAACGACCATTTGGCAACCCTGGGCTGCACTAGTTGGTGGAAGATTTCATATACCGCTGGCTATTCTTGATAATTGAGTGGAGCAGCAGATGCCATTCCACCAGCTGGTAGGTGAAGTTTGTTTCACAGACTTCCAGGTAAATGACTTGGCAAATAAATTTTCTTTAGACCTGTAGTCCACCAGTTCCCCTAAAACTTTACTTTCATCCACATGCGGGTTGGTTGTTGCAATGTTGTGGATGACTTCCATTGCATCTATCTGAAAAATAAAAAAAAATTGTAATGTAAGATTTTGTTACGTTTTTGAATGTTCAAGGTAAATACCATTGCGCCTATAGTCAACAGTCCACTGTGGCACTGCTTACAATTTATAAAAATTGTTGGGCTATATTGAAGTATGGGACTGGTACAAAATTCAATTAAATAAACAATTAATAATGTTTTGAATTAATGTGAAGCTCTTGCATACAGTACTTTTGACAACAAAATGGTTGATATATTATTGACATTCAAGCACTTCTTTTATATTCATATACAGTCGGCCCTTAACATACGCGGGGGTTACGTAACAGAGATAGCTGTGTATGTTAAAAATCCGCGTATATGTGCTGCTGCTGCCGCCGCCCCCCCCCCCCCCCCCCCCCCCAAAAAAAAAAACCCTGGCCCCCATGTCCTTATTTACCGTATATACCTGTGTGTAGTTCGAGTTTTTAAGACCAAATTATTTTGCAAAAAATTGGGGTCGACCTCTTAAAGGGTTGAAAAATATTTACCAGTAACTACCAGTAAACAATGGAAACGACGCACCAACGCACCACCAGCTATGAGTGTCGGTACAGTTGCCAGGGCAGATCTCTTGCGTCATCATAGCTAGCCCAAAGTAGCCAAATGCATGGTATGGTATACACAGGACGATGTAAAACAAAGTATTCATTTGTTAAAGTTTATTTATAGATACTGTACATAAATTTTTGTTCATTACATTTGAAACATCAATCTTTGTTAATTAAATTTGATACAAAAGAAAACTACGATACCGTATTTTCATTAAAATATTACATCACAAGTATATTTTACCTTAACTGTGACTGAATGAATATATTCTCAGAAATAAATATGGAAATGTAATATTTTGGCTGAAATGACGTACGTATTACTGTACAGTGAAAAGTGGGATAAAATTATGAAAACAATGACTTTCGCTTTCTTTCATTGTTCAAAAGATTTTACCGTAATCGCTTTTCGAATGGTTTTCGGTTAAAAAACTGTTGTACTGTACTCGTACTGTATTACAATAGTATTCTATCCTATCATTAGCCTTATAATCCCACAACTGAAGACCATTCGAAAAGCGATTACGGCAACATCTTTTGAACGAAAGAAAGAGAGTCATTGCTTTCGTCACAATTTTATCCCACGTTCCACTGTACTACGTACATCATTTCAGCGAAAATATTACATTTCTATGTTCTCAGAAATAAATGGTAGTTTTTTTTGAAACGTAATGTACAGTATTTAATATTAAAATGCAAAAATAGCTATAAAAACAATTAATACACCCGAAATATACTGGCTGGCATCTCCACTCGTCCCTGCTCCTGCGTCCAAGGTCACCTCACCACTCCTCCCAACTCGCTCCCTCCTCCACCTCCTCATCGTCACTACTGCCGACAACAAACACAAATGTTTTGTGAATAACTGCACCTCCACTTCCTATGTACAGTACTGAACTGTACTGTGCTGTGCATTTTTACAGAAAATAAACATGGCAAGAAAAGCTATTAAAAAAAAGAGATAATTTCACTTTACTGTACTGTACCTCTCCTCGGCGACGGGACGGGGGTCATCGGGCTCATCGTCACTCAATTCCATAACAGGTGGTGAAGTGGGGGCGACTGTGGATTCAGCTGCTTCCTCACTGCCGCCAGTGATTGATGGTGTTAAATCTCTCCTTCGGTGATCAAAGAACATGGTGTTGGGGAGTTGTCTCTTTCTTTCATTTCTTCCATGATGTTTTTGTATGGAGCGAAAACGTCATCCATCCCTCGCATGAATTTCAGGGCACGCACCATGGAGGGGTCCATACTATAGGCCAGGTTTATCAGTGCCTCAATATTCCTGGTCATCTCCCCCAACTTCTCCAACGTTATTTCTTGGTGCTCTTCCTCATCCTCTTTCCCTTTCGCTTCCTTGCCTGAGTCTACTAACTCCTGTAGATCCTCCTCGGTCAGCTCAGTGTCGTGCTCTTCAATTAGCTCCCTAATCTCGTCCTCTGCCATGTCCCGGAAGCCTTCAGCAGCCACTTTCCTTGACAGTGCCAGGGTCTTTCTGAATATTTTCATTAAAATCCATCAAAATCATTTTTCTTGTCATCGTCTTAAGCACCAAACAGCTCCTCCCAGTCTTCTCCTTGAACAGGGCTAGAGGGTACACGTTTTTCGAATCGTTTTCAATTAAAAAATGTTACAGCACATGTATATTTTACCTAAACTGTGCCTGAATGAATATATTCTCAGAAATAAATAGTAGTTTTGCTGAAACGTGATGTATTTCAATGTAAAATAGGATAAAATACATGACGAAAACAAAAGACTTTACCTAACCTTCCAATGTTCAAGAGACGTTACTCGTTTTTTTAATAGTTTTCGGTTAAAATACAGTGACCCCTTGTTTAACGAACACCTCGGTTAACGTAATTTCGATTAACGAACTGCCTTCCATAAGGATCTTCAATTCGGTTAACGAAGTTCTTACGAACCAACCTCAACATGTTTTCGCTTGCACTGACCAGGCAACCAGCTTCAGTATCAGTCCGCCAATACATTAATCGGTTCTAGGGCTTAAATTCCTTACTATTTTAGTAAATATCAAGAAGTTTATACTATTCAATAATTTTAAAAGTTTAATATTCAATTTTTTAGTCATTTTAACAATCATTGAACATAATTGAAGGTAAAGTGACTAGTTTAATGCGCGGCATCCAGCCTCTTAACACAGCATGACAGGAGTTAGTCTCTCTCTGTTTTCACTGGAGGTAGCATCTTGCTTGAGACTCTCTTCAACTAAATGCTTTTTTTCTGTGTTTCCAAGCAAATTATTGGTCATTTTGAAATATAATTTACATATTGACAATATATAATGCAGTGCAGTGTTGATTTAAAGAAAATAATTTTGAATTACACCAGAGAGCTAAAATTTTATGGGTGAAATGGCGCCATGGGGTGACTTCTCTTCCACCCCAATGCCTTCTCTTCTTCCTTCCCCTCCACCCCCATTCTAAATCCCATCATCATCCAGGAGCCTTCTACATACACACCTCAAAGTAAGTGAACTTTTCTACCATTTTTGTTGAATTTAGGAAATTTTCGGTGAGCTGGAACCAATTACCCAAAAACCCATTGAAACAATGGTTTCGGTTAACGAACGACGTTCTGGAACGGATTGAGTTCGTTAACGGAGGGGTCACTGTACTGTTATATTACAATGATATTATATTCTTACTGTGCTTGATATACTACATTCACGGAAATGTAATATTTTTTCTGAAATGACGTACGTATTACAGTGGAAAGTGACGAAAACAATGACTTTCGCTTTCTTTCGTTCAAAAGATGTTACCGTAATCACTTTTCGAATTGTTTTCAGTTAAAAAAAACTGTTGCATCACAAGTGAATTGGGATAGAATATTATTGTAATACAACAGTTTTTTAACTGAAAACCATTCGAAAAGCGATTACGGTAACATCTTTTGAACAAAAGAAAGCAAGTCATTGCTTTCGTCACTTTCCACTGTAATACGTACGTCATTTCAGCAAAATATTACATTTCCATATTCTCAGAAATAAATAGTAGTTTTGCTGAAACGTAATGCATTTCAATGTAAATTAGGATAAACTACATGAAAACAAAAGACTTTACCTAGCCTTCCGATGTTCAAGATATGTTACGCGTTTTTTTAGTAGTTTTCGGTTAAAATACTCTTATATTAGTGATATTCTATCCATACTGTGCTTGATATAATACATTCATGGAAATGTAATATTTTTGCAACTACAATGCTGATGTCAAAACAAGCGTGGTTACAGCGAGACTGACTGAGTGAGGGAGAGCTATGCGTGTGTGTGTGAGGTTGCGGGAGCAGGCGGTGTCCCGTGTGAGGTGCCGCGTGCGAGTTGAATGGCGCGCGATTTGAATGTACTTCAATTTCTTCAATGTACAGAATATTCCTCCGGTGGGGCAATCCGTGTATGCTAAACCCGCGTATGTGAAGGGCTGACTGTATAGTACTTTTGACTTTTTGTGAAAATAAGTAGGTCTTTATTTATAGTTTGATGAATATCAGTATCTGATAATAATTGTGAGAATAAAAGCTTACCGATTCTTCTCCAGAGATGTGAGATCCTCTGTAATGAGGATCAAGTAAGTTTGCAGCTAGGTGGATGGGCTGCAGTAAAAATTTCCTTCGTTTTGGGATGATACCGTTACTCATCAGACATTCTTCCTCACTCTTCAGAACAGGACTTGAGGAAATGTTATCCTTAAATGCTTGTTCTAAGTCACTGAATATTTTGGGTCCAATAGACAGGTGTTTATTGTCCCCCTCAACGGCATTAATGGCATCTGCTATTGGTTTCAGCAATTTTAAAAAACCATCCACTATCCCAGAAAATCTCTGAGAGCAATAGATTTCTAACTGCTTGGTCTAGCCCAGCCTTCTTTGCTTCGTCATCATTAGCCTGGAGTCTTGGCAATTGTAAAGTTATGTGTATACCTATACTGTATAGCCTAGTTAGGGACATTTATGATAAAGTGACAATAAATCAGAAAATATAAATTTCTCATAAAATTTTATTGGTACATTATTTGTTGGATTTATCAATATAGTGATTCATCTACACCAGCTTCCGGACCACCCATGAATAAGCATGTAAAAACCTTACCTTGTTTTAACTGGAAGTTTCAGTGATTCTTGACTGTGGACAGGTAATGACTTCTGGCATTTTCTTAGAATAGCAGTCAGCTTTTGGGGATTTTTAATAGCCTTCACAACACGTGTACAGTCTCGCTGATTGCTATCAATTGACTTAATATTGGCCGTATCTGTGAATATTAAGTTGAGTGTATGGGCAAGACACCCATATGCCTGTATGTGTGGGAAGTCTTCCTTTATAAGTGCCCAGGCTTTCTTCATGTTTGAAGCATTATTTGTGCAAATGGCAAGCACCTTCATTGCACCAATTTCTTCAACCATTTTTTTTTATCAGATTTGCCATATATTCTCCTGTATGACATCCTGCACCTATAGAAATTTAAACAAAATTATTATGATGGAGATTTATAACCCTTGTAGCTAATAGCCTATTATTGTATGTGATATATTATGCATATGCTAAACCTTTTTTCAGTTGGTAATTTATTAATTGTTAACAATATATTCATCCCACTTGAGCCAAAGCCATTCAGTGGTGTGTGGACAAGTTATCAAATGACCAAGATTGAAGAAGTAAATGGAATTAGTATTGTAAATAAGTAGCGCAGTTATTTAACAATATAGTAAAAATAGATTTTCAAAATAAAATTGTTTGAGATATAAGACACCAAGCTAAATTTATTGTTTTTCAGTTTTTTTTGTTAGGTGACACTGACACCATATGAGTGAGACATGAATGTGAACAAACCTGTTGCAGTGCTGCTCCAAAATATGGGCCTGGGCACTGTAATAACGAAGTTATTGATTCCCTCATTCCTGCAAAACAAATAAAACCAAATATTTAACTTCTTTTATATTAAATAGATACTAATGTTAGATTAGAACAAATACCAGTAGATATGATGTTTTTATCAAAATGTTATACTGTTTGTAATTTAAATACAGTGACCCCTCGTTTAACGAACACCTCGGTTAACGTAATTTCGATTAACGAACTGCCTTTCATAAGGATCTTCAATCCGGTTAACGAACTTCTTAGGAACCGACCTCAACATGTTTTCGCTTGCACTGACCGGGCAACCAGCTTTAGTATCAGTCCGCCAATACATTAATCGGTTCTAGGGCTTAAATTCCTTACTATTTTAGTAAATATCAAGAAGTTTATACTATTCAATAATTTTAAAAGTTTAATATTCAATTTTTTAGTCATTTTAACAATTATTGAACATAATTGAAGGTAAAGTGACTAGTTTAATGCGTGGCATCCAGCCTCTTAACACAGCAAACAGGAGTTAGTCTCTCTCTGTTTTCACTGGAGGTAACATCTTGCTTGAGACTCTCTTCAACTAAACGCTTTTTTTTCTGTGTTTCCAAGCAAATTATTGGTCATTTTGAAATATATTTTACATATTGTCAATATATAATGCAGTGCAGTGTTGATTTAAAGAAAATAATTTTGAATTACCGTATATCACGGCCTATAAGGCGGCCGGGTGCATAAGACGCCCCCCCCCAAATTTCCATTTAAAAAGTAGCTTTAGAGCTCTATTTGCTGTATAAGACCAGTACCCCAAATGTGACACTTACCCACTGACTCAGTAGTCCTTTACCAACCATCCTTGATTTTTTAAAATAAGGCCAATTCACTTCAAGTAATGTCATCAAATTATACCCGCTGGTGTAGTGTAAACACTAGTGACGTCACTGAAGCGTCTGCTATTTACCGATAACTGGAACTAATGTCGGTATCGAGTAAAATTTTTCCATTTACTTGAAATGGATTTACCGATTCATTTGTTTATTTATTTATTTATTTATAATATACTGTAACATATTAAACACACTGCAAGTATTTTCTTTCATTTATACGCTTGCTTCACACGAGACGCTCGGTATTGGGAGTGTTCCCTCGTCTCGGTGGTGTGGCTGTGTTCCGACTATTTATACAACAGGTGGTTCAACAGCAACCACCGTATTCTAATTGTGGTGTTTCATTAGGATTTGAGTGAAAAAGGTTACCGGTATGTACTTACTACATACATTTATTACACAAATATATATATATATATATATATATATATATATATATAGATATATATATATATATATATATATATATATATATATATATACTATGTACAAAAAATGAATGTTCAATGAATTATTTATGGTGCATTTGGGTACTGGCCACTTCAGACGGGCTATAAATAGCCTTGTTATCTCCCCTCCATCTCACCCTGAGCCAGAGGGACGCGTCTTGGTAAATAACATGTTTGCTTATTTTCCATTTACTTGAAATAAATTTACCGAATTATTTGTTTATTTAGTTATTTATAATATACTGTAATATATTAAACACACTGTAATTATTTTCTTTAATTTATGAAAATAGCCCATCTCCCCCTCTTACAGCTGCCAATGGGAAGCGTGTTGGTAATTAAATTTGCTGTTTATTTTCAGTTTGTCTAATTTATCATGTATCAAATTAATATTACTAGAAATTGTGTAGGTAGTAGGCAGCTACCAAACAGGGAGGTACTACCGCCTGGGAAGATATTGGAAGCATAATGTGTTGTCTAATGGTAGACCCTGCTGTCATATGGCATCACGAAAATTGTGACCAAGTCCCAGGTTGCTGACCTGACTTTCTGCCTCATTTACACAATTGCAGTTTCAATTGTTCCTCTTACTTTGACAACACAACATACATACAGTATATTATTTCTCAGTTTTGATCTTTTTTTTCAATTTTTGTATTTATTTATAGTTAGTTACTTAAAATAAGGCCAATTCATTTCAAGTAATGGCATCAAATGTTACCAGCTGGTGTAGTGTAAACACTAGTGACGTCACTTGAGCGTCTGTAATTAACCGTCGATAGTTTCAAGAATTAATGCACTCATTTACTGAATATTCTTTGTAAAAAAAATAAAATTTAAATCAATTATTTATAGGAGATAAATATTATTATGAGTAGATATACCGATACCGGTATGCATTACTGACCATCTCCACGGCTAAAAATAGCCCAACTCGCGGTCACTTTCCCTTTCTTGTCTCCTCACTGGCAAATGGGGGGGGGGGGGGGGCGTGGGGAGGGGTGTGTGATGATAGCTGTGTTTATTACAGGGGTATAAATCTCTTTTACGGTATGTTAGACAGGTTTATAATACATTTTTATTATTTTAATATACCGGTAATCTTAATTTGAATCCAGCTTGCCAAACGTAAGTTTCAGTATAAAATAATTAGTGGTAAGACCTTGTGAGTGGCTTACGATGTTTTCATCACCACTCTTGACACACTAAACCACAATATTTAAGAGGTAAGAATTTTAAACTTGGTGGTTTAGACGACCCCCTAACTTTGGGCAGATTTTTTTAATGTTCAAATTTCGTCTTATAGGCCGTGATATACGGTACACCAGAGAGCTATAATTTTATGGGTGAAATGGCGCCATAGGGTGACTTCTCTTCCACCCCAATGCCTTCTCTTCCACCCCAATGCCTTCTCTTCTTCCTTCTCCTCCACCCCCATTCTAAATCCCATCATCATCATCATCATCCAGGAGCCTTCTACATACACACCTCAAAGTAAGTGAACTTTTCTACCATTTTTGTTCAATTTAGGAAATTTTCGGTGAGCTGGAACCAATTGTCCAAAAACCCATTAAAACAATGGTTTCGGTTAACGAACGACCTTCTGGA
This sequence comes from Homarus gammarus, assembly GCA_958450375.1. NCBI lineage: Eukaryota > Metazoa > Arthropoda > Malacostraca > Decapoda > Nephropidae > Homarus > Homarus gammarus. Next base: position 582,129 of record CAUDMG010002820.1, on the reverse strand, counting down.
ACGGATTGAGTTCATTAACGGAGGGGTCACTGTATAGTAATTAGCTAGATACATCAAACAAGCCATTACATTACCTTATATTAGTCCAACCATCACATAGTATTACCACACTAGAAGCTGCTGCTACTTGTTCTTTAGCTGTTGTAACAGTGTCCTCATATACTCTCTCAAGAAGAGAGTTTGACATCATGTCACGGTTAGGAAGTTTAAAAGCTGGCCGCAATGTTTCCAAACATTTTTTCCACAGTGGGTGTTCAGCCATTCTTAATGAACATCCTGTTCCATAAACAGCTCGAGCTACTTCAAGTTGAGACTGATCCTGTAACAGAAACTAAATATTAGAGGATAGTTTCAAGTTATTTAGATTTAAACAAGTAGGATCAAATTCTAGACTATTTAAAGCTGTGAAACTGTAACTCATTTTTTCAAAATCCATAAATTATACAAGAATGATATTAATGGCATTATTTTATAATACTCACGATCTGTTTTTTCGTCATCTGGTCCTTGTATATGTAAGAACTAATTTTGTTCTTCTGGGGTGCAGCTGTAAACAAGGATTTTCTCTTTACTTGTGAGGAGGAACTTGGTCTTGAAGGAGGATCATCTGGTGTTGTTGGTTTACTTGAGGTGGGTGTTGTCGCTCTGTATGTACAGTAGATGTTGGTGTAGGAGTTCGAAAATATGAACTAACAGATGGATGGTCCTTCTCTGCACACTCCGAAACACTACTACAGGTTGTACCTCTCTAGTCCGGCATTCTATGGTCCGGAAACTCCCGTGGTCCGGAACGATTCTAGTTTGTCCAATAGGTAGATAGGCAGCTTTTTTTTTTTTTTTTTTATCTGAATTATTATTATTATTACAGGAGTATTAAATTTTTGCCCCTCAGGCCCCAATGTGGGTCAGTGACCTATGCCTGGGTGGGCTAATCCCCTTAAAAAAAAAAAAGCCGCGGGAAATTAAGGTTTGTTTACATCCGGCAGTTCGGCTGCTCTCTCTCTCTCTCTGCTTGTCTATACAGAGTACAACATTTAACCCTTCAATATATATGAGCAGTAAATAAGTGTTGCTTTCATATTCTTATGTAGAGTAATGACGATATGTTTTCACATGTGCGCACTTACATACGAGCAATCTCACTTTTTTTTTTACCATTAATGGTTAGCTACTTATATTGTTCCATTTATTAACATTAAATAACATTACAGGTACTTGAAGCAACCATATTCATTCTTTACATTAATTTTACTACAGCTAAACTCAGGGTCTTATTTTCTTCAGTTTTATATGTAGAACCAATCAGTCACTGGGTTCGTAAGCTTTAACATAAACAATGCCGGCAGCCGTCTCGTCTCCTCTAATATTCCACGTATTATTAATAAATTGTATTGTTAATTTTGCACACACGTACATTAATTCAATAAAAACAAATTCAGAAACATTAATTAAAATATATATGAACAGTAAATAAGTGTTGCTTTCATATTCTTATGTAAAGTAATGACGATATGTTTTCACGTGTGCGTATGCGCACTTACATATGCGATCTCTCTTTTTCTTTACCATTATCGTTAGCTACTTCTATTGTTCCATTTATTAACATTAAATAACATTACTTAAAACAACCATATTAATTTTACTACAGCTACAACCAAGGTCTTATTTTCTTCAGTTTTATATGTAGAACCAGTCAGTCACTGGTTTTGTAATCAACGAAAACAAAGCTCTGTCATTTCCTCATGTGTTTTAATGTTCTACGTATTATTAATGAATTGTATTGCTCATTTTGCACACATAAACATTAATTCAATAAAAAAGACATTCAGTAATAAACAATAATGAATCTTTTGTACATAAGAGAAATGACCCTGTTTACACGATTATGCACGTCGTCTGCATGTTGGCGGGCCGTTCAAACCCGTCGAAATTCAAGTTTCCGCCGTCAAAATTTTTATTTATTTATTTTTTTGTGTGTTCCAATAAAATACGTTAAGAATTAAAAACTCGCGAAATTTGAGAAGCTACTATACGACATTTAACCCTTCAATATGTCTTCAAAGAGACCATGATGCAGAGAAAGTGGTGCTAGTGCTTCCAGGCATAAGCACAGAGGAAAAGGGTGAATTTCCATGGTCTGGCAATTTCCATGGTCCGGCACCGGTCAGGTCCCGAGGTTGCCGGACTAGAGAGGTACAACCTGTAGTTGGTTTGGGTGACTTAGCAGGTGTTTTGGCATCCATTGCTTTTGGTGAGTCAGGTGACTCACAAATAGTTTCCTCATCAGAATCACCTTCCTCTGTCTTTTTTTCAATATTTAAATATTTCAGTTTAATGCTATCACCACATTTATTACACTTTTCAACATGTTTGGCCATTCGTGTGCCATAATCAGGTTGCAAAAATTGCATTTTACCTTTGGAGTTTTTGAGTCCCCTGAGCTGTTTTTAAAAAGACTGGCCACAGCACTCTTCTTTCTTCCAGGCATGTTTTCAATAAATTCTTATTTTCAAAAAAATATAGCAACTGCTGAATGAGACAATATAAGGTTAAATATAACACTGTCTAGAAAATACAATGCCAAGCCTATATATAGATTATTCCATGGGTGGAGCAAGATGACAAACAAAGCATATGATTTGATAATTTGAAACAAAGTTAATATCATTGGACAACCTGACAATTATTAGAAATATTGTTACCTTATTGGACATAGGCCTACATGTGGGTGGAGCAAATGATATGATTGGTTGAAGTAATAACCTACTATATGTATAACTGTTATTTCAAAACAAATGAAAAGTTATGAATTTATTAAAATTTGTAAATATTTCAAGTTACATTAAATTGTTTGAATTTTAAACTAATTAATTTATGATGAATTTAATTAAAAAGCAAATGAGTTTCAAATTTAAAATAAGTCGCTACTCTATATTCAAAATTCTGATCTTGTATAGCTAAGTTTAATGAAGGCCAAAACTTATGGAAAATAGAAACATTGACTTGGTCTGCTGTGTACTGGTGGACCATAGGCCCAATAAAATTTAATTGGATTTTTATGACCTGCAGATCTAGGTCATAAGCGGTATAGGTCCAATAAACATTAGCTAATGTGTTTTTTATGACCTGGAGATGTGAAGATATCTAGGCCATAGGCGGTATAGGTCCAATAAACATTAGCTAATGTGTTTTTTACGACCTGCAGGTGAGAAGATATAAACCTAACTGGCCTTTTTATGGCATGCAGACAGAAAGCTACCTTAGGTGACTATAAAAGTATTAAGAATTATTTCATTAAGGCCTCACCTCAGGTGACTCCTGTCATACTCATAGCCCAAAGGCATGTACGCTAGCTAATAACACCCTACTGTATAACTATATATATATTTATATAATAGGCTAGTAGCTATGAAAGGAATACAGTCAACCCTCACTTTACGCGGTTAATGTAACCCGCAGGGTCCCGCGTAAAGTGAATAACATAACATATGGGATTAATTGAAATAGAGTCCGGGCCGACCCCCAAACTCCACTTTTTGACGACACACAACTATGTTGTAGTAAAAATTTTATCTTAACTTTATGATGGTATGAAAAAACAAGTAATATAGAAGAGGTTAGGTTAGGAAAAATAAAGGTTAACATAGGAAAAATAAAGGTTAGATTAGGAAAACTAAAAGTTATGTGGAACACTTATGTTAGTAGAAGAGATGGGTCGGCATATGGGGATGGAGGCTGGTTCCGAGGCAGAGGGCAGATTACTGGCCCTCAGGTGAATCACCATTACTAGGTGAATCACCATCACTGTCACTTACAGTTGTCAGGGCTTCCCTGACAAATCCCTCAAAGTCATCTTCACTGTCACTATCACTGGCTTGGGCTGGCTGTGGTGGGTTGCGGGCGAAGAAATCTGTTATGCTTTGCTGACGGCTGGTGTTGATGTTGTCGTGATACACCTTGATGTAGGACTCCATAGTCTGCAACAGCTGGGTAGTGAAGATTTCATACCTGTTTGCGTCAGGGTCGTCGGAAAGGAGGAGCTTGGCTTTCTCGATACACTCGATGGCACCCCTAACATTACTATGGGATAAGTGTTGTTCTTCTTGGGATGACGCACCACCTGCCTCTTCACTGACTTCGTCATCATCAATATCTACCATCTCCTCGGTAGTCACATCAGGTTCCATTATCACCTCCAGGATGTCGTCGTTGGTGGTTTCGGAGAAGCCTGGAACTGTAACAGTCTGCGCAGCTTCTCTGGCAAGGTCCACTACTACTGCAACATTCTGAACCTCACCAGTCACAGATTGACTCCTCCTCTCACCTGGTATTCCATGCAACACATGTCTCCATGCGTGACGAATTGTAGCAATAGACAGCTGATCCCATGACTCCACCAAGAAGTCCACAGCTTTCTTGATGTTAAATACTCTCCAGAATTGTTTGAAGAGTATTTTTTGCTGTTCCAACTGTTGATCCTCATCTTCTTCGCTCTTGCTATCGGTGGTCGTGTCACTCAGGTTGCGCAACTCTTCCCTGGTGTTGGTGTAGTCGTTCAGGAGTTTGAATTTTTTCGTAGAGAATGCAGCTTTTACATTACAGATTAACTCTTGGTCCATGGGCTGTAATATAGACGTAGTGTAGGGAGGAAGGAAGACCACTTTTACGTTGGGGTGACGATCTAACAGTAGGGGCGAGTGTCCTGGTGCGTTGTCCAGCAGCAACAAAATCTTGAATGGCACATTCTGTTGCTCACAGAATTTCTTTACATCGGGAACAAAACAGTCATCAAACCAGGAGAGGGACAGTGTAGAGAACATCCACGCCTTACGTGCAGTCAGCCAGTGGACATTTAGCTTGGTCATGTCCATGGTTTTGTAGGCGTGCGGCTTGCGTGCTGTGTGGATCACCGATAACTTGAGCTTACAGGTACCGGAGGCATTGGTGGTAAACAGGACGGTGATGCGTTCCTTCTGCATCTTCCGGCCCCGAATCTTGCTGGCATTCTTTACAACGAAGGATTTGGAAGGTAGCTTTTTCCAGAAAAGACCAGATTCGTCCATGTTAAACACCTGGTCGTCGGTGTACTGTCCTTCCTCCATAATCTCATGTAAAAACGGAGGAAATTCCCTAGCCGCAGCACGGTCAGCACTCGCTTCTTCACCACCAATGTTTATATTGGTGATCTTGTTCCGGATCTTAAACCTCTGTAACCACCCAGAGGAAGCATTAAAGGGTTTGGGCTCTGTAGTTCCCATCTTTCGTGCCACTGCAGTGTACAGTTCACGTGCGTAGTCCTTAACAGCGCGCGTGTCGACCGCCATGGTCCGTCACGCCTGACGCACCAAGTACTTCACAAGTAATTTTTCTGTCTTGAGAAGCACCTGGTTGTGAAAATATTTGATCATAGAAGCACCTGTAGACTTTGTGATCTTCATGTGCTCCTTTATCATGGCTGCATCCTTCTTTATCGTCCGGATCGTAGATTCGTTCACACCATGCTGGTGCGCCAAATCAACCTGTCTTTTTCCTTTCTCTAACTCTTGGATGATCTTGTGCTTTACCTCGTAGCTTAAGGAACGTCGTGTCTTCTTCGGCTTAGGGTGGCTGGGTCCAGGCAAGGAAAGGTTTCTCTCTGGGGGTGGTGGTCCTGCGGAAGCCATTTTACAGAACAATGGATGTACGATTGCACTGTGTGGCCTGGAGGGATGAAACTGCCGCGGTTAGGTTACGCATTGTCTTTCCTCCCTCCCCCGGGTGGACACGTCATATTACTTTAAACCAATTACAGCTAGCAGTGGAGGGAGGTAGGGATGCATGGCCAATCACAGTCCGATACGTCATATGACGTCAGTGATAACGCAACAGAGACATGCACTGCGCAACCTTACCGCGCGGCTTGGCCAGGCCAGGCAGAGGAGGGAGGAGGCGGGTGGGGCGAATCTAAAAATAGCATAAAGGGGTACACGCACCGCGGAATGTGAGCATGCTGGGTTCCGGCAGGGCACCGCGTAAACGTGGAAACACGGAATGTGGGACCGCGTAAAGTGAGGGTTGACTGTATAGGGTTTAGTTGCAAAACCCAATTGTCCTTTCTGTATTTATTGAGGAACTATCTCATATACAGTTCCAAGTATATATCACTGTAGCTATGAGTGTTAAATGAGGACGGAGGCTAAATTAAATAGCTCTTCTAAAATACATCCTGCTTGTGTGAGAGAGTGAGTAAGAGTGCTCCAGTAGCTGGCTTCTATGTTCTGATCTAACATTCTTAGGGCCCCTCCTTCAAGGAACTTACCCATCATGTGGTGTGACCTTGTCACCTCATAGCCAGTGGAAAGTTACAGGGGCTGATATGATCATGTAAACCCATTGTACTGCCTTGTCATTTATATAAAAACTAGGGGCTAATACAGCCTGGTGTTGGTGTTACCGGGCCGGTCCTTGCTGGTTCTCTTATACTGTACAGTAAGTCCCCAAGTTACGTACATAATGGGGACCAAAAGGTTGTACTTAACTCGAAATGTACGTAACTCGATAATTTCCGCGAGTTTCTTTGGAAAATCCTGTGCTGTTTTCCAATCAGCACTCGCCGCCTCACCAGTCACTCGAACATTATGCAGCTTATTTCGCACCTTGAATCGGTTAAACCACCCATTGCTAGCATTGAATGTCACAGTATCATCAGGGTGATCTTTCTTTAGGTCGTTGAAAAGACTTAGGGCTTTCTCCTGAATCATACTGAGACACAGAGGCTTACGTTTTTGTGTGCAGTCCTCGATCCACAGCGCAAGATATTTTTCCATTTCTTCCAGAACCTTCCCTCTTCTTTTAGTTATAATCGTAGATTGCATTGGCACTGCAGATTTCACATGTTCCTTGATCTTTTCTTTGCCCTTATCAATTGTATTAACAGTTGACCGACTCAGGTTAAATTTGCGGGCAACATTGGTCAACTTTTCACCACTTTCAAGCAGTTTTATTATGTCCATTTTTACCTCTAGTGAGATTGCTTGACGTTTCGTAGCACTCCCACTGGCTTCACCACTCTTACGCTTTACACCAGTCATTGCACACAGAGTAAAGTGTACAAAATAGGGCAGAAATTCACAGGAGAAGTACTGTATGCACAATGACCACACTTGTTGTTTTGGTGCGTCTAGCGTGTCGTCTGCATGGTCAGTGATAGTGGCGGCGTGGTGCGGCTGGCTCGCCCGCCAAATTTAAAAATTGCTCGCCCTTTTAAGACAATATTTTTGCAATTAAAGACTTCAGAAACGATGTACGTATCGGCCGTTTGTACGTAATTCGGATGTACGTAATTCGGGGACGAACTGTATTGGGTTTTCATGATCAGACCCTTATATTTATTTTTGATAAACAAGAATATATGGCAGTTTGTTAATTAATTTTTGTGCCCTAAATAAAATTTCTTTATTTCAGGAATCATCTGAGTTGGAGTAAAGATGGCCGGTCACTTGGTTCCTGTTGATTTTAGGGTTAACCCCGCCAAGGTGTCTAACCCAGGTGAGTTGTGTGTGTGTGCATAATAATATTAATAATAATAATTAATGGTTTATTGAAAAAGTTTTGCAGCCCGAAGGCTGAAAATATACATTGGACATAAATGACTTATTACATAAATTGGTGGTTTCACAAAAGCCTTCATTAGAGAAAGGTAAAGGAACATACAGATTAATGTTTACAGTGGAGGTCACGTAGATCTTGTACGATGAGGTGTTGAACAGCAGACACGTGGTGTAGTAACTCCCTCACAGATGGTGTTGTGGGGCATCACATGGTGTAGTAACTCCCTCACAGATGGTGTAATGAGGGACTTCACGTAGTGTAGTAGTTCCCTCACAGGTGTTATGAAGGACCTGACGTGGTGTAATAATTCCCTCACAGATGGTGTTATGAGGGACTTCACGTGGTGTAGTAGCTCCCTCACAGGTGTTATGAGGGACCTGACGTGGTGTAATAATTCCCTCACAGATGGTGTTATATGAGTGTGGTGTGGTCCCAGGCCTTCCTAACATAGATGATTAACACATCGCTGGTTGTTGTTGGGTCTCAGGGGCAGTTATCACTGGGTACCTGGGACCTCACTGTGTGAAGGTTAACTTCGGTACGACTCAGCTGTTACTGTTGAGTTGTTCTCACTGACTTAAGCTTTGTTCACCTCTGTTCAACACTGGTTCCATTCCTTTCCTAAATGAAATTGTAACTTCTGGCGAGAACTTGTTGATATTCCAGTGGGGAGGAGGGTTCAGGGGAGGGAGTTGGTATGGGCCAACTTAACAGTTGACCTGGATGCTGCCAGAGGAGCGCCAGGTACGTCTTGACACTTCAGTGGTCAAGGATGTAGTGTGTGTGTGTGTGTGTGTGTGTAATAATAATACAGTAATAACAACAATAATAATAATAATTAACGGTTTATTGAAAAAGTTCTGCAGCCCGAAGGCTGAAAATATGCATTGGACAAAAATGACTTATTACTTAAAAAGACATGAGGTGGGTGGGTCGTTTAACAAAAGCTTTCATTACTGAAAGAAGAAGGAACATGACTTGAACATACAAATTATTATAGTTTACAGTTGATGGCCTGGGCCTGGACTGGTCATGGAGACACCAGGTGGTGGGTGTTCACGTGGTGTAGTAACTCGTCCTTGGGTGTTTGAAGCCGACTCACTGTTATTCCCAGGGTGGACTGATTAGCACCTCCTTGTGAGGAGATGGCGGTCAGTTCCTAGGGGTGCTTATCTCAGTGGTACTGTCTGGTGCTGAATTCACTGGCTTAAACACTGTTCAACACTGATCCCACTTTTTTCCGAAACGAAATTGTCACTTTTGATAATGTTGATATCTCGGTGGTGAGGATGGGTAGAGGAGAGGGACTTGGGGAATGGGCCGAACATTGGCCAAGGGAGGCGCTGCTCCTGCTGAGCAGCGCCTGAATAGGTCTTGACCCTACGGTGGTCAGGGATGTGTGTGTTTGTGCTTCTTATATTTCTTACCGTAGAGTTCAGTACCTTCACACTGGTTACTTACAGGAGATTATGGTGTATCTACGTAGAAGTTCACTCCACCACTTGACATTCCATGATTTATACAGTACTTGATAAATGATGATTTAATTAATTCCATTTATTTCCAACATCCATCTAAGTTATTGGTTGTACTTTGTCATAACCAATCAGCCACCTGCTGCAACTCTATTAATTTACCGTTTAATATTATTACAGTAAAAGTCCAAAAATCTGGACCACCCGAGAATTCGAACTTTTCGAAAACTCATCCTTTTTTTTTTTATTTAGCTGGCTTTTGTGTGTATGTGCACATGCGTGAGTGCCACAACTGCACAGCGACAACAAGCGACCACGCAGTCGCCACTTTAAAACAAGCAATCAAACTGTGACAACATATGTAATTTTGAGTCCTACTCATTCCATTAACAGAGTACTGTACATGCCCATAATTATGGCTCCTAAAGTAGATAAACTTTGTTGTGTGAAGAGAAAGAAGAACACGTTGAAATTGAGTGACAAACTTGAAATAATTAAGAAACTAGAACGTGGCGTGAGCAATACTGTTCTAATGAAAACATACGACATTGGAAAGTCTACAATTTACTGTATGATATAAAAAAAGGCAAAGAATAAAATTCTAGAATTCACAGCTTTTTCTTGAAAACTGCTCGTTTTGATAAATGAAGCATGCTATATTTGCTAATGAATAAACTATCAAAATGTACTTGTTCATCTCTTCTTTATTCCTCCTTAAATTTGAATTTTAAAAGTACTGCCTGAGAATCCGGAAAATCCGAAAATCCGGACCGACCCAATCCCCAAGCAGTCCGGATTTTTGGACTTCTACTGTATTACACTATATTATTATTATTATTATTATTATTATTATTATTATTATTATTATTATACATGCGTGTGTTGATATTACAGTAGAAGTCCAAAAATCCGGACTGCTTGGGGATTGGGTCGGTCCGGATTTTCGGATTTTCCGGATTCTCAGGCAGTACTTTTAAAATTCAAATTTAAGGAGGAATAAAGAAGAGATGAAAAGGTACATTTTGATAGTTTATTCATTAGCAAATATAGCATGCTTCATTTATCAAAATGAGCAATTTTAAAGAAAAATAAAGTCAACACTAGACAAAAATGTAAACAAACTGTCTAATACCATGACGAGTCTTGAAATTCCTAAGCCATCCATCACTAAATGCGCACTCTGATTCAATGTTCATTTGCTCCTTAAAAGACTTTGCTTTGGCAATAAGCATCGGCCCAGAAATTGCCATACCTTCTGATCGTTTTAACAAAAACCATTCATGCAGCACTTTATCAAGATATTCTAATTTGAGCCGATGTAAACTTTTTCTTTCAGCAATTTTAATGTAAGGCTCAAAAAAGCTGTGAATTCTATAATTTTATTCTTTGCCTTTTTTATATCATAAATTGTAGACTTTTCAATGTCGTATGTTTCCATTAGAACAGCATTGCTCACACCATGTTCTAGTTTCTTAATTATTTCAAGTTTGTCACTAAATTTCAATGTGTTCTTCTTTCTCTTCACACAACAAAGTTTATCTACTTTAGGGGCCATTATTATGGGCTTGTACTCTGTACATGGAAAGAGTAGGACTCAAAATTACATACGTTGTCACAGTTTGATTGCTTGTTTTAAAGTGGCGATCGTGTGGTCGTTTGTTGTCGTTGTGCAGCTGTGGCATTCACGCATGCACACATACACACAAAAGATTTATAGTGCCTCAAATTTTACATTTCAGTTCAAGCTAATTACAAAACTAACAAAATTAGCTACATATAATTTACAATTACTTTTATTATTAGAATTATGGAAATTAATTTTTTAAAGCAACTCCATTCATTCATGTAACCCCCAAAATCCCGCTAAATTTAAAAAGTTTGAGTTTTCGAAAAGTCCGGATTCTCAAGTGGTCCGGATTCCTGGCATCCGGATTTTTGGACTTTTACTGTACTGTACTGTGTCGTGGCTCGTGGTTCATCAATGCTCGGTGTAGAGTGAACCTGTTTATACTGGGTGGGTGTAGGTGTTGTAGATTTTGACCTGTGAAAAAGTTCACAATTATCAGTACAGTATTGTAGCTATATTCACAGATACATACAGTGGTGTAATCCTTAACCAAAGTTGTTACTAGGTGTTATGTGATGTAAGTTTAAATAAAGTGCACTGTGCATCCCCATGTTCTGTTATTATTGTTTGTAGAGAGAGAGAGAGAGAGGCACATGGCCACCTAGTAAACAGAAGGACTCTTCTATCATGTATTATTAGTACACCACAATTACCATTGCTGTGCCTGCTTGACACATTACATGGTGGCAACAGGTGGAATACATGATGGACAGGAGTCAGGCCGAATAACAAGTGCTGACAAGAAGAGGAAACACTGCAGTAAAGGTTTAAACCCCTATTTTATGGTGAGGGAAGTCCGAGAGGACGAAATGCAGCAGGGACGACTGTTGTGTTCACCTACCTTCTGTGTTCACCTAACTGCTGTGTTCACCTACCTGCTGTGACTGCTCTGTTCACCTACCTGCTGTGACTGTTGTGTACACCATCCTGCTTTGACTGTTGTTGTTCACCTCCCTGCTGTGACGTGTGTTCACCAACCTTCTGCGACTGCTGCGTTCACCTGCCTGTTGTAACTGCTGTGTTTACCTACCTGCTGTCACTGCTGTGTTCACCTACTTGGCACGAGTAAGGAAGGTAGCCAAGAAAATGGAAAAGAGAGTTGGTGCCAGTACACACCTTCGTTTAACCCGTTTGGATTGGGAAAGACTGGTTGCCCTTGTGCAGGACACTGCCGTTAATGCCATCGTGGAGTTGCTTCACAATGGCGATGAATATTGGTGAGCAGCCAAAACGGCTGAGGGTCCACCAGAGGGCCTCCCTTTTGACCGAGTCGAAGGTCTTGGCTAGGTTGATGAAAGCCATGTACAGGTCATGACACTGTTTTCTGCACTTTTCCTGTATCTGACAGGCAGCAAAGAGCATGTCAATGGTGCCACGTGATGGTTTAAAGCCACACTGAGATTCTGGGAGGAAGTTTTCCGCCTCAGGAAGAAGTTTGTTTAGGAGGACTTGGGCGACAATCTTGCCAGCTACGGACAGCAGCGAGATCCTGATGTACTTCCCACAGTCTGACTGGCATATATTCTCCAGGAGAGAGTGGAGACGGCTGGTAAGCAGAGGTCCTCTTGCTTTATACACCTTGTTTGGGATTCATCAGGTCCTTGGCTTTGTTATTTTTCATCTGTTTGATGACAGTAGCCACCTCATTTAGGGATGGAGAATAGCTGAGGTGGGTCAGCTCTGAATGCTGATGGACATGCTGGGTAGTCAGGATTTCCACATCAGTGTTTCCTTTGAGCAATGAATGGTAGTGCTCATTCCAGCGCTGAAGGAGGTCTTCTTCATCATTAATTAGGGAGTTACCGTCGGATGTGTGGATGGAGGTTGCACCGCGTGTAATTGATCCATAAAATGTTTGAGTGGAATTGAAAAATTTACGCATTTTGTGCTGACCTGCAACTTTTGTGTTTCACTTGCTTTATTTATAAACCAGTCGTTCTTTAGATTGCAGAGTTCAGGCTGGGCTGCCGCTTTCTTCTTGCTGAAGATATTAGCTTTGGTCCGATACTGAGGGTTGTTCTGCCTGTCAGTTAAAGCAGCACATTATCATGACACACACAGGAATTACGACAATACTGTAAGGGCGGAACTATCTTCCTGCTCGTTACCGCTACTTACTCGCTTGTTTGCTGGTGCTACTAACACTTGGGTGGTTGGACAGAGGTGAGAACGGCAGGTGCTACCTGTGTCACCGGCAGATTCACCCCAGCCGTCATACAGTCACTATCTAGCTACCCCGCTGTTTGTCAAATTCTGGCTGTGATCTCATCACAGGTCCTGGACTCGTGGGCTGTTTTCCCAGACCTTCACCTATTGACTGTCATTTCTCTGGACATCAACCACTACCGCTGCTGCCACGACCGCCAGCTCCTCTCCACCGTCTGTGCCCTGGTGTTTCATCCGCTGTCGCTCGAGTGTGGAGTTGAATGGACACTTCCCTACCCTGAGTGTGGATCACCGTGTTCCAGAACCTTCCCCAGGGGCCACTGCCGTAGGAAATATCTGTTCATTGTTTGATTCTATCAGTTGTTGACTCCCATTAATTGTTTGATTCTATTAATTGCTGACTCCCATAAATTGTTTGCTTCCTTTAATTGTTTGCTTCCATTAATTGTTTGACTCCATTAACTGTTGACTGCCTTAATTGTTTGACTCCCGTAATTGTTATTTGATGTTTGTTGAGTGGTGTCAGAGTTTTGTGTTATATATTTTATAGTAAAGAGACGTCAATCTCAAATGGTTGTTTGTTATTCCTCAGAAAACCATGGTCCTTGACTTTCCTTTATTAAGAACCTGATTAGTCTGGTAAGGGATTTCTATCCCTAATTCCCAGGCCTTTACAAACACGCATCCAGTGAGGGTCTTGTTGTGTAACTGCCTGGTTGCGAGATAAACATTTGCTGTTGAGAAGCGACATGGTGCATGTTACCACTCCTTTTCACTCCATCTCTCTAATCACCAACACCTTTCTGCTTTCTCACTCCATATTTAAAATGTTAAGTAATAATCTCCCTAAAAGTACTTTAGGTTTTGTGTTTATTCAAGACATCTTCAGGTCATGAGACCAACTAATCTCTCGGCCAAGAAAGGGTCACCTGACATTCCACCAGAAGGTCAGTAATATGAGACCACTAATCCCCCACCCTACCTCCACCTGACACCGAGTCAGGTCAGGTCCCCCCGCGCGCGCGCAAAACAAAAAAATACAAATACTTTTAGCTTTTGTCTTTAGTCAAGACATTTAAAGGAAATGCTCTTGATTTTCAACCTCGGAAAAAAATTTCTTCATACCGGAAATTTTTTGGAAAATTCCTGCTTTGAGAATCATTTTCCGAGCAAATTTCAATTCCGGCTATCAGAGAGTTCTGGGTTTGAGGGATTCCGGCTAACGGAGATATTACTATACAACATGCCCTTCAAATTTGTAGGGCTAGGTTCTCAAAATGGCCGTGAATCGCCAAATTCCTGAATAACATTTGCTGGTGTGGGAGGGGGGGGGGGGTTACGTTTTTACTTCTGTACAAATAAATGTATATTCCATGTATGTGTTTGCCCTAGGACAATTATTTCTTTTACCTGCATTGCATATATATGTGTGTGTGTGTGTGTTTACATACACACACACACACATACGTACATATATACTATACAGGTAAAGGAAATTGCTGCTTCCAGAACAAATAGCTCCCTGTCCTGGCTGTGAAAATGCCAGCAACTTTAAAACTACCCTTAGACATTCTTGGGTACATCCAGGGTGTCATCCCCGAATAATAGAGGACTGTGAAATAAAAATCTGCGAATTATCCGGGCGCACTGCATTCTCAAAAGTCGACTTGGCATCTGGCTATCGGCTTGTGAGGCTTGATACTCCTCGTTATTTGATCACATTCCAAACATGGTAGGATTCAGGTGGCTGTACCTACCTTTAGGGCTGAATGTATCCTCAGATATTTTTCAGAGGCTATTACTTGAGGCAGTAGCAGGTATGAAGGGAGTTGACTGCATTGCTGACGATGTCATAATACATGGGGCCGACACGACAGAACATGATGGAAACCTAGAAAGTTTTCTCAAATGTTGTAGAGAGAATAATATCCAGCTTAACAAAGACAAGATTGAGTTGCAGAGTGACACTTTAACACTCATGGGACATCAAATTGTACCAGCCCTCAGACACTTTCACTTCCTTTAAACCCCACAAAAATTACAACCACTTATTCACACACATTAATACTGTATGTAGAGTTAATAATAACTAACATTTAGACACTCATAGAACTGCTTAATGAGACTGTTTGTTGTTATCCGAGGCAGAGGAGTGGTGTAAGAGCCCCCACTACCACCACCACCAAGTGATCCTGCAGTCTCAAAGCCACTCAAGTCTAATGGTAAATAATCTAACAGATCACACACCTGACCCTCCAGCAGCACTACCTGACCCTCCAGCAGCACCACCTGACCCTCCAGCAGCACCACCTGACCCTCCAGCAGCACCACCTGACCCTCCACCAGACCCTCCAGCAGCACCAGTACCACCTGACCCTCCAGCAGCACCAGTACCACCAGACCCTCCAGCAGCACCAGTACCACCAGACCCTCCAGCAGCACCAGTACCACCAGACCCTCCAGCAGCACCAGTACCACCAGACCCTCCAGCAGCACCAGTACCACCAGACCCTCCAGCAGCACCACCAGACCCTCCAGCAGCACCACCTGACCCTCCAGCAGCACCACCTGACCCTCCAGGAGCACCACCTGACCCTCCAGCAGCACCACCTGACCCTCCAGCAGCACCACCAGACCCTCCAGCAGCACCACCTGACCCTCCACCAGACCCTCCAGCAGCACCAGTACCACCTGACCCTCCAGCAGCACCAGTACCACCTGACCCTCCAGCAGCACCACCTAACTCTCCAGCAGCACCACCTGAACCTCCAGCAGCACCACCTGACCCTCCAGCAGCATCACCTGACCCTCCAGCAGCATCACCTGACCCTCCACCAGACCCTCCAGCAGCACCACCTGGCCCTCCACCAGACCCTCCAGCAGCACCAGTACCACCTGACCCTCCAGCAGCACCACCTAACTCTCCAGCAGCACCACCTGAACCTCCAGCAGCACCACCTGACCCTCCAGCAGCATCACCTGACCCTCCAGCAGCATCACCAGGCCCTCCAGTAGCACCAGTACCACATGACCCTCCAGCAGCACCACCTGACCCTCTAGCAGCACCACCTGTCCCTCCAGCAGCACCACCTGTCCCTCCAGCAGCACCACCTGACCCCCCACCAGCACCACCTGACCCCCCACCAGCACCACCTGACCCCCCACTAGGGTGTGTCAATTTTGTCAACATGTTAAAAATCAAATTTGGTAGTCAAAATATTGTGCCTCTTTATGTCTAAACTTGAGATTAGCAAACAAAAATGAATTGAAATAACCCTCACCTACATCAATTATACCTTAAAGTTTCAAATATCAGTATTTCAACAAATTAATGAGACTTGATTAGAATTATTCACTTGATATTAACTAATCTCATGTAAGCATATGGATTATGGAGTATTTTATGGTTCTATAGCTTGTGTACAATATGCATGTCAGAACATGAACATGAACAGGCTCTCCGTGTGGGACAGTTTAATTCTTGTTTTGACTTGTACCAAGCGTGAGGATAAGGCGCCCGGCTCACTCTCCTTCTAGATATCATAGACGGTGGTTTGCTCTCATTGCACTTGCACCTACTCTACCAGACGAATTCTACATTTTAATTATTGTAAGTAGGGCATATTGATTGTCGCAGTTACTTATATCATTGTATAAAACATCATGTTCTAAGAAATTATTATGTTATTTCTGTTACAGCATTTTTGATAAACAAATTGATATTTTTTGAAACAACAATTGAATTATGAAACATTGAAATATTTTTCTATTTGTCAGATAGTGTGAAGATGTCAAAATTGAAGACAAGAAGTCAGTTGTCAACCCACTTGAGCCTGCTAGTTGGTAAAGGGAAGGAGCTTCCTGTATCAGAACTTCCAACAGTGAGAGACATGCTAAGATTAGGGTTACTCCTTCGAGAAAAAAATGCAAAGGACAGAAGGAACTATACAGATAAAGAACTCATAAATGACATGATAGTCCCTCTTCTGCATCAATGGACAAAAGCTAATGCACTATTCAAACCACCTGTGATTAATCAGTGTCGAACTATTGAGCTAAAACTAACGAAATTATGGCACAAAGCAGTTGACACATCACTTGGTAAAGGAAACTTGGCCAGGAAAAATGAATTTCTGCACACACTTGATACTCTGTTTGACATTTTGACCTGCAAGTGCTCCATACAATTATGTTCTGAATCCAACTGTTCTCACTCAGGTAAGAGAGAAAATAATTCCCACATTGATTGTGGTTGTCCTCGTGAAAAGAAGATCCCTGTTTTAGAGCTTGAATTTATAAAGGCACAGAGGACAAAGGCAGAAGGCCAAAGAAGTATGCAAATGGGTTCAATAGATTATTCAGAAACAAAGAAGCAGATTGCTAATGCCAAGAAGAGAGAACAAATCCGAGAGAGGGAACAAAAGAAGAAAATGAAGAGTGAAGAAGCCATCCAAAGAGAAAGAGCTGTGTCAAGATGTTTATTACTTCTTTGATAGTTCTTCTGATGAACAGGAAGCAACATCAGATGATAGTTCCAAAGAGCCATCTGAACCTTTACCAAAGAAAATGAAATACAACACAAGAAATATTTCAAACATTGCTTTAGCTAGTATTCGCCACCATGCTGGACTTCGTGAGGCTGCAGAAATTGCAACTGCCGCTTGGATAGATGCAGGCCTCATCAGCCGAGAGGATGTATCTTTGGTGATAGATCATAATAAAATTAGAAGAGCACAAGAAAAAATAATGAAGGAAATATCTGATCAGCATGAAAAAGATTTAAGCGAGGGAGGGCTCTCCTGTCTTTTGTTTGATGGAAGAATAGATGACACAAAAGTTTTGCTAGAAGTAGAGGGAGTGAACAGAAAGTTTCCAGGTCTCATCAAAGAAGAACACTACTCTGTCTGTTCTGAGCCTGGTGGTCGGTTTTTGTTTCACTTTGCTCCCGAAACTGAAGTAGAAGGGAAGAAACATGCAGAGGTCATTGCTGATCATATTTTATGTTGGGTTCAGGAGAGAGGACTTGGCAGTTCACTGCAGGCTGTTGGTGGAGATTCAACTGCAGTGAACACCGGATGGCAGGGGGGTGTAATGACGCATTTAGAGAAAAAACTAGGAAGAAGACTTGTTTGGATTGTATGTGATTTACATACAGGCGAGCTACCTCTTCGTCATCTCATCCAGGAACTTGATGGTCCTACAAAGAGCAACAACAAGTGGTCAGGTCCCCTTGGCATCATGCTGGATGAAGCAACACAACTAGAAATAAATACAACCTTTCCAAAGGTCGAAGTTGGCCCTCCCCTTCCGGCGTTGTCTGAAGGAGTCATCAAAGATCTCAGCACAGATCAATCCTATGCTTATCGTATTGCCCAAGCAATAAGATCAGGAGAAGTGCCTCAGTCATTGGCTCTCTTGGAGATTGGACCTGTCAGTCACAGCCGTTGGTTAACTACAGCTCTTCGTTTCTGCAGGATTTGGATTTCCAAACACGAATTGAAGGGCAAAGTGCTGAAGAATTTGAGGTTAATTGTTGAATTTATTATTGGAGTTTATCTTCCCCAGTGGTTTAGTGTGAAACTTAATCCTATGTGGGTGGATGGGCCCAATCACCTTTTGTTTCAATTGCAGCTAGTAAGAACACAGAGGAAGGTAGTGAGGGACATCGTGTTACCTGTGGCAAGAAGGTCCGCTTGGTATGCTCGATCAGAAGCAGTTTTGCAAGCAATGCTTTGCAGTCAATGTACCAATCTCCGAACCGAGGCTGTAGAAGTCATTCTAAAGATTAGAGGAACGCTAATAGATGACGACCAGTTGGGAGACTGTTCGTTTCATTCAAGAAAAGTTCCCCCAATAAACGTCAATGCCACCAAATTGTCAGAATTAGTTGACTTGAGTTTGGAAGTCTTAGAGCCACCATTGACAACAAGTCTAACTAGCCAAGAATTGAGAAACCTTAAAGAGACTCCAATGCAGGTGCCGAAGTGGCCTTCCCACACTCAAAGTGTGGAGAGATGTGTGAAAATGGTCACAGAAGCAGCGGGCCATGTTTACAGCCACGAGAGGCGAGAAGGTTACATCAAAGCACAAATAGCAAGCAGACTACTGATGACAAGAAACCAAAGCAAAGAGAGTATGAAGGCATTGGTTACTTTCAAATAGACTACGGATAATAAAATATAATAATTTGAAACTTGAAACAGTAACATGTGTGCAAACGCTGGTTATGTTATAAATTCACAAATATGTACATTTAAAAATCCATTTGATGTAGGTAGGACTTATTATAAAAAAAAATTTATGCCAGAATATTGTTTTGCATGCTTAAAGACTACAATAAATTGCTACCAAATTACTCGATTTTCAATTTAGCCAGTTCACCCCCTAAATTGACACACCCTACCCCCCACCAGCACCACCTGACCCCCCACCAGCACCACCTGACCCTCCACCAGCACCACCTGACCCTCCACCAGCACCACCTGACCCCTCCAGCAGCACCACCTGACCCCTCCAGCAGCACCACCTGACCCCTCCAGCAGCACCACCTGACCCCCCAGCAGCACCACCTGACCCCCCACCAGCACCACCTGACCCCCCACCAGCACCACCTGACCCTCCACCAGCACCACCTGACCCTCCACCAGCACCACCTGACCCTCCACCAGCACCACCTGACCCTCCACCAGCACCACCTGACCCCCACCAGCACCACCTGACCCCCACCAGCACCACCTGACCCCCCACCAGCACCACCTGACCCTCCAGCAGCACCACCTGACCCCCCACCAGCACCACCTGACCCTCCAGCAGCACCACCTGACCCTCCAGCAGCACCACCTGACCCCCCACCAGCACCACCTGACCCCCCACCAGCACCACCTGACCCCCCACCAGCACCACCTGACCCTCCACCAGCACCACCTGACCCCCCACCAGCACCACCTGACCCCCCACCAGCACCACCTGACCCCCCACCAGCACCACCTGACCCCCCACCAGCACCACCTGACCCTCCACCAGACCCTCCAGCAGCACCACCTGACCCTCCACCAGACCCTCCAGCAGCACCACCTGACCCTCCACCAGACCCTCCAGCAGCACCACCTGACCCTCCACCAGACCCTCCAGCAACACCACCTGACCCTCCAGCAGCACCAGCACCTCCTGACCCTCCACCAGCACCACCACCTCCTGACCCTCCACCAGCACCTTCTGATCCTCTAGCAGCACCAGCACCACCTGACCCTCCAGCAGCACCACCTGACCCTCCAACAGCACCACCTGACCCTCCAACAGCACCACCTGACCCTCCAGCAACACCACCTGACCCTCCAGCAGCACCAGCACCTCCTGACCCTCCACCAGCACCACCTGACACTCCACCAGCACCACCTGACACCTACCAGCAGCACCACCTGACCCTCCACCAGACCCTCCAGCAGCACCACCTGACCCTCCACCAGACCCTCCAGCAGCACCAGTACCACCTGACCCTCCAGCAGCACCAGCACCTCCTGACCCTCCAGCAACACCAGCACCTCCTGACCCTCCAGCAACACCAGCACCTCCTGACCCTCCAGCAACACCCTCACCTCCTGACCCTCCAGCAACACCAGCACCTCCTGACCCTCCAGCAACACCAGCACCTCCTGACCCTCCAGCAACACCAGCACCTCCTGACCCTCCAGCAACACCAGCACCACCTGACCCTCCAGCAACACCAGCACCACCTGACCCTCCAGCAACACCAGCACCACCTGAACCTCCAGCAACACCAGCACCACCTGACCCTCCAGCAACACCAGCACCTCCTGACCCTCCAGCAACACCAGTGCCTCATGACCCTCCAGCAACACCAGCACCACCTGACCCTCCAACAACACCAGCACCACCTGACCCTCCAGCAACACCAGCACCACCTGACCCTCCAGCAACACCAGCACCACCTGACCCTCCAGCAACACCAGCACCTCCTGACCCACCAGCAACACCTGACCCTCCAGCAACACCAGCACCTCCTGACCCTCCAGCACCTCCTGCAACACCAGCACCACCTGACCCTCCTGCAATACCAGCACCTCCTGACCCTCCAGCAACACCAGCACCTCCTGACCCTCCAGTAGCACCATTGCTTCCTGACCCTCCAGCAACACCAGCACCTCCTGACCCTCCAGCAACACCAGCACCTCCTGACCCTCCAGCAACACACACCTGACCCTCCAGCAACACCAGCGCCTCCTGATCCTCCAGTAACATCAGCACCTCCTGACCCTCCTGCAACACCAGCACCTCCTGACCCTAGTGCAACACCAGCACCTCCTGACCCTCCTGCAACACCAGCACCTCCTGACCCTCCAGCAACACCAGCACCTCCTGACCCTCCAGCAACACCCTCACCTCCTGACCCTCCAGCAACACCAGCACCTCCTGACTCTCCAGCAACACCAGCACCACCTGACCCTCCAGCAACACCAGCACCACCTGACCCACCAGCACCACCTGACCCTCCAGCAACACCAGCACCACCTGACCCTCCAGCAACACCAGCACCACCTGACCCTCCAGCAACACCAGCACCACCTGACCCTCCAGCAACACCAGCGCTTCCTGACCCTCCAGCAACACCAGCACCTCCTTACCCTCCAGCAACACCAGCACCTCCTGCAACACCAGCACCTCCAGGAACACCAGCACCTCCTGACCCTCAAGCAACACCAGCACCTCCTGACCCTCCAGCAACACCAGCACCTCCTGACCCTCCAGCAACACCAGCACCTCCTGACCCTCCAGCAACACCAGCACCTCCTGACCCTCCAGCAACACCAGCACCTCCTGACCCTCCAACACCAGCACCACCTGACCCTCCAGCACCACCTGACCCTCCAGCAACACCAGCACCACCTGACCCTCCAGCAACACCAGCACCTCCTGACCCTCCAGCAACACCAGCACCTCCTGACCCTCCAGCAACACCAGCACCTCCTGACCCTCCAGCAACACCAGCACCACCTGACCCTCCAACACCAGCACCACCTGACCCTCCATTAGCACCAGCGCCTCATGACCCTCCTGCAACACCAGCCCCTCCTGACCCTCCAGCAACACCAGCACCTCCTGACCCTCCAGCAACACCAGCACCTCCTGACCCTCCAGCAACACCAGCACCTCCTGCAACACCAGCACCTCCAGCAACACCAGCTCCTGACCCTCCAGCAACACCAGCACCTCCTGACCCTCCAGCAACACCAGCACCTCCTGACCCTCCAGCAACACCAGCACCTCCTGACCCTCCAGCAACACCAGTGCCTCCTGACCCTCCAGCAACACCAGCACCTCCTGACCCTCCAGTACCTCCTGACCCTCCAGCAACACCAGCACCTCCTGACCCTCCAGCAACACCAGCACCTCCTGACCCTCCAACAACACCAGCACCTCCTGACCCTCCAGCAACACCAGCACCTCCTGACCCTCCAGCAACACCAGCACCTCCTGACCCTCCAGCAACACCAGCACCTCCTGACCCTCCAGCAACACCAGCACCTCCTGACCCTCCAACACCAGCACCACCTGACCCTCCAGCAACACCAGCGCCACCTGACCCTCCAGCAACACCAGCACCTCCTGACCCTCCAACAACACCAGCACCACCTGACCCTCCTGCAACACCAGCCCCTCCTGACCCTCCAGCAACACCAGCACCTCCTGACCCTCCAGCAACACCAGCACCTCCTGACCCTCCAGCAACACCAGCACCTCCTGCAACACCAGCACCTCCAGCAACACCAGCACCTCCTGACCCTCCAGCAACACCAGCACCTCCTGACCCTCCAGCAACACCAGCACCTCCTGACCCTCCAGCAACACCAGCACCTCCTGACCCTCCAGCAACACCAGTGCCTCCTGACCCTCCAGCAACACCAGCACCTCCTGACCCTCCAGTACCTCCTGACCCTCCAGCAACACCAGCACCTCCTGACCCTCCAGCAACACCAGCACCTCCTGACCCTCCAACAACACCAGCACCTCCTGACCCTCCAAGAACACCAGCACCTCCTGACCCTCCAGCAACACCAGCACCTCCTGACCCTCCAGCAACACCAGCACCTCCTGACCCTCCAGCAACACCAGCACCTCCTGACCCTCCAACACCAGCACCACCTGACCCTCCAGCAACACCAGCACCACCTGACCCTCCAGCAACACCAGCACCTCCTGACCCTCCAACAACACCAGCACCACCTGACCCTCCAGCAACACCAGCACCACCTGACCCTCCAGCAACACCAGCACCTCATGACCCTCCAGCAACACCAGCGCCTCCTGACCCTCCAGCAACACCAGCGCCTCCTGACCCTCCAGCAACACCAGCACCTCCTGACCCTCCAGCAACACCAGTGCCTCCTGACCCTCCAGCAACACCAGCACCTCCTGACCCTCCAGCAACACCAGCGCCTCCTGACCCTCCAGCAGCACCAGCGCCTCCTGACCCTCCAGCAGCACCAGCGCCTCATGACCCTCCAGCAACACCAGCACCTCCTGACCCTCCAACAACACCAGCGCCTCCTGACCCTCCAGCAAGACCAGCACCTCCTGACCCTCCAGCAACACCAGCACCTCCTGACCCTCCAGCAACACCAGCACCTACTCTACTCATAATCTATACTTCACCACTCCACAGGTAATGAGGTTATACAACACTGAGTAGGTCACACCACACTTCCTGTTCACACACTTCACCAAACCTAATGTTCACACTCAACTGATCAAAACAAACCACCCCGCTCACTGATGTCCTTAAGATTGCCGCCCAGAGTGAATATCAACTTGTGCGTTGAGGTGTTGCATTTCATTAATGACGTTATTGTGATGAATCGGTAATGTGATACTCGTTAAAGTGAAATATTTATATACGAGGTAAGGAGAGAGCTGAAGAGGTGGCCAAGTTTGCTGTCTCTCGTCATGCTCCCTCCCTCACAGAGATTACTTCCCTGCAGTTAGGTCAGCCATCCAGACCTGCTGGCAGCTACAGTGGGATAATTTATCTGTTCTCAACAAGTTGCGAGAGATTAAACATAAAAATCTACCCGTTGGAATATCCTTGGATTGCCCTTATCCATCTATGTGTTGGATACACTTGACGTCACCCACAATTTCCTTGTGGCTAGAGGACCACAGCTCTATTGTGATGACTGTCTGGTGCCACTGACTTTGAGACACTTGCTGGTGTTGACCCAGTCATAGGGACTTGAGGAGTTGTTTTTCTGGCCAAGCGCCGTTAGGAGGATGGTTCCTACTCCATCACGAAGATGCTCAGTGAGAGAAGTTCTGTAGCTGATGGTGGAGATTTTAAAATTTTAATTGCATTAAAGATACTTAACCACTTGTAATTTTAAATAATTACATGATTTTATATTATTTTAATTTTTATATTTATGCTTAATAGAATTTTATTTATTTATATCATAGTTTTAAATTAGTTTAATTTTTTGCATCTAGTGGCCGCAGGCTGCGACGCCAGATACTTTAATCAATCAATCATGTTTGTCATTGGGTAACTGATGGCCATGGACTTGTACAGTCAACTGTTATGTATCACCACAACTCTAGACTTTCACCCTCGCTCTGTAGCTTCTCCTCATGACAGTACAGTATTTTTTCATTGTATTCTAGTGGAGAGGAAGACTCTGCTGCAGGATCTACTACCCATCATAGAAACCTTCTCAGGCCCGTTAACTGAGGTAAGTTGTGTCAATATTTCTGTCAGCTTCATTTTGTATTACTGTACAAGTATTTATCCTCTGTTATTTTTAGTTGTTATTTTTTAACAGGATTAGCCCATCTGGGCGCAGGTCAATGATCCACATCAGGGCCGGGGACAAAAATATAATAATAATAATAATAATAATAATAATAATAATAATAATTAATAATAATACAGTAATAAAATAATAATTAAACAAAATTGATAAAAAATTATTAAAAAAATATTAAATAGTAATAATAACAATTATACAGTAATTCATAATAATAATAAGGGAACAAAAAAATATGTAGTGAGAACCGATATATATATATATATATATATATATATATATATATATATATATATATATATATATATATATATATATATATATATATTCAAAGTAAGCGAAACAATTAAAACCCTGCAATTGTGTGTAAATAAGCAGTGAGTCAGATCAACAAACTGCAGTCAAAATTTTTTTATGCTTATTGTACCCTATTGTGTTTAATGGGAATATGTATTCTTAAAGTATTTGTGTGTGTGTCTGTCTGATGTGTCCTTCTTAGCAATGATTTATCCACAAAGATTCACGGGCTGGGTAAGGTAATGTCTTCCCCAAGATTTACTGCAATTAATTCCTTGATGGTGCATTGAACTAGACCTTAATTTTCTTCCTGTCCTCTCATATCTTGATAAAATGTACTGTCACAGTATTATAACTACTGTACGGTGACAGTATTATAACTACTGTACAGTGACAGTATTATAACTACTGTACAGTGACAGTATTATAACTACTGTACAGTGACAGTATTATAACTACTCTACAGTGACAGTATTATAACTACTCTACAGTGACAGTATTTTGACTACTGTACAATGACAGTATTATACCTACTCTACAGTGACAGTATTTTGACTACTGTACAGTGACAGTATTTTGACTACTGTACAGTGACAGTATTATAACTACTGTACAGTGACAGTATTTTGACTACTGTATGGTGACAGTATTATAACTACTGTACAGTGACAGTATCATAACTACTGTACGGTGACAGTATTATAACTACTCAACAGTGACAGTATTATGACTACTGTAGAGTAACAGTATTATAACTAACTATTGTACAGTGAAAATATTATAACTAACTAATGTACAGTTGACTGTATCAAAACTACTGTACAGTGACAGTATTATAACTAACTACTGTACAGTGACAGTATTATAACTAACTTATGTACAGTGACAGTATTATAACTAACTACTGTGCAGTGACAGTATCATCACTAACTACTGTACAGTGACAGTATTATAACTAACTACTGTACAGTGACAGTATTATAACTAACTACTGTACAGTGACAGTATTATAACTAACTAATGTACAGTGACAGTATCATAACTAACTACTGTACAGTGACAGTATTATAACTAACTAATGTAGTGTGACAGTATCATAACTAACTACTGTACAGTGACAGTATTATAACTAACTAATGTACAGTGACAGTATCATAACTAACTACTGTACAGTGACAGTATTATAACTAACTACTGTACAGTGACAGTATTATAACTAACTACTGTACAGTGACAGTATTATAACTAACTACTGTAAAAGTGACAGTATTATAACTAACTACTGTAAAAGTGACAGTAATATAACTAACTAGTGTACAGTGACAGTATCATCACTAACTACTGTACAGTGACAGTATTATAACTAACTACTGTACAGTGACAGTATCATAACTAACTACTGTACAGTGACAGTATCATAACTAACTACTGTACAGTGACAGTATTATAACTAACTACTGTACAGTGACAGTATCATAACTAACTACTGTACAGTGACAGTATTATAACTAACTACTGTACAGTGACAGTATTATAAGTAACTACTGTACAGTGACAGTATTATAAGTAACTACTGTACAGTGACAGTATTATAACTAACTACTGTACAGTGACAGTATTATAACTAACTACTGTACAGTGACAGTATTATAACTAACTACTGTAAAAGTGACAGTATTATAACTAACTACTGTAAAAGTGACAGTATTATAACTAACTAATGTACAGTGACAGTATCATAACTAACTACTGTACAGTGACAGTATTATAACTAACTACTGTACAGTGACAGTATTATAACTAACTACTGTAAAAGTGACAGTATTATAACTAACTACTGTAAAAGTGACAGTATTATAACTAACTAATGTACAGTGACAGTATCATCACTAACTACTGTACAGTGACAGTATTATAACTAACTACTGTACAGTGACAGTATCATAACTAACTACTGTACAGTGACAGTATCATAACTAACTACTGTACAGTGACAGTATTATAACTAACTACTGTACAGTGACAGTATCATAACTAACTACTGTACAGTGACAGTATTATAACTAACTACTGTACAGTGACAGTATTATAAGTAACTACTGTACAGTGACAGTATTATAACTAACTACTGTACAGTGACAGTATTATAACTATCTACTGTACATTAGGGTGACAATAAAAAGTGAAAGTTTATATTTTTAGATGGCCATTTGTCCAATACTGCGTACCTATGAAAAAAGAACACAGGCGAAATTCTGGGTCATTTGGACAATATTTAAAGGTAGCTCAAGCCATTTGAAGTTAACACTACTGAAATTATTATTGATTTTTTCTAATTTCTTTATTTATGAACCGATTACTATGAAACTTTGCAGGTATATGTAGAATGCAAATTCAAACTAAAGTTGTTCCTAACATTTTTTCTAAAAATGAGTAATGAGTATTTTGGCTGGTGCAGCTATTGGCAATGCAGAGGGGAGGGAGAGGCGGGTGTCAGTCCGGGTAGGGGGAAGAGGTTGTGTGCCAGTGTCTGACTGGTACAGTAGCATCAGTTGTGTGTGAGACGTGACGGTGGGTGTGTGTGCGTCGCTCTTGTTGCAGTATTACTGTTAGTACCATTGTCTTTGTCTAAAATCAATGCATCAATTTAGGTATATAACACTTTAAAAACTTTATACAAGTGATCTTGCATGCCGTATGCTTTATGGGTGCTGTTGTTTGCATAACAGTAACAACATAAGTTACATAAATGTTTTTGTTTGTTTCAGGTTCAATGGCGAGTACACGTTCAAAAACTGAAGTTTGGCTCATTGGTCAACACATAACCGAAATCACGGGTGCACAACTTCCTTCAAGAGGAGATGTTCTACGTCTGTTTTTCCACGGTCACAATGAACATAAGAAAACAGTGAATGATTCTGCGAGTGAAGTTGCAGCATCGGTTATTAGTTTCTGGAATAAAGCACGGATTCCTACCATAACTGAGAAGAGTATTGGACGAAAGGTAGTGGATCTTTTTTTAATGTGGAAGGGACTTAAGAAAAACTGCACTCGCACTACAGACACACAACGTAAGAAAGAGGAAACTTTTTGTGATGAGTTAGAGGACCTCTTCGATGTTGCCCACCCCAAGGCAATGCAGCTCTTGACCATCAAAGAAGACCGAGCATTCCTGGCAGCGCAACGAGAAAAAGGGAGAAGAGGTGTAATGGCAGGAGTAGACAAAAAGATTGCTTGTTCCATCAAGCGTCGGGGAGAAAGCAAGAGTAAGCAATCTCTACAACAGAATCAAGCCAGTTCTGCTCTTGAATATGATGAGTTGGGTTCTTCGTCTGAAACAGAATCACAATCAAGCTCGTCATCATCTACAAGTTCCCTAGCGATATCACCAGTGGTATCTTCTTCCAATCGTAAACGTGCTACTCTCAAAGTTATCACCCCTGAATTGTCAAGTACATTGGACCGCACTGGGATCAGTCACCACTCTGCTCTCCGGATCGTCAGTGCCACGGCTGCTAGTCTAGGTCATGACCCAATGGAAATAGTTTTAAACTATGAGACAGTGCGTACTTCGCGAGCGACCCACCGTTCTGGGATTGCCAACGAAATTAAAGAAAAATTTCAACCTAGTGAAGTGCTCACTGTGCACTGGGATGGAAAAATTATTCCTGATGAACAAGGAGCGAGTGTTGACCGAATCGCCATTCTTGTCTCCGGAATCAATACTGAAAAGCTGCTTGGTGTCCCGAAACTATTGTCAGGGACTGGACAGGCCATTGCTACAGCAGTCAGTGCAGCGCTGGAAGAGTGGAAAATATCGGAGAATGTTTCAGCACTCAGTTTTGACACAACAGCTTCAAACACTGGGCACTTGTCGGGGGCATGTGTCATTCTGGAGCAGAAACTCGGCTGCCGTCTTCTGCATCTCGCGTGTCGTCACCACATCCTTGAGCTTGTTGCCGAGAAAGCGTATGTGGAATGCATGGGGCCTTCCTCTGGACCAGATATTACTCTCTTCTCTCGCTTCAAGCATAAGTGGAAGGACATCCGTCAAGATGACTACAGCCCTCTCTCAGACCTCCCTCCAAGTTTGTACGAGAAACGAGATGACCTCATCTGTTGCTGGAAACATCATCTGGGCAAGAAGCAGCAGCCACGTGATGATTACCGTGAGGTACTGGAGCTAGCAATCAGGTGTCTCGATGGAGCTCTACCCAAGTTTAATCTCCGACGGCCCGGAGCACTTCACCGAGCATGGTGGATGGCTAAGCTCATTTATGTCATGAAGATCCTGATTTTTGCTAATCAGTTTAAACTAACTGCTCGTGAGACATTAGGCTTGAAACGATTCACATTCTTTGTGCTAGAGGTGTATGTCAGTGCATGGTTCACGGCCTCCGTTCCATCCTCCGCTCCTGCTAATGATTTGCGGCTCCTCCAAGACCTGTCAGAGTACCACGACGTCAAAATATCAAGAACATGTCTCACAGTCTTCGGTCGTCACCTGTGGTACCTCAGTGAAGGCTTGGTGGGTCTTGCACTCTTCGATCCACAAGTTAATGCAACAATGAAGACAAACATAGTTCGGGCAATCGTTGAGAGGAAGGCGACCGAGGATTCACCAAAACGTGCTGCTCTTCCTGCCACATCTTCCCTTCCCACAAAGCAGCTCTCAGACTTTGCTTCTAGAGGATCAAACTTTCTATTTGAAAGTCTCAAAATGAAGACTTCTTTTTTGTCCAAGGAACCTGACACATGGTCTGATGATGAAGACTTCAAAACTGGCGTCGCAGTTGTGGGTGGTCTCAGAGTCATCAACGACACTGCAGAGAGAGGGATTGCCTTGATACAGGCATTCAACAGCAAGATCACGAAGAGTGAAGACCAGCCTCAACATCTGCTGCAGGTTGTTGAAGAGCAGAGGCGGTCACAACCAGGGACATCAAAACAGGACCTTACAAGCAAAAAGCGAAAACAATGAATGGGTTGTCCACACCTCTCCCACCCATTGATGTAAGCGTGTTCACTGCAGTTTCATTTTAAAAAGGAATTAATCATTTATATGTACAGTGTACACATAAACTTGCTCAATATGTAAATTTTAAAATAAACCTGCATATTATGAATATTCGTATTTTTTGCCTATAAGGATAAAACTTCAATTGACTTGAGCTACCTCTAAATATTGTCAAATGACCCAGGATTTCGCCTGTGTTCTTTTTTCATAGGTACGCAGTATTGGACCAATGGCCATTCCATTTAATCAATTTTAGAAATTCACCCCTATGCACTATTGTCACCCTACTGTACATTGACAGTCTTGAACCAGTAGGCCAGTGAGGTAAGTTCCTTACTGAGTCAGATAGAGGGAGAGGTTTTTCACATGTTAATGAAGCAAGATGGTTAAATGGCCACCTGTGATTACCTTGTTTACATAAAAAATGGTCATTATTGCAGACGTCGGTGTGTGAAGTACCAGGCGGGAACCACGTGGTGCTATGCTGCTCGGACACTATGACACTAACAGTCAAGCTCTACTTCAATGGCCTAGTTACTGCCAATGTTGAATACTACACAGATCAAGTTAATGAGCACAAAATTGTTAATGATGTAAGTACAGTACTATGATCAACTGTTATGTACTGTACTGTTTTGGTAGATTCAGTACAGTACAGGGTTATGAATATTAAACAGGATACAGTATTGCTGATGTAGAAGTAATGTATTTTATATCTAAGAGTCTAGTTATTGTTCATCCTCAGCTGTTATTGGGTGCCAGATCAATCTTCTATTGAAGGTTAGAATGATATTCACATGTGTAAGATATTAAACTTGGAGAGTTTACTTCTTGTGGTGGTATAACACAACATCATTGTTGTTCACTGTAGACTGGGAGAAAAGGAAACGTACACACACAGTAAGACCTTGATAAATCTGACTTCAATATATTGTCATTTGCTTTTTTCGGACTCTATGAGGTGTTGTGGACCGCTCCTCTGTTCACCAGGAAAATTGTCTGGAAAATCCAACATCAGTCCGGACGGTTTGTGTATTAGCCCCTATCAAACAGACAGCATTACTTATATAAATGTGGGCTACATACATTTTATCACCCACTGTAACTAGACTATGAGCAGTGAGTAGTCATAACTGTATATGTGACAGTGTTTTTCTACTGTCCAGTCGTTCTCAGTCTCTCACCCACGGCAAACTTGTGATCACAGAGCTTGTTACACGTACTCTTTTTTTTTTGTTAATGCTCACATCTCATAGCATTAATTACGGTAATATCATAACTGTTTGTGCAGTACGTTGTTTATTTTCTTGATAAATGGAGAAAAGACCATTTGTGTTTAAAAACTTAACCCATAAACATTTAATTATGTTACTTCTAGTGTAGCTTTAATACTGGTGCTAGAGGATCTTCATCGGTGATTACAACAGGAAAATAGAAGATAACGAATATGCGGTTGAACGTCTGTGCATGAGTTCGTGTGGCACGTGTCTCACTGGCTCGGACTCTCAGCCTCAGTTCTAGTCCTGCCTTCATATGTATAGTATCAGTGTGCCACACCTCACTACCTACACTCATTTATGTGAACTTTTTTTGTAGAGTTTTTAGTACAGTATCTTTATGAAAAGAACAACACTTGCTTACTGAATACTTTACAATGGTCTAATCAAATTTGCTGTAGGCCTAACTAGAGTTAAGACACTGTGTATGTAAGCGGGTAGGGGTGGGGTTGTGGTGGCCTGATCAGGGGTTGTCGCATTCGTCAAATTTATTTATTGCAGGTGACACAGAGACATGGTAGGTGACACACAGACATGGTAGGTGACACAGAGGTATGGTAGGTGACACAGAGGTATGATAGGTGACACAGAGGCATGATAGGTGACACAGGCATGGTAGGTGACACAGAGGTATGGTAGGTGACACAGGCATGGTAGGTGACAGAGGCATGGTAGGTGACAGAGGCATGGTAGGTGACACAGGCATGGTAGGTGACACAGGCATGGTAGGTGACACAGAGGTATAGTAGGTGACACAGAGGTATGGTAGATGACACAGACATAGTAGGGGACACAGGCATGGTAGGTGACACAGGCATCGTAGGTGATGCAGAGGTATGGTAGGTAACTCCTGGGAATGGTAGGTGATGCAGGGGAATCATAGGTGATGCAGTGGAATGGTAGGTGACACAGAGGCATGGTAGGTAACTCGTGGGAATGGTAGGTGAAGCAGTGGAATGGTAGGTGATGGAAGGTAATGGCAGATGATGCAGTGGTATGGTAGGTGACACAGAGGTATGGTAGGTAATTCATGGGAATGGTAGGTGATGGAAGGTAATGGTAGGTGATGCAGTGGTATGGTAGGTGACAGTGGTATGGTAGGTGATTCAGAGGTATGGTAGGTGACACAGGTATGGTAGGTGTCACAGAGGTGTGGTAGGTGACAGTGATATGGTAGGTGACACAGGTATGGTAGGTGACACAGTGGTATGGTAGGTGACACAGGTATGGTAGGTGACACAGGTATGGTAGGTTACACAGGTATGGTAGTTGACAGTGGTATGGTAGGTGACACAGTGGTATGGTAGGTGACAAATTGGTATGGTAGGTGACAGTGATATGGTAGGTGTCACAGAGGTGTGGTAGGTGACACAGTGGTTTGGTAGGCGACACAGAGGTATGGTAGGTGACACAGTGGTATGGTAGGTGACACAGTGGTATGGTAGGTGACACAGTGGTATGGTAGGTGACAGAGGTATGGTAGGTGACAGAGGTATGGTAGGTGACACAGAGGTATGGTAGGTGACACAGAATTATGGTAGGTGACATAGAGGTATAGTAGTTGACACAGGTATGGTAGTTGATACAGAGGTATGGTAGGTGATACAGAGGTATGGTAGGTGACACAGAGATATGGGAGGTGACACAGAGATATGGGAGGTGACAGAGGTATGGTAGGTGAGACAGAGGTATGGGAGGTGACAGAGGTATGGTAGGTGATACAGAGGTATGGTAGGTGATACAGAGGTATGGTAGGTGACACAGAGATATGGGAGGTGACAGAGGTATGGTAGGTGAGACAGAGGTATGGTAGGTGACACAGGCATGGTAGGTGACACAGGCATCGTAGGTGATGCAGAGGTATGGTAGGTAACTCATGGGAATGGTAGGTGATGCAGGGGAATCGTAGGTGACACAGTGGTATGGTAGGTGACACAGAGGCAGGGTAGGATACACAGGCATGGTAGGTGACACAGGGGCATGGTAGGTGACACAGGGGCATGGTAGGTGACACAGGGGCATGGTAGGTGACACAGAGGCATGGTAGGTGACACAGAGGCAGGGTAGGATACACAGGCATGGTAGGTGACACAGAGGCAGGGTAGGATACACAGGCATGGTAGGTGACAGAGGCATGGTAGGTGACACAGAGGCAGGGTAGGTGACACAGAGGCATGGTAGGTGACACTGAGGCATGGTAGATGACACAGGCATGGTAGGTGACACGAGGCATCGTAGGTGATACAGAGGTATGGTAGGTAACTCATGGGAATGGTAGGTGATGCAGGGGAATGGTAGGTGATGGAATGTAATGGTAGGTGACACAGAGGTATGGTAGGTGACAGTGGTATGGTAGGTGACAGTGATATGGTAGTTGACACAGAGGTATGGTAGGTGATACAGAATTATGGCTGGTGACACAGAGGTATGGTAGGTGATACAGAGGTATGGTAGGTGACAGAGGTATGGTAGGTGACACAGAAATATGGTAGGTGACACAGAGGTATAGTAGTTGACACAGAGGTATGGTAGGTGATACAGATGTATGGTAGGTGACACAGGTCTGATAGGTGACACAGAGGTATGGTAGGTGACGCAGAGGTATGGTAGGTGACACAGGTCTGATAGGTGACACAAAGGTATGGTAGGTGACACAGGTATGGTAGGTGACACAGAGGTATGGTAGGTGATGAAGGGTAATGGTGTAAGGGGCAGACTTTTTCTTTTTATTCTATCCTTCAGATTTATTTTATTTCATATATTTCTTCTCTTTTATTTTATTCTTTCTTATATACTTATTTACTTATTTTCTTGCTCATATCTATCTTTTATATTAATCATTTCTGGTGTACATAGTTTAATTATTTCATATACTGTGAATTTCTTTCTACAGTGTATGTATACAGTATATTGTAGGGGTATTGAGATATTAAAGTTGTCTAGCACTCAGGATGGAAGGAAACTCTAATGTGGTTTTCTTGTATAATATATAAGTTATATGATAGACAGTCTGGTGCTGGAGGTGCTGTGTGGTGAGGGGCTGCTTGGTAGAGATGTGCGGTGAGTAGCTTGTCTAAGGAGGTATGTGTGCAGGAGCTCCGTTAGAGAAGATGTTGCCTGTTGCTGGCCTCCTGGTTGAATGAAATGTTAACAGTGTGGAGCTTGCTGGAGGAGATGTTGCTTGTTCAAGAAGATTGGTCAGAATGAATCTCAAGGGAGAGACAGAGCTTATATACACCCAGCAGCGGCTATGAGTCATGGTGGAAAAACCCGAGAAGTAGCCGGTGACTAGTTCCGTTGCTAAGATACGGCGGGCAATGGAATGCGGATACGCTTGGTTGCTAGGGAAGACGGTAACAGGTGGTGGCGTGGCTACGCAGTTAGGTAGTTGTAGGGGAGAAGTCCACTACAATACTCCCCCTCCCCTCCAGGCGGTGTAGGAGACTTGTTGATTGTAGAGTTGCTTAGCACATGTGAGGAAGACCGGGCGGTGCATGCCTCATGTGAGACAACGGCGATGGCGTGATGAGCCGATCTCGCAGAAATACAACTGTCTAGATACACACTATCTGTGGGAGAAGGGAGAAAAAGGGTGTGTGGAGGCGATGATTGGTGTGCTTCCCTCACGACAGGTACAGGGTCGTCAGATGCGCCTGCTGGGGTGTGTGTGGGCCTGGATCAGGAGCAAGGGCTGGGTCAGCAGAAGCGGGTTAGGGCTCGTGACAGCAGCTGGGTCCACGACAGCAGCAGGGTGCAGGACATTAGCAGGGAGTACCTGAGGGAGAAAAGAGGGGGTGTGGAGGCGATGGATGTTGTGTGCTTCCCTCACGGCAGGTACTGCTGGGCCGGGGTCGGCGTCTGTGGCAGGACGGGTGTGCTGGGGTCGTCAGAATGTGGTGTGTGAAGCAGGAAGAGGAGCCGGTGTCGTCTTGAAGACTGGGAGCGTGATCAGTGTCTCCTCCATCCTGTGTGAGTGCTTATCTCCGGGAGTCACCATTGTAGGGGTATCGAGATATTAAAGTTGTCTAGCACTCAGGATGGAAGGAAACTCTAATGTGGTTTTCTTGTATAATATATAAGTTATATGATAGACAGTCTGGTGCTGGAGGTGCTGTGTGGTGAGGGGCTGCTTGGTAGAGATGTGCGGTGAGTAGCTTGTCTAAGGAGGTATGTGTGCAGGAGCTCCGTTAGAGAAGATGTTGCCTGTTGCTGGCCTCCTGGTTGAATGAAATGTTAACAGTGTGGAGCTTGCTGGAGGAGATGTTGCTTGTTCAAGAAGATTGGTCAGAATGAATCTCAAGGGAGAGACAGAGCTTATATACACCCAGCAGCGGCTATGAGTCATGGTGGAAAAACCCGAGAAGTAGCCGGTGACTAGTTCCGTTGCTAAGATACGGCGGGCAATGGAATGCGGATACGCTTGGTTGCTAGGGAAGACGGTAACAGGTGGTGGCGTGGCTACGCAGTTAGGTAGTTGTAGGGGAGAAGTCCACTACAATATCTTATATTTCTTTGCTTATATTTTCCAAGTCAATATTCTTTTCTTTACTTTATTTCTTCTTTCATATATATTATTGTATTTTTTGAATTTTATGTCCTTACTTTCTCTCAATTATATCCTGTTTTAGTTATATTCTAAACCATGGATTAGTCTGGGAAACCATGTCATTCTTACTATAACAATTATTATACTTACAACGGTAGCCTGCCACCACCCAGACTTTTATTAGAATATAACGTATTTTTCTGAACTGTTAGGTAGCGTGCTAGTGAGCTTCTTGGCACGTGAGTTACAAAGTTATTTTCTGAGAACCAACGGGTAGCAGGGATAGATCGGTGATACTCATTGTTTACTAATTTAATATTTATTAGCATATGGAGTGAGCAAGATGTTAATTAAGTACACTCAGACAAGACTGGACCACTTAGGTCTTACTTTAAACATAACAAAATAGATCTTCATTTCTTGATTACAACATTACACACTCATTATATTACTTCATTGTCAATACAGATGATTATATAACACTCGACAAGATCCAAAATTAAGATATTATTAAACACATCAAGTTAGTTTGGAATGAACAACATGGCACTTTAACTAGACTCAGTGGTAGTACACCTGGTTGGTGGACTCAACCCCTATGCCAACGTTACTACTGGTAACACCAACATTCATGGGTTCAATACTCAACCTGGGATAACTATATTTCTGCTAATTATCCCCAATCATAGATATCAATACTGCTCAATACATATAGCCAAGATAAATGGACCGGACAAGACTGCGTCCCTTAGTGGCGGGATTTGTTTATGCCACAAACCGCCGAAACTCACTGGCAAGGAGTGCGGGGGGGGGTTAGACTC
Organism: Homarus gammarus; assembly: GCA_958450375.1. Taxonomy (NCBI): domain Eukaryota; kingdom Metazoa; phylum Arthropoda; class Malacostraca; order Decapoda; family Nephropidae; genus Homarus; species Homarus gammarus. Next base: position 545,497 of record CAUDMG010002820.1, on the reverse strand, counting down.
GGTGCAGTGTCTCTGCACGGTGTTCCCTGGGTAATCTTGTCCTCGGATTCTAATCTCGCCATATTAAAGACATCCTTCAAGAACCATCTTGCCCATAGGCGGCTACCGAACCTCAGTAGTGGTGCCAACACAAACAGTGCCTGAGATAATGGATAAGCGTCACTGGTGTGACGCTACCCTGTGCATGAGCTTATATACGGCTAACTGGCAACTCAGGCCTTTGCGGAACACATGCCAGAAAGGCTAATCACGCAATGACTGAAATTACATTCAACTCAGTTGCTGTACATTTAACTATGACACCCAATTGCCACTAGTCATGCGAATTTCCTATGTCTATTCATATAATCTAATCAGAGATTGAGGTTGCCAGGAAAAAGTGGAGTTACACACGTTGTTAACATTAGTTTTACAAAGTCAACCAGCAACCAGCAGCGGAGGAACCCCAGTCAGAGCAGGAAGAGGAGGCAGCCGCAGAGTCTCAGTGACTTGCCACCCTCCTCCTCCGCTCCCACCATCCTCCTCCTTCGCTCCACTACCCACCACACACTTGCTCTACCACCCCCGCCCATCAGTGAGTACTAATACAAACTTAGTACTGTAGTTCTATGTACTATTCTCTATAGAAATGGCAATGATTTTCTGTATACAGTATGTGACTTTTTCATGGGGCAAAGGGAGGCTGGGGAACATAACTCCTGTATTTTATCTATTTCTTATGGGAAAAATTGATCTGCTTAATGTTGTTTCAAATAACGTCGCGTTTTCAGGAGCGTAACCCCAACGTTAAACGAGGACTTACTGTAGTATACATAGGAAGGCAGGACTAGAACTGAGACTGAGAGTCCGAGATTGTGAGACACGTGTCACATGAACTCATGCACGGACGCTCAACCGCATGTATGAACACACACACCGTCTGAACAGATGCTGGATTTCCAGATTATTTTTTTTTTCAGGTGAATATAGGAGTGGTGAGCACCTCAGAGAATCCGAAAAAATTAATCAAGATATATTGAAATCCAATTTATTGAGGTTTATGGAGCAAGTATTTCAATGGAAAGCAATGTACTGTACAGTTTATCAAATGTCTTTACACACAAAATCAAACAAACTGGGGAAGTAAAGTAGAGGGGCCCCCAAGTTCGTGGATTTTTTTATGTGGTCCTCTATTATTCGTGGATGGCACCCTGGATGTACCCAAGAATGTCTGCGGGTAGTTTTAAAATTGCCATCATTCTTATGGTTGGGACAAGGAGCCATCTGTTCTAGAGACAGTAATTTCCTTTACCTGTACACCCACCTCTCGTTTTACGTGGGGGGAGGGGGTACGTTTTTAAAATCACAGCATAATACAAAAATGCGTAAATTAAAATAAATATTTTTCCCATAAAAATACATGTAAATGGTACGGGTTAGGGGAAGAACCATGTAACTGTCACAATAAATATTCTTTTACCTTACTCATTAATAAAGAAAAACAATAGTAGATACATCTTAAGTAACACTTACATTGACGACTTCTGCTTGACAAAGGTGGTGTAGGGGAGGGTTGAGGAGGGAGGTTATAGAGGCGAGGGTACGGGCCAGTTGGTGGGAGGAGGGGGGTGAGGTGAGGTATTGACCAGCCGGTGGGGACATTACCCAGTGCGTTGTTATCAGTCATACAGAAGGAGTAAAGTTTTTATCTTATAAAATGTCAGTGAATTCATTTGGAAGAATATAACTTACATTGCTGGAATCCTTGTAAGATAGAGATTAATTTAATAATAATAATAATAATAATAATTAACGGTTTATTGAAAGAGCTTGGCAGCCAGAAGGCTGAAAATATACAGTTACATATTTGGGGAATGGGTTTCGAATTACAAATAATATACAAGTAACATAAGTGACACAAATAAGACACATAATAACTAGATGGGGAAAAGCTCAAACTACAGTTCATTTCAACATAGTGACAGTGCAAGGAGTAGTATTTACTGGGAGTGAATACACTGGTTTATTACAAGTTATTGATAATTTTTACAATGGTTGGGACTGGGCTGTTCTTATAGCGATCAGTTCGTGCACGTATGGGCTGGATGCGGTTGTGGTGTCGAACAGTAATTCTCGGACTAGGGATCTCAGGTGGTAGTAGGAGCCGGTGTCGAGGATGGTGTAGAAGCTTCTTACCAAATTTGCAGATGAGGTCGTGGTGATGGTCAGTGAGAGTCGAAAGGGTCAGTGTGTTGAGCGCTTCTTGATATGTGGAGTAGGAAGGGGAGAGAATAATCTTGCATGCCCTCTTTTGCACTTTTTCTAGGTGTTTACGTTGTGTGGCATTTAGGGAGGAAGACCAGGTGGGGGAGGCATAGGTGAGCTTGGGAAGTATGAATGTTGTGTAAACACTGAGGAGCTCGGGTGCAGGAACTCCAAGAGACTTGAGTCGGCGGAGGAGGTGAAGACGGAAACTGGAGGATTTGACAACTTCACTGACGTGTGTTTTCCAATTTAGTTTGTTGTCTATGGTGACGCCGAGGAGCTTCGTGGAATCTACAACCTGGAGTGTGTTCGGACCTAGAGTAATGGAAGGAGGTGGGACAATGTCGGAGGAGAGGTTGATGTGCATAACCATGGTCTTGGTATGGTTGATGGTGACATGGTTGTTGGTGGCCCAGTTTTGGAGACTGTTCAATAAATCCTGAAGGGCGGTATAGTTGGGAGCAGAATTGTTGACGCTGATCCCAATGGTGGAGTCGTCGACATATTCCAGCGAGAAGGGGTTTCTCTTAGGGCATCATTGATGAGCATAAGGAAGCAGAATGGTCCCATCTTGGTGCCTTGGGGGACGCCACAGGTGAGTGACTGAAAGGTGGAGACAGCCCCTCGGAAGCGTACAGCTTGGCGTCGGTCACTGAGGAAGTCTGTAAGCCATGGTATATGACTTCTCCGAAGCCCGAGGTCAATAGCTTTGTTGATGATTATATTGTGGTCGACTAGGTTGAATGCTTTAGTGAAATCAATGAAGGCGACAGCTACAGACGTTTTTCGTTTCTCGAGATGGCGGTATATGTAATCGAGAAAGCTGACAAGACAGTGAGTGGTGGAGGAAGTTTTCATGTTGCCAAATTGCTGAGGGTCTATGACTCCTGCAATATCAGCATAAGCCCAGTCGAACACAAAACTTTCACAGATTAGGCTGGGTATTGGGGTGATTGCAATAGGTCGTAGCTGATTTAAAGATTGTGGGCTGGTTGACTTGGGCACTGGTGATACATAAGAGGTTTTCCAGTCAGCTGGGCATCTGGCTTGACTGAGAGAAGCATTGATGATGGAGCATAGGGGTTTAGCAAGCTCCGGGGAGAACTCCTTGAAGAGTTTCATTGGTAAGTCAATGGGGGTGGTAGAGCGTTTTAATTTTAGTTTGTCCAGGCGTTTTGCTACTTCAAATTCTTCTACTAAGTCAGTCGGAAGGGGGGCTGGTAGGTAAGCAGGGAGAGTGGTTGTGTCAAGCCGGGGGAGCGTCTGGCATATAGCGGCGAAATGGTTATTTGTTTGCTCAGCTGCGTCAACATTAGTGAGATGGATAAGGAAGGGGAGGGGGTGTGTCTTTTTGTTTAGTCCACAGAGTTTTTTAAGCTTACCATACCATTGACTGATGTTGGTCTGCTTCAGGTGTTGTAATTTGGTTGGGTAGTGGGACTTCTTTGCAGTGCGTATTTCGCGGATGACTCGGTTGCGAAGGGACCTGTAGCGGATGTGGCCATTGAGATGAAAAGCTCTGTCTCTCTGTTGCATAAGTCTTTTGATCCGAGGTGTGATCCAGGGCAAGTCAGCTGGGTGAGATCTGACGGACTTCTCGGGGAAGAAGTGGTGGTGAGCTTCCGTGGTGGTGTTGGTATAATTTATCCATTTGGTTTCCACGTCATCCACGCTAAGTACTTCAGCCCAGGGATGGTGAACTATCCACTGCCCGAAGAGGCGCACTGCAGAGTCTGTAATCGGCCTGTAGGTCTTGATGTAGGGTCTCTGTACTTGAGTGGGAGTGGCAGCTGGGGACCAGAGCACTGATAGGTGTGTGCTACACCCGATAGGAGGCATTGGTTGAGGTGGTTGGTACTGGTCTGCTAAGTCAGTTAAGATAAGGGTATTTTGACCGTGTGTGGGGAAGGTCACAACTTGTGATAGTGATAGCTGGTCCTGGATATCAGTGGTGTCAATTTCATTAAAATCCCCACATATAAACATGCGATAGTTTGCACTAGATGTAAAAAGAATAGTAATTATTTAGTGCATTTTAGTGCATTTGAGTACAGTACTACAGGTTTGCCCTTAAGGACAATTATTTCTTTTAGTTTACTCACAATATGTATTTAGGATAGTGTGTGCATGTAAATGAGTGAAAATATATGAAGAAAGTTTTGTATATCTACCCAAAAATACAAGTTTAAAATTTTGTACTTAAATGTACTACACCAGTGATTCTCATACTGGGGTCCGCGAAAAGTTTTTGAGAAATAGTGTGTTTAACGTTTGTAAGAGATTTGGCGATTCCAATTTGCAGGATATTTTGGATTTGGGTTGAAATGAACAAATGCTTTGGACTATGATTTATTCTTTGATTATTGACAATATTTGTATGTGTCATGGTATATAAGGGGTCCTTGGTTGAAAAAAGTTTGAGAACCCCTGCACTACACTATAGGACTAAGATTTTTATCTCTTGTGAAAAATATATGATGTATATATTCAAATTATTCGCTGTCTTGCAAGGATTCCAGCAATGTAAATAATGTTACTGCTGAGAGACAACTGATGCCTCACACCTGCTTGGGTCAAGCTTTGGCCGTCTTGGGTGTGTCTGCGTGCGTGCGTGCTGGTAACCACAAGGAAAGAAGAAAACACGAAGTTCCCAAGCGCTTTCGTGTAATTCACATGTGAATTACACGAAAGCGCTTGGGAACTTCGTGTTTTCTTCTTTCCTTGTGGTTATCAGCATATATATATATATATATATATATATATATATATATATATATATATATATATATATATATGTATATATGTGTATATATATATATGTATATGTATATGTATATATATATATATGTATATGTACATATATATATATATATGTATATATATATATATATGTATATGTATATATATGTATATGTATATATATATATATATATACTGTATATATATATATATGTATGTATATATATATATATATGTATGTATATATATATATATATATATATATATATATATATATATACACATATATATATATATATATATATATATATACATATATATATATATATATATACTTCATTTTTAGTCCATTTAACACGCGGACTTTGAACATACAATCAACGACCTCACCAGCAAGGAATCGAACCCTCGACCTACTGGGTGTGACTAGGGAGCGCTTACCGGCTAGGCCACAAGGACACTAAAAGCAGTTCTAGACTCTGTTATATTTCACACAAAGCCTGTTCATCGAGCTGATGGCGCCGTGAACCTCATTGGGAAACTGCCCGTGCCACGTATGTGGTGTCAGTAGCATTTTACCGTTGATTGTATGTTCAAAGTCCGCGTGTTAAATGGACTAAAAATGAAGTATATATATGTACCTCGCGTTTCATACCAGCTGGATTCGGTAAAATGCTACTGACACCACATACGTGGCACGGGCAGTTTCCCAATGAGGTTCACGGCGCCATCAGCTCGATGAACAGGCTTTGTGTGAAATATAACAGAGTCTAGAACTGCTTTTAGTGTCCTTGTGGCCTAGCCGGTAAGCGCTCCCTAGTCACACCCAGTAGGTCGAGGGTTCGATTCCTTGCTGGTGAGGTCGTTGATTGTATGTTCAAAGTCCGCGTGTTAAATGGACTAAAATTGAAGTATATATATGTACCTCGCGTTTCATACCAGCTGGATTCGGTAAAATGCTACTGACACCACATACGTGGCACGGGCAGTTTCCCAATGAGGTTCACGGCGCCATCAGCTCGATGAACAGGCTTTGTGTGAAATATAACAGAGTCTAGAACTGCTTTTAGTGTCCTTGTGGCCTAGCCGGTAAGCGCTCCCTAGTCACACCCAGTAGGTCGAGGGTTCGATTCCTTGCTGGTGAGGTCGTTGATTATATATATATATATATATATATATATATATATATATATATATATATATATATATATATATATATATATATATATAACGAACTGCCTTCCATAAGGATCTTCAATTCGGTTAATGAACAAAAATTCGGTTAACGAATTTCTTACGAACCGACCTCAACATGTTTTCGCTTGCACTGGCCGGGCAGCCAGCTTTAGTATTAATCCGCCAATACATTAATCGGTTCTAGGGCCTAAATTCCTAACTATTTTAGTAAATATCAAGAAGTTTATACTATTCAATAATTTTAAAAGTTTAATATTCAATTTTTTAGTCATTTTAACAATTATTGAACATAATTGAAGGTAAAGTGACTAGTTTAAAGCGCAGCATCCAGCCTCTTAACACAGCAAACAGGTGTTAGTCTCTCTCTGTTTTCACTGGAGGTAACATCTTGCTTGAGACTCTCTTCAACTAAACGCTTTTTTTCTGTGTTTCCAAGCAAATTATTGGTCATTTTGAAATATATTTTACATATTGACAATATATAATGTAGTGCAGTGTTGATTTAAAGAAAATAATCTTGAAATACACCAAGAGAACTAAAATTTTATGGGTGAAATGGTGCCATGGGGTGACTTCTCTTCCACCCCAATGCCTTCTCTTCTTCCTTCTCCTCCACCCCTATTGTAATTCCCATCATCATCATCATCATCCAGGAGTCTTCTACATACACACCTCAAAGTAAGTGAATTTTTCTCCCATTTTTGTTGAATTTAGGAAATTTTCGGTGAGCTGGAACCAATTACCCAAAAACCCATTGAAACAATGGTTTCAGTTAACGAACTTTTCGGTTAACGAACGACCTTCTGGAACGGATTGAGTTCGTTAACCGAGGGGTCACTGTGTAATATATATATATATATATAATATATATATAATATATATATATATATAATATATATATATATATAATATATATATATATATAATATATATATATATATATATATATAATATATATATATATATATATATATATATATATATATATATATATATATATATATATATATATATATATATGCAAGTAAATCACTGTAGGTGCGCGTGATCTAGGTATATGCTGATAACCACCAGGAAAGAAGAAAACACGAAGTTCCCAAGCGCTTTCGTGTAATTCACATCTTCAGGGCTAGTCTGTACTCACCCCTGAAGATGTGAATTACACGAAAGCGCTTGGGAACTTCGTGTTTTCTTCTTTCCTGGTGGTTATCAGCATATATATATATATATATATATATATATATATATATATATATATATATATATATATATATATATATATATATATATATCCTCCCCGACTTACGACGGGGTTAGTTCTACAAATCCAGGTCATAAGTCGAAAATACTTAAATAATTTATAGAAAATCTAAAATGGGTGTCTCTTTTTCTTATCAGCACCACTAAACTCTCGCTTTTAAGCTTGCAAGCCATTTTAAAGTGATTTACAAATGAAAATTTTGTCTGTGTACTGACTTTGGGACTTGAAAATACGTAATTTGACAAAATTTTGGTACAACTGAGGCAGGTCGTAAGTTCAGTAGCCCCTCAAAATCGAGGATGGCCGGCCCAAGGGCCTCCTAGGTGTGAGTTTGTTAAGGTGTAGAAGCTGTCGCCAGTACAACAACCACACCCCAAGTTAATGAGTTACATGACCCAGTGTCACGGAATTGTCCGAGAAAACTGAACAGCTCGCCAACTGCACTGGCTAACCATTACCCCAGAGTACGATCCACAAATCGATTAACAACCAGGTTCCCAATTACTGCTGGGTAGACAGAGGCTAATGGCGTAAAGAAACTTGCCCATGGTTTCACCCTGCCGAGGATCGAACTCGGGTCCGGTCGCTTGCGAGGCGAGGACGCTGACTATTATAGTGAACTGTGTAAAAACATTTGATATGCTTTTCTTTCTATTGAAATATTTGCTCCAGATACAAGTTTGTTGAGGTTTTATTTAAAGACTCGCAAGGTTCCCTACATTAACACTGTACATGTGTCAAATAATTAACATAATGTGCTTCGTTAGGCTTTGGTGGAGTAAATTATATCTGTATGTATAAAAGTGTAGGAAATTTAGGCTTGTTTGTAATATTAATGAGAGTTATTTATCTCTTGTGCCGTCTTTCCTGCAGACTGTAAGTACCCATCTCTCTGCATGACCTTTGGAGCTGTAGTATGTTGCTTCCTCACTAATTATTAGACACCATTATCCACAAGCTCATGTACAGTGTAATGAAGATTTTGTTCTAAAGTACAGTACAGTACAGTACAGTGCAGTACAGTACAGTGCAGTGCAATTCAGTAAAGCCTGGAATAACGACGGTAATGTGTCCTCCAATATTGCAGTGTAAGGTGAATCATCGTATCGTGAATCATTAATTACCATAAAAATAAAGCAATAATAATGAGATGCTTTCCCAAGTGTGACCCATTCATATACAGTAGACACTTGCCATTCGCGGGTTTACGATTCGCAATTCGACAATTTGTGGTAAGCAGCTGGTGGCTAGCATGCAAGCCTCTCTCCCTCAGCGCAAAGAGTCACCCCACGCTCCAGCGGCTCATCATCTCACTCTGTTTGCCCTCACCCAGTTCCCGTGATTCAGCATCTTGTGTCATGCTCTCGGAGGACTCAGGCGGACTCCTATGACGGGCACTCAAATAAAGATAGACATAGCTACATGTTTTGTGGACTACCCACTGTACAGTATTGAGCGTATCCTTTTCATCACTTTGTAATAAACCTAGTCATGCCTGATAATTACCATAACATATCTTTAGTGGGTCTGATTGAAAGCGGTTGCACAAACACAAGCACTCACACTGACAGACTTGACAAGTTTTACTAACCATAAAGACAGTTGAAGCTTTAAACATCACTCATAATGGATTTTGAATATTCCAACTGTAATCAGACTTATCTAAGTTGCCTCAACAATTGCAATCCCAGTTTCAATATCAAATTCTGTGTCATTACTAAGGAATAATGACGTCTCGGGTGTGTTTGGGTTTGATATCAAACGATCTCACTTGTTAACACTTGCCTGAATGAGTGTAGGGTAGTCGCTGGTACCTTTAATGAAGCTGGGTGAGATAATAGGTGGTCTTACGGCTCGTCACCTTTGATACAGTCGTAGTTTTGAGTCGTTAAGTTATCCCAGCCCACCTGGGTTACACTTATAATTATCTTAGCTTGTAAGTATACACAAGTGTACACAGGTTCTGTTATCTTCATTTGTGGTTCCTTTGTTTAATGTAAACACACGTGGTGAGTTTCTAGTTATAGTGGATGCTCTGGTAGTTACAGATTTGTTTGTTGACAGACTACTGAGCATTTGCTATTAGCTTGTAATTAGCTGATATAATTAGAGAGAGATACAGCCTTGGGAGCTATGCTCACACATGTCTCTTTGGTACTGTGTCTGGCTGTGAACTGTGTGAAACTGTGAACTAGGCGAACCTCTCTCTGTCTGCTTGTAAGGGGGTATGTAATCTATACTTCAACACAGATAAGAGGCTACACTCCACAGGCCTACTCTCACAAGGAGGCCTGGGGACATATATTTATGGTTTGTAACCTGAGTCTGTGTTAAACAACAAATGTTTATGTGTGCTGTCCACCCTAGGAGGGGGGGAGACAGAACAAATGCTTATATAGCTGTATGCTCAATAGTCTGGGTGATAGAATGTATATAATGAATATATGTCCTTAACCCATATTTATATAATACTAATTGATAAGGGCTAGAACAGGTGCACTATAAGATTAATAGAAAACGGAGGACTCAGGCGTCCTGAAGCTAGAGAAAACGGACTCCTATGACGGGCACTCAAATAACACATAGCTACATGTTTTGTGGACTACCCACTGTACAGTATTGAGCGTATCCTTTTCATCACTTTGTAATAAACCTAACCAAGCCTATGTGTGTTTGTGATATTTACCAAAACATTATATATATATTTAATGGGTCGAAATGGTCGTCAAATGGGAAACTTGGGGTTGGGTGCCTGGAACCAATTAGAATAGATCCCATAGGTTCTGTACTTTCGGACAACGTCCATTTCGGTTAACGTTACGTTTCCAAGAACGTTTATATATATATATATATATATATATATATATATATATATATATATATATATATATATATATATATATATATATATATATATATATATATATATATATATATATATATATATATATATACACACACACACACACAGTAAGTCCCCAAGTTACGTACATAATGGGGACCAAAAGGTTGTACTTAACTCGAAAATCCCCCAACCCTATAATGTTATCTGGAAAATCCTGTGCTGTTTTCCAATCAGCACTCGCCGCCTCACCAGTCACTCGAACATTATGCAGCTTATTTCGCACCTTGAATCGGTTAAACCACCCATTGCTAGCATTGAATGTCACAGTATCATCAGGGTGATCTTTCTTTAGGTCGTTGAAAAGACTTAGGGCTTTCTCCTGAATCATACTGAGACACCAACAGGGGTCAAAACCTTACCAGGTACCGGCGCGCCACAGGACGGTCTGCACTCACACCTCACTCGACGTGAGTTCCGACCGGCAAAAGTAGCCGATGCGTTGTTCCGACCGGCAAAAGTCGCCGATGCGTTAATTTCATGTTTATGCATTTCTGTAGAGATGTTGTATTAAACATACTACAAATTGTACTATTGACTCAAACTTTTAATATCCTTGTGTTTTAACTGAATGTTTTCTCGAAGTCTACTTTTAAATTTACTCCATGGATAAAACGAAAAGATGAACGAAATAACCATCGCTGTGCGCGAGACCTGGAGTAAACAAACGTCCTGTACAGCGCCGTCCTCTCTGGGACCGGCGCGCAGATTTCACATGTTCCTTGATCTTTTCTTTGCCCTTATCAATTGTATTAACAGTTGACCGACTCAGGTTAAATTTGCGGGCAACATTGATCAACTTTTCACCACTTTCAAGCAGTTTTATTATGTCCATTTTTACCTCTAATGAGATTGCTTGACGTTTCGTAGCACTCCCACTGGCTTCACCACTCTTACGCTTTACACCAGTCATTGCACACAGAGTAAAGTGTACAAAATAGGGCAGAAATTCACAGGAGAAGTACTGTATGCACAATGACCACACTTGTTGTTTTGGTGCGTCTAGCGTGTCGTCTGCATGGTCAGTGATAGTGGCGGCGCGGTGCGGCTGTCTCGCCCGCCAAATTTAAAAATTGCTCGCCCTTTTAAGACAATATTTTTGCAATTAAAGACTTCAGAAACGATGTACGTATCGGCCGTTTGTACGTAATTCGGATGTACGTAATTCGGGGACGAACTGTATATATATGTATATATATATATATATATATATATATATATATATATATGTATATATGTATATATATATGTATATACAGTAGTACCCCGCTTAACGCGGTCAATAAAACCCACAGGGTACCGTGTTAAGTGAAAACCGCGCTAAGTGAACGACAGAACATATGGGATTAATTCCAATAGAAACTGGCCCGACCCCCAAACTCCACTTTTTGACGACACGTAATTATGTTGTAGTAAAAAAAAATCTTAATTTTATGATGGTACATGCACACAATTAATACCTAAGAGAAATAGAGAAATACAGTCGCCAAGTTAATGTCCATTCAAATAATGGACTCAACTCCCTCCCCCTCTTCTCACACAACACTGTTGGCTCTTCCCTCTGAGAAATTTTTGGGGGAAAACCACTAAATTTTAATAAATAATACCTCAAACTAAAGTTAGGATAATATAATTGACATTGCTGGATTCCTTGTAAGACCAGGAATATTTTGAATATAAATGTCATATATTTTGCACAAAAGATAACATATTTACTCAGAGAAAAAATTTTATCTAAAATTTGTATGTCTAATGCAAAATATATGATGTTTATATTCAAAATGATCACCAAATTATAAGAATTCCAGCAATGTAAATTATATTCTGGCTGGGTAATTTGTTTGAATTTTATGAGCTAAAACAGGCAGTCAGGCAGGGTGGCGGGTGGGGCAAATCTAAAAATGCGTCTGGAGCCGGACACTCACCGCGTATATGTGGAAAAAATCCGTGTTAAGTGAAAGTTCAGCTCTGGCGAGGCACCGCGTATATGAAAAAACGCGTTAAGTGAAACCGCGTTAGGCGGGGTAATACTGTATATATATATATATATATATATATATATGTATATATGTATATATATGTATATATATGTATGTATATATATATATATATGTAACCGGTCGGAATTTACTGGACTTTAATTTCTCACTTGACTTGGGGTTTATTAATAGATGGTAATGGCAGTGGAAGCGCCCCTTTGAGAAAAATCCCGAACCAGCACAAGAACACTTAAATCTACTAAACAAAATGAATTGTCCGTGACCCGTGGAAGGATAGCGTCTGTGACTGGGATGAATGAGACACACTGTAAAATTTAGACACTTATATTCCCTCCAACTCTACAAACACAATCAAATAATGGTACACCAATATGCGCACCTCTTAACTTGAACTTAAAACACTACTCTGGGGAATAAAAGTTATACATGATACAGTTCGTCCCCGAATTACGTACATCCGAATTACGTACAAACGGCCGATACGTACATCGTTTCTGAAGTCTTTAATTGCAAAAATATTGTCTTAAAAGGGCGAGCAATTTTTAAATTTGGCGGGCGAGCCAGCCGCACCGCGCCGCCACTATCACTGACCATGCAGACGACACGCTAGACGCACCAAAACAACAAGTGTGGTCATTGTGCATACAGTACTTCTCCTGTGAATTTCTGCCCTATTTTGTACACTTTACTCTGTGTGCAATGACTGGTGTAAAGCGTAAGAGTGGTGAAGCCAGTGGGAGTGCTACGAAACGTCAAGCAATCTCACTAGAGGTAAAAATGGACATAATAAAACTGCTTGAAAGTGGTGACAAGTTGACCAATGTTGCCCGCAAATTTAACCTGAGTCGGTCAACTGTTAATACAATTGATAAGGGCAAAGAAAAGATCAAGGAACATGTGAAATCTGCAGTGCCAATGCAATCTACGATTATAACTAAAAGAAGAGGGAAGGTTCTGGAAGAAATGGAAAAATATCTTGCGCTGTGGATCGAGGACTGCACACAAAAACGTAAGCCTCTGTGTCTCAGTATGATTCAGGAGAAAGCCCTAAGTCTTTTCAACGACCTAAAGAAAGATCACCCTGATGATACTGTGACATTCAATGCTAGCAATGGGTGGTTTAACCGATTCAAGGTGCGAAATAAGCTGCATAATGTTCGAGTGACTGGTGAGGCGGCGAGTGCTGATTGGAAAACAGCACAGGATTTTCCAAAGAAACTCGCGGAAATTATCGAGTTACGTACATTTCGAGTTAAGTACAACCTTTTGGTCCCCATTATGTACGTAACTTGGGGACTTACTGTATAGAAATTATTAGAAACTCAGGCAACAATAAATTTGAAGTATTAAGAAATGTTGCTTGCACACATGAAACAGGCCTTAAGAGCTTTCAACAAAATAATATCCAGCACTGAGAACATGGTATTCAAAAATAAGAAATTAATAATTCCACCATGAATAGGCCTAAAGGGCACTCAATATAATTATGTTACACCAACAGATGCAGGCTTTAAGGATTTTCAACAAAATAATATCAGTCACTGAGGAAATGGTATCAAAAAATAAGAAATTCAATACTCTACAATGAATAGGCCTTAAGGGCACTCAATATAATTATATTACCCCAACAGATGCACAATTCCTAACCTAACTTAAACACTACTCTGGGGAACAAAGGTTATACCTGAGGTCGGGATTATGAAGAAAAATTAGATGCATTAAAAGAATCAAATCACAGTATCACTCTGGTTCCACTTAGTGACACAAACATTCAAGCAACAATACTATCAAAATTATTTAAGAAATATTAAACCACACACGTCAAGATAACATCAGTAGAGTAACTGAGAAATGGTATTAACTACACACAAATATAGTCACTATTATTGATTTGTTACTGGGTCCACCAATACTCGCGAACCATGCTCCACCCAACTCAACATACACCCGTAATAAGGGAGATAAAATGTTCCTCTAGGTATCTCCTAGACTCATGGTCTCAGTGTGCGACCCTGTATCACTCAGCTGGCCTCACTTTACCCCCAGTACATCCATGAAATGGAAGGGAGTGAGCAAACAGACCTTGTACAGTTGAGAGAAGCTTTAGCTTCCCGTTAGCAAGAGGGTTTCACTAAGCTGCTCGAGACATGTGGTGTTGTGAGCCGAGGTAAAGGAGGCTGATGACCCCAACGATCGTCCCGTCGTCAGCTGGGCACCCAGACGGCTAGATTCCCTCAAGAGATCCTTTGATACCCCGCTAAACAGTGACAGGCCTACACTGATCGGTCCAATGGCGACAATCGCCACCCTCAATCATCAACGGCAGTCAATCTCTCGCAGTCAAACTCCGGTCACTCCGGTCAACTCCCGTCAAGTGGGTTCTGACGGAAACCCTGAAATGAACTCACTGTTAGCTCTTGTTAACTTTACCACTGCCCTATCTAACCCTGTCTGAGATCGAATGAGACTTACTTGTTATACTGCAATAGTGCACGTGACTATTTCTGTGATCGACGCGCAGGGACATCTTGTTTGTCTGAATGCTCCCCGTGACTGAGAGAGAGCCCGCTTCGTGTCCTCTCAAGGCGTCGGCTTAGGCCTACGTGACATATTTTCCGCCTAACTAATAACTCCTTGGGACACCCTTTAACATTATTCAGACTGATAAACGATCTATAATAATTTCAAATTCAATAATAGTCCCTTAACTTCATGAATTGCATCATTATTAATTCGGCAAATTACATTTAATATCATATAGGCCTAGTTCCACAACCTCTCTATGTGCAGGTAGCGCTCTCTTCCCTCAGACGACCTTGAACGCTCAGTATCGCTAATGGCGGGGCATTTGAAATTACTCTGAAATTTCTGAATATTACATATATATATATAAATATATATATATATATATATATATATATATATATATATATTAGGGTGGTCCAAAACTATATGGTAAAAAATATAAGTAGTAATATATTGCCTCCACAAGCCTTAAAATTGTCCATTTGGTTCATAGATAAGGTCTGTAAAATTTTATCCATATTCATTAACATTTAGAGGTCAATCCATTTTGCATATTATACTTGGAGTGTAGGACTGAATTTTCTTGTCCGCATGGTGCAGTCTTAATATACACAACACATTATATTGG